>CM077160.1:108457610-108949792 GCA_039583875.1 Platanthera guangdongensis | reverse complement strand
GTCGTTCATGTCATGTGTTTGATCCCCACGATCATAGACTTCCACTGCCTGAGCCCAGCGTGGCCGCGAAGAGGCATCCCTTTTCGCTGGTCTTCCACTGCCCTATCCAAAAGTTGTGTTCTAAATTACGTAGACATCAACGAATGGTCGAACAGGTCATGTTTCGACAATCTTGAGGCCTTCCGGACGGCAATGTTCTCACTTCTGTCGACATTGACGAAGAGACCATTGATGATGCCCTGTTTTGAAGATGTCAGATCCTCCTGATCATGTTTTTTTGCCGCGACAAGGTCTGGTGCGATGTTATTCCCATGGACGTCGCTCACGTGTTGCTTGGCCGCCCCTGGCTTTTTGATCGTGATGTCACGTGCTTCGGTTCGCTCGAACACGTGTGTCTTTTATGATAAGGGGCGGAAGATCACGTTGACGCCCACCACCAGCCCCGAGATCGACCCAAGGGTGTGGTAGAGTCATCTCCGAGCACGAGCGCCTCGCGACCACTGCGTATTCTGAGGCGAGGTGAGTTTCTGCGAGATAGTGCTGAGTCCAACGTTATTTATGTAGTCGCCGCTACCCAGGTTACTGAGGACGCCCCAGTCGATTTCCCACTCGCGGTGCGTCCCCTGTTAGGCGAGTTTGCGGACATTATGCCAGACGAGCTCCCCGATGAGCTGCCTCCCCCTCGGGACATTCAGTATGCCATTGATTTAGTCCCGGGAGCTTCCCTCCCGAACCTGCCCCACTACCGTATGCACCCGGATGAGCACGCTGAGCTCAAACGGCAGGTTGACGAGCTTCTTCGGAAGCAGTTCATTCGCGAAAGCATGAGTCCTTGTGCAGTCCCGCCCTTCTTACCCTAAGAAGGACGGTAGTTGGCGTATGTGCATCGACAGCCGCGCCATCAATAAGATCACGGTCAAGTACCGCTTCCCTATCCCACGACTCGATGACTTACTGGATACTATGTCTGGTGCCCAGATCTTCTCCAAGATCGACCTCCGCAGTGGGTACCATCAGATACGAGTTCGTGAGGGGGACGAGTGGAAGACCGCATTTAAGACCAAGGACGGTCTGTATGAGTGGCTAGTCATGCCATTCGGGCTATCCAATGCCCCGAGCACGTTCATGCGCGTTATGACGCAAGTGTTGCGACCCTACATGGGCAAGTTTCTGGTGGTGTACTTTGATGACATATTAGTCTACAGCCAGACTCAGACCGCTCACCTCGATCACTTGAGACTTCTCTTTGGCACCCTCCGCCAAGAGAAACTGTATGTGAACCTGAAGAAGTGCGCCTTCCTTTCCGAGTCCGTCCATTTCCTAGGCTTTATTATTTCCTCCACTAGAGTTTCCGTGGACCCTGAGAAGGTCAAATCTATTCGAGATTGGCCTGTACCCAGGAATATCCACGAGGCTCGTAGTTTTCACGGGCTTGCCACCTTCTATAGGAGGTTTGTCCAGGGGTTCAGCACGATCATGACCCCCTTCACGAGCTGTCTCAAGAAGGGAGAGTTTCAGTGGACCCCCGCAGCCACTAGAGCCTTCGAGGAGATCAAGGAGAGATTGACGACAGCTCCCGTCCTGAGGTTGCCAGATTTCAGTCGCGCCTTTGAGGTCGCCTGCGACGCGTCTGGTATCGGTATAGGTGGCGTATTGAGTCAAGAGGGACACCCAGTTTCTTACTTTAGTGAGAAGCTGAATGAAGTAAAGCAAAAGTACTCGAACTACGATCGAGAATTTTATGCTATTGTCCAGTCTCTGCGTTACTGGCGACACTATCTCCTTCCCCGGGAGTTCGTGTTGTATTCCGACCACCAGACCCTCCGTTACCTCGATTCGCAGCGCAAGCTGGGCCACCGGCATGCGAAGTGGGTTGAGTATCTGCAGGATTTTCATTACGTTCTCAAGCACCGCGCGGGTGTTGAGAACAAGCCGGCCGATACGTTGAGTCGCTGCGTGTCCCTATTGCAGACGATGACAGCGAGTGTGCAGGGACTTGAGCGACTGATGCTCGATTACCCTACGTGCCCTGACTTTGGTGAGATTTATACCGCCCTATCCCGAGACCCACCCGACCCTGTTGAGGGATACCAGATTTACGAGGGATATCTGTACCGGGCTTCCCGCCTATGCGTTCCTCAGACGTCTTACCGAGATTACCTGATTTGGGAACTGCATGCAGGCGGAGCCGCGGGTCACTTCGGGCGAGATAAGTCCATAGCCCTTGTTGAGGACCGTCTCTACTGGCCCAGCCTCAAGAAGGACGTAGCTCGGGTTGTGCGCCACTGTCGTATCTGTCAGACGACCAAGGGAAATAAGCAGAACACCGGCCTTTATACCCCCCTACCTGTTCCACATCGTCCTTGGGAGGACATCAGCATGGACTTTGTTCTCGGACTTCCCCGCACCTTGCGGAAACACGATTCCATCTTCGTGGTGGTTGATCGGTTTTCGAAGATGGCACACTTCATTGCTTGCCGCAAGACGGCAGATGCGACCCACGTTGCATCTATATTCATGAGGGATGTCTTTCGGTTGCATGGCCTACCCAAGTCGATCGTGTCTGACCGCGATGTGAGGTTCATGAGCTACTTTTGGAAAACTCTGTGGCACAAGACTGGTACTATCCTTAGGTTTTCCTCGGCATATCACCCACAGACAGACGGCCAGACTGAGGTAGTGAATAGGGGCCTAGGGAACCTGTTACGGTGTCTAGCTGGAGAGCATGCAGGTAGTTGGGACTTAGATTTGCCGATCGCCGAGTTTGCCTACAATAGCTCAGTCAATAGGTCCACCGGGTTGAGTCCATTTCACGTAGTTTCAGGATACGACCCTAGGAAACCTATAGACCTTGTCCCGAGCCCGCTAGAGTCCCGCCCTAGTGAGTCTGCTGAGTCATTTGCACAGCATTTGCATGATTTGTGATTTGCATGAGTCGGTCCGCCGACGAATAGTAATAAGCAATGATAATTATAAAGCCCATGCAGATAAGCGAAGGCGAGAGCAAATATTTAATATAAGCGAGAAGGTAATGGTGCGAGTCCGCCCCGAGAGGCTCCCTTCGGGGCCTGCCAAGAAGTTAAGCGCGAGGCGAGTAGGTCCATATTCCATTATTAGTCGTATTGGGACCAACGCCTACCGGCTTGACATCCCGGCCAGTATGGGAATTCACCCTGTGTTTAATGTTGAGGACCTGACTCCATACTATGAGCCTCATGAGTACGTGGACCCGAGCAGGGGAGATGCCCAGCCACCCCCACCACCACTGTCGCCACCATACTACCCGTCCACTTTGCCACCACCTACTGGCCATCCTAGTCCACCCACTGTTGTCGTTCATCCACCTGGGACTTCGTCCACTTTGGTTCCCCCGCAGGCACCACCGATCGCATCGGGACCCACCTTCCGAGAGGCGAGAGATGAGAGCATCACAGAGATCAGGTCCCACCAGTTTGTTCCCACTTCGGACGGACCGCGTTGCCGCTACCTGGTACATTGGCAGGGCCGACCTGACACAGACGACACTTGGATCCTACCGGCAGAGCTAGATCGGCTCGCCCCCGGACTTCGACTTCAGTACGATCATCTCCATTAATCGGAGATGAAGGCCTTTCAGTCGGGGGGAGTTGATGGGGAGCCATCGGATGCACTTGGAGGAGCTCGCCGCAAGGCGGGGCCCACATACATGTACTCGCGCAGGAAGACTTGATCGGATCGCCGATCGGACTCCGCGATTGCGTCCGGGACGTCGTCGCGAGTCAAATCACTATATTACTTTAATTTTTTTGAGTGTATTTTGATGTTTTTCAAGGACTAACCCACCGACCAATCATAGTCGTTGATGGGGATGCCCTAAGTTATGTTTTTCTTATAAATAGGATGCTAGGGGCTGATTCCAGGGGGATTGCAGAATTTGGAGGTGTCTATTCCCGGATTCCAGCGATCCCTCCCCGGTGCCGACGCCGTGGAACCCTAGGTGACGACTCCTAGGCCGCCAAACTTCCCCCCAAGGTATCCCCTTCCCCCACCTTCATTTTCCACCCCTCGAGAGCTTGTTCCAGCCTCCGGAACCCATCCAGGAGTTTCACACAGCCGCTGGCTGCTACAGGAATTTCAACCCCATTCCGCCTCTGCTACAGGAATTTCCATCCTGTTCCGCCTCTGCTACAGGAAAAATCGGGAGTTTCCGATTTTCCTCTGTCCGCAGACTTGGCTGCAGGCCAGCACCCCCAGCCCCCCCTCCTTTCCAAATCCGAGCCCCCTAGGGCCTCTCTAGCCCTACCCGCCCCCTCCTTTCCTTCCCCTCGTGGATCCACTCCCCAACACTCTGAAAAACCTAGATCTAATTGATCTAGCACTACCTTCCCCCGATCTACCATCCCCTTACGTATTCCCACTCCCGTAGCCCGGATCCGCCCTAAAATTAGCGGATCTACCCACCGACACTCCGATCCACTCTCTAGTGGCCGGATCTCGCCGTTTCCGACCCGCAATCCCTCTTTTCCACCGTGGGCAGCCACCGTGACGTCACCGTGCCACCGTGTCCGTCTCCGATCGCTCGTTTTGCATCCGGCCCCTCAAATTCTCCACCGTCTCGGATCAGCCCACTGCATCGTGAGTATTTTATGGTATTGTGTTTGTATTTGACATTTGCACTTGGTTGGTTACTTATATTTGTGCTGTGATCATAGTCTGTTAGTTGTTGTCTCATACGCTAATATTTGTTGTGGAACTAGTCGCCGCCGCTTGCTAAGGCCCTCCGTGCGGAGGAAGCCGTTGCCGAATTGTCAAAGTTATTTAATTGCTTTTATTTCGATTAACTGCGTGGTGCTGCTAATTTTCATTGCTAACGTTACTAGTCATTGCTTCCGACTGCTCATTGCATGTAGCATTGCATTCGCATATCCCCTCACACGTGCACGTAGAGTGCTAGCTCCCGAGCACCACTAGCCTACCCCTACATCATTTCTCCTCTTTCTTTCTACTTGGTATCAAAGCGTTGAATTGAAACAGTGAAACCCTAAAATTAAAAATTCTTCCCGTGTCCGCTACTTTTTCCCGTTTTTTTCCTTCCGCCCCCTCTCGAGCCGTTCCGCCAGTCCCGCCGGGAGATTTCTCTCCCGCTCCCGTCGACGGTCTCTGATCCTGTCGACGGGAGCGTCGTCCTGGCTTAATCGGCCCGTCGGCTTCGCCGCCCGTGCTCGGTCCCATCGACCTCTACTCCAGCCCCGTGATTTCGATCCTGTCTCTGTCGACTCTTCCCCCTCCTGCTCCGGATGCTTCTTCTGCCATCATTGACTGCTCCTGGCCAGTCGTTGCCGCCTCCCGACTTCTCCCGTGCTGCTGCCTCTCGACGCCAATCCCGCTTGTTTTTCCGGTCGCTGATCGCATCATCCGTCGGCTTCTTCCTTCGACGCCTCCATATGTGCCAGATCTTCGGGCCTCCTCCAGATCTGCTGTTCCAGATCTGCTCTGTCGTGCCTCCTCCAGCTCTGTTGTTATTCCGCCTCCCTGTTCTGCCGCTGCTTCTCTGTAAAGGTGCTGTGCTGCTGTGCTCTGCTTTGCTGCTTGCTGCTGCTCCTATCAGCTTGATACGTGTGCTCTCGGCTGATACAGACAGTTCCCTACTGCTGTCGTTGGTCTCCGCTGCATTTCTGGCCGGAGATATTGTTCCCGCTGCTAGCTTCTCTCGTCGATGATGGGGATGGTGTAGTGTTTTGCTATTTTTGAAGTTTTTTTGTGTCCTCTTCGTTGTCTTAGTGTTTTTTGCCTATATGCACGCGAGTTCCATGTGAGGGGGAGTGTTTTGAGACCCAAATGATCTTTCCTGTTGTTCGCCTTAGTCCCACACGGACTCTAGGCTTATGCCATGTGTTGTTTGTGTCTCCCCAAGTTTTTCTTTGATGATTGGTAGGTGGTATTTGGTAGTTGTTCTTCCCCTTTCTCTCTTACCCCCCCGGCGGTTATGTAGATCTGTGAGTGAGGTGTTATCCCCGCAGTCTAGTAGATTTGTGTGTGTAGTGTTATCCCCGCGGTCCCGTAGATCTGTGCCTGTGTGGTGTTATCCCCGCGGTCTCGTGGATTTGTGTGTGGTTTCTTTCCCGTGGGTGTACTGTGTGGGAATATCCCCGGTCATCCGTCTTGCCCCACCTTTGCCTACCACATTTACCCTTTCCATTGATGTTGTCAAGCTTGAGGTTTCCCCTCCAGCTTGAGGGGGGGGGGGGGGGAAGTTGAGATAACTAATATTTGTCTATTTATGTGTGAGTGGGTTTAGTCCCACATTGGGAGTTAAGTTTTATGTATCTTTGTATTTCCTATATATTCCCCCCTTATGTGGAAGAATAAATTATTCAAGTATTTTTCCTCTTTCTTTCTACTAAAATTGGTGAAAATAAAGCAGCCTTCATTTTTTTTTTAAATTTTAGGACTATGATTTTAGATGAAATCCTACTAGCAGCTTCACATAATCTTCTTTATTAAAGTTTCAGTTCACTTAATAAACCCAACAGCAAGGGTTACTGTGTGATTTTTTTAGCTAAAGGAATAGATTGTGAGAAATGCAAAATTTTCTTTTGTTATATTTGAGTATAAAACATTCATTCAAATTGTTCATGGATGGATGTGGACTTCCATATTTGCTATCTTTATACATAATTTCACAACATTTCCTTTTATTGGAAGTATTCTCATGCTTCCCATTCTTGTTCTGGGCTAACTATATGGTAATAAAATAATTTTTATTTTATTTTTTCCCTATTGTACCTATAATTCATACTAAGGAAAAGGCTCTTAATTTTGTTTTTGTTGGACAGAAAGCATGCTATAATTTCTTCTGTATTTCAGCAAATAAATCTTCCATGCAATATTGTAGCATACCTTCTTTAGTGAATGAAAATCTTGCTTGAGATTTTCGGCAAAGAAGAATTACAGTCCTTCAAAAGAAGAAAGCTTTTGTGCAAAGATGAAAATCTTGACTATAAATTTCGCATCATTCATTATAGTTCCCGGTCTTCTATGTAAAGCTTGATACTATTATCTATTTACTCAGATTGTTGTATTTACTGGAGGCGTGGATACATCTGCAACTGAAACAAAGGGTACTGTTCTCATTCAAAATGCCGAGCAGGTGTGCTTAGTTACAAACTGTTTCTTTCTAGTTTATCTATTTATTTGGGAAAAATATATGATAATTCACATAGTTTTATTTTAATGCTTGTCAACTATATTCAAGCAATCACATAGTATCTGTAAATAGAAAATTTGAATTAAAAGTAAAAAAAACACTACTACTTTCAATTAGAGATAGACAAGCTTCTTTGTGTTAACAATAGTCTCACACTGCCAATCCACTCCGCTTTGAGCTGTTTATATGGCAAGACAACCCTCACCTGTTGAGCCGGTTTTTCAGGTTGAGTTAGGCCAAACCTAACATGGTATCAAAGGTGGATGAAGAAAGGAAGAAAGGTTGGTCCTCAACGAAGGTGACATCACGAGAAATGCGAAGACGGCGTGCAATAGGGTCATAACAACGGTAACCCTTGTGCTTTGAGCTGTAGCCTAGAAAAACACATGCAGCAGACTGAGCAGAGAGCTTAGCCCGCTCACGTGGTGGTAATAGGACATAACACAGACATCCGAACACACGAAGATGAGTGTATCGAGGAGGATGAGAGAACAAACACTCACCGGGACACCGACCCTGAAGGAAAGTGGATGGCTGAAGGTTGATGAGATGGTCATCGGTGGAGACAGCCTCAGCCCAAAAATGTGGGGGAACATGAGAAGCCAAAAGAAGAGTGCGAGCGGTCTCAATGATGTGGCGATGTTTCCTTTCCGCAGTGCCAATCTGGGAATGAGCACCAGGACAGGAGAGCTGCGGGAGTGTGCCATAAGGGCGAGAAGGTCACGGAACTCATGCGATAGGTACTCCCCCCTGAGTCGGAGCGAAAAATACGAATAGAGGCGGAGAACTGAGCACGAAACATGGTGGAGAAAGTAACATAAATCTGAAAAAACTCAGCACGAAAACGCAACATATACATCCAAGTGAAACGAGAAAAATCATCAATAAACAAGACATAATATCGGTGTCCACCCTTTGATACAAAAGGAGCAGGATCCCATATATCAGAATGAACTAACTCAAACGGAGCAGAAGACCTAGACATACTAGACTGATAGGGGCGTTGTAGTTGTTTTCCAAGCTTACAACCCGTACAAGAGTGACTAATGTCAACAGAGACACGACCCAAAACACCCTGACGAACAAGAGTTGAAAGACGGGCGCCACTGGGATGACCGAGACGATGGTGCCACTGACGAAAGGAAACAACGGGAGTACATAAAAGAGGAGCAGCTGGGGACGGTGTGACTGATGGCAGACGAAGGTACTCAAGGAGATATACCCCACTATGGCGACGGCCAGCTCCAATGAGGGTCCCTGTAAGACGATCCCGCACATGACAAACAAACTCATCAAGAACAATAAGGTAACCACTAGAGGCAAGCTGGCTGGCGGAGATGAGGTTCATGGAGAGCTGAGGGATGTAGGCAACATCAGGAATGTGGAACTGAGGGGTGTGGAGAAGGCCACGACTGGTAATAGGAAGGGTGGTGCCATCAGCAATAATAACACGTAGGTGGGAGGAAACAGGCTGGTAGGCATGAAGATAGGTGGCATCATAGGTTATATGAAAAGAGGCTCCAGAGTCAAGTAACCACAAGGACGGAGAGATACCTGACGGGACAGAGGCCGCTGAGGGATCAGCAGAGGTAGAGGCCTGACCAACTGTGGCTGCAGATGTACTCGGGAATGTGCCTGAAGACAGCTGCTGAGCCAGCTGTATGAGCTGCTCAAAGAAGGAGGCTGTCGGAGGAGGCGCATGCAGAACTAGACCTGCACGCTGCTGGGTGTCACGAGACTGGATGTTCTGCTGAGAGCGCTGAAGTTTGCGACACTCAGACACTTTGTGGCCCGGTGCATGACAATAATGACAGCGAACAGACCGCCGTTGTGCATCATTGGGACCCTGGGAAGAGGGTCCCTGGGTAGGAAACGGAGCAGACGGTCGCACAGGAGTACTGAGCCCTGGAGAAGGTGGCAGAGGAGGCTGCGGAGTAAACTGAGGAGCATCCAAGACAACATGGGGGGAGGTAGTGTGCTGCGTCCCCTCCATGGTACGAAGACAAGTCTCCTCCACCAGAATCGTGGACAGAGTGTCACGAAGTGGGGGTGGAGTACCCCGATGGAGAAACTGGGAGGTTCCACCCAGTTTCTGTCCGGTCCGCCCATGAGCTCTGTATCCCGGTTCCGTCCGGTCAATCCATGCTATGGGCGAGGGGGGATGTTAACAATAGTCCCACACTACCAATCCACTCCGCTCTGAGCTGTTTATATGGCAAGGCAACCCTCACCTGTTGAGCCGGTTTTTCAGGTTGAGTTAGGCCAAACCTAACACTTTGCAAGTGCTTTTCCCAAATGGTCGTGTAAAAGAGTGGCTTTCCCACAGAAATCATATATCTGATCTTCCTGTTTTTTGAATAGCATGGCAAAAAAACATCACAAAACAAATATGCCTTTAAAGATGCCAAGCATGCTAAATCCTTGCACCCTTCCATGGTTTTCAATTCTTTGTTATCCTATTCAATATGAGAAATGATTGATATAGTAAATTGTTTGTTTCTCCATTTTTTATTTATTAACTTGTTTGATTATTTAAAATCAAGAACTTAATGATTTTGAGTTTAAAAGTTCTGCACAAGAAATGGGCATAATTTTGAACTACTGTAATTAATAATTGTCCTTTGTATCCATATATAATGGAGGTTGACAGAATGTATTGGAGCAAAACTTTAGCACAATATGCCTTTCTCAAGTCAGTTCAAGTGTATATAACATGAACATGAAAACAGTGCTAATATAAATTTACTGGGCATGCAACTTTGTCGAAAAGGAACAAAGAATCACCTTATTAGGAACAATCAGTAGATTGTATTTTGTTTAGCAGCCACTTTAAGCCAGTTCTCGTTCTGAGGATGTTGGAGTGAATTATCATGGATAGTTCTTGATTTCAGATAGTGGGAGTTGAATGAAAATGCGGCTATGTACAGATGAATTCCCGTCAAGCCGGAACAAAGAAGACAAAAATCAACCCATGTTGGAAAGATTTTGAAAAATCAGCTCTTGTAGCTGCATGTGTTCTTTCAAACTACACCATTATAAAGGATTTAATGAGCCATCCCAAGATGAAAGAGATGTATAGATTGAAATACTTGTTCTGATGTTGCTGTTATTAATGGATACTGTACTCTGCTACTTTTGGATATTGCTGCTTTGCAATTTGTATGTTAATAATTCAGAGAAGCCTAAATTTTTTGCTCTATTCTCTTCAAGCAGGAAATTTATCAGTTTATTTACTTTATTTAAATATTATTTTACAGTTGACATAATTGGATACGTTTTTTTCCTTATTTATATGCCACAAAAAATTAGTATGGCTAATATACTAATATATAAGGATTATTCATTGTGGAAGAGTATATGCAATACAACTTGTGCTTCTTGTTTCATTGAGTTATAATATCATTTACTACTATTTGCAGCTAGAAAAATATGCAAAAACTGAGGAAGCAAAAGTTGAGGAGCTCATTAAAGCTGTTGCGGACTCCGGTGCCAAGGTGGTTGTTAGTGGGGCTGCTGTAGGAGAGATGGCATTACATTTCTGTGAACGTTACAAGTAAGCTTAATTCCTCATGTTACTTTTTAAATTTTAATTAGTTCAATTTAATTAAAAGAGCACTTCAAAGTTGCAGTACAATTTCCCCTGGAATTAATAATTAGGTTCTAATTCCATTATACGTAGTCGATTTTGATGTTTTATGTTGAAAATTCCACATTTAAATTTGATAAATGGGTTCTATTTTGGAAATTCATTGGTTTGACTTCATGAATGTCTGAGGACAAGGAATTCTGTTTGTGAAGACATACAATGTTGAGCTAGATGATGTGATGGTTACAGTCTTACAAATAATTCTTCCTTATGATCTTCACTGTAGAACTCCAAAAAGATGTCCACGGGATTAGGGAGATTACACTTTCTTCTCCATGCTAAACTTCTGTCTGAAGTGGTTAAATGGTATTGGGCTGTTAGTTTGGGTATGGATTAGCTTGAGATGGTTGGTTAATTTAGAAAAATTGTGAGGACTGAGGAGTTTTGTGGGAGAGTAATTAGTTGAGAAGAAAATAAAGTTTATAGGAGAAGAGGAGGGGAGTGGAGTAGAAGAGAGAAGGGAGAAACTCATGAGGGTAGGTGACGGTAGGGGAGAGGCTATTGGGTAAGATAACAAGGAAGAAGGTGGATAAGGGAGGTGGCAGAAACTCATGATGGTAAGTGATTCATAAGCACTCTCTACTTGAGCCCAAATATCCCATTGGAGGAAACACATGAGCAATAATGGAATTGGAAAATAATGTATTATGGTGACTCTCTTGATTTTTCTCCCGAATTTCATAGTTAAAAACTTGGGGGGAAAGACAAAAATTACAGAAGCAATTAAGGTGAGATATTTTTATTTCTTTCTCATGACCACAACTATTTTGTTGATTATCCTCTTTTTCCTAGGTCCATTATAAAAGGGTCAATTACCATAATTTCATAATATTTTAACAATCATGCATTTGTAACTCACAATCACAAATTTGCATGACATGTTATTATCCCACATGACAAATTATTCTTTAAATATTTATATGTGTGTATTTTAAATGATGTTATGAGTCGTTAATAATTATTAATGGCTTTTATTGTGAGTATTTTATATAAGTCTAAATATTCAGTCATATTACAAATATGCTATTTTATAATTCTATTTATAGATCCTTGGGGTCATGAATAAGAGTATGCAAGATTTTATGAAATTTCAAGCCTCTTTCTGATGGCGTGCAACTCTCGACACATGTGTATTCCTGCAAGAGGAGGTAATTCGCTACCCAGTCGGACGATCCAAGTTCGTGGTTGCGTCCAGATGGTCGATCCGAGTCGAGCTCATATATTACGTTTTATATTTTTGAGTTGTATTTGACCCCCGATCGGCCCAGACAGTTTGATCCGTTCAATTCAGGTGGTTTTGTGGATTTTACATTTATAACAGTGGTTATGAGTTAGGGTTTTATATATTACAGGCGGTCCACGGGGTGCGACATCGAAGGTTGTTATGCAAACCGTCGGTTCTGCCTGGAGCGATTCTGGAGTTCCTTCTTCTCTGTGTGCCGCCGAGGCCGACTTTCCTCCCCTATCTCCTCCTATTCCAGCCCGCCGTGAGTTCCCTTCACCCTTCCCGGCCGAGATCCATCAACATAAGCCCCCCTTCTCCTTCCAACCGCCGACTACCCCACTCCCGGAGTTTCCTGTCTTCTTCCCCTCCTCTCTGTTCTTCCACATCAAACCCTAGCCCCCCTACTTCTTCCCCATGCTACAACCGCTGTACATCCTATTCCCTTCCTTGAAGCAGAGCCCTTCCACCTCTTCCCCAACCCCCACAACCACTGCATTTCTCATTTCCGATCCCTTTCTTGCATCCCGTCCACTACCGTCTGGCCCTAGACTCCATGGTGACCCCCTCCCCCCAACCACCAGTTGTAAAGCCAGCCACCATCCGTATCATCTGAGCCCTTCCATCATCCTGGAGCCCGTCCCCACACCTCCTCCACTCCACAACGACCTTGGATGCCCACGATCTACAATTGTCCCTCCGCCACCTTCATGTGTAAGTTGTGGTTTGGTGTTTGATCTTCAGTTATTGTGTACTTTAACACCCTACTTATGAGGATTTTTATTTCATTTGCTATTAGTATCTACGATTGTATAGTTTGTACAGTTCATTCTGCGTACGCTTGAAATAATTGCACCTCGTTCTTTTTGTGAACATGATTTGTTTTCTTTAATTAAAGTTTCGGGAACATTTGTACCGCTATTAATTTAAGTTAATTACAGTTGTAATTTTCTAAGTGGATCTACTCTCGTGTCTTCATCATTTTCATTACATTTAGGTTTGCATTTAGTGCGTCCACCCCGAGTCAGCCTATCACTGCATCAAATTGGTATCAGAGCTCTATGTTAGGGTTACTTGCATGTTACGTAGTGGTAGAGACTATCGTCAGTACATGTCGAATCACAATCACACTGACAATAAGACCGCCAATTTACAGCCAGACATGACGCCCAGGGAGTTTCAAAGACTTGTTCTCGATTGATTTAATCGGATGGGAGCCCAATTCGAATCCTTAGTGTCGATATCACTAGGGTTAGTACAAGAGTTGATCAGTTAGAGATCCTTGGTGGTTGAGCGACTCCTCCCCTGGATGAGGAGCCTCTCGAGGATCCCAGAGGTGCTACACCTCCTCCTGAGAGATGTGGTAGAGACATCCCTCACCGAGACCCCCTCCACCTGTGAGAGGAAATTTTCATTGTGGTTACGAGTATCAACACGATCCAGGGAGGAATCACCATCCACCTGATGTCCCACGTCCACCACCTGGTCGTAGAGATCTAGCCCCACCTGCACAGTAGGAGTATGACTATGATGATGAGTACAATGACTACCGTGAGCCACGTCGTGGGATGACTCTAGGGGAGGATGACAACACCCAGAGTATCCGCATTGATGCACCCTCCTTCGATGATCACTTGGACCTGGAGACATTTAGTGATTGGCTCATGGACATGAATTATTATTTTTACTGGTTTGAGATGAGTGACAAGAGGCATGTACGGTTCGCCAAGATGAAGTTGATCGACCAATCAAAAATTTATTGATCGAGTCTGGAGAGGTCTCTTGAGCGGGACGGCTATTACCCCATCACTCGATAGGACGAGATGAAGCAACATTTCAGAGATAAATACCTTTCAGCCTCATATCGTGATCATCTTTTAAATCAGCGTTACACACTGTGTCAGGGGACCCTCCCCATTGCTGATTATATGTCACAATTTGATGAGTTAGTGGTTCGTAGTGATATTCAAGAGGATACCATCGTCACTGCATCTCGCTGCCGGACTGGACTTAGGGCTGACATCCGAAGGGAGTTGATTCCTCATAGGATTGAGACGGCTGAGCAAGTTTTTCAGCTCGCGCTGAAGTACGAGCAATATTTGCGCACTGCTGGACCGGGGAAGGTCACCTCTCGATCCGATGCCACCCCAACGCAGAAACCCACTACTGCCACGACCACTGCCACCCCTCGCGCCCCCGCAAACGCGATGGGGAAAGCTATTGTACCTTGGGGCGTGTAATGTTATCGATGTTCTGGCAGAGGGCAGTTCGCAGCACAATGCCCGACTAGGATTTTCTGATTGAGGAGTCATGCGATGATGAGAGGTCGCTAGAGTTAGGAGTACTCTGCCTCCTCCACAGCCCACATAGCTAGGAGGATTGACGCCATACCACTATCTTCTTCACATATTTCCCGAGCGCTAGAGGCCCCTGCAAGCTCGCCATCGATAGTGGTAGCTGCGTAAATATAATCTCTAGGAAAGGGTTGGAGAGGATGCAACTCACGATCAAACCACATCCGCATCCTTATCGTATCTTATGGGTGGACAAGTTCACCATCCAGGTTACATAGAGATTCTGGTGCCGATTCGCTTAGCGACCACTGAGGACCAGGTTTGGTGTGATGTTATTCACATGGGCGTCATACACGTTCTTCTCGGGCAACCTTAGTTATGTGATCGTAATGCCACGTGTTATGGGCAGTCTAACACGCGTGTATTCTTCGACAAAGGTCGAAGGATTATCCTTACCCTGACCCAACCGTTAGTGCGGGGTCTTCGAGACCTTTCCATGTTTTGAGAAAGAGTGATTTCCTAAGAGTTTAAAGACGGGGGTTATGTTTATTGAGGCGGTCACGATGGCGGCCGAGTCCCTTAGCGAGACTGTGATTATTGATCTGAACGTTCTTCAACTGATGGATGATTTCATAGAAGTTATGCTCGAGGAGCGTCCTGATGAGCTCCCTCCGCTGAGGGACATCCAACACGCTATTATATTGATCCCATGGGCATCTTTTCCCAATCTCCCACATTACCGCCTGAATCCGATCAAGAATGCCGAGCTGAAACAACAAGTTGATAATCTTCTGCGAAGAAGTTTATACGAGAGTCTGAGTCCCTGTGCAGTACTGTCCCTTCTTACTGCGAAAAAGGACGGGAGCTGGCGTATGTGCATTGATAGTCGTGCTATAAATAAGATTATGATGAAGTATCGCTTCCATATTCCCTGCCTCGACGATCTTCTGAATTCGATTGCCGGTGCCCAGATCTTCTTGTAGATCGACCTTCGTAGTGGGTACCATCAGATTAGAGTTAGAGAGGGAGATGAGTGAAAGAGAACCTTTAAGACGAAGGACGACTTGTATGAGTGGCTAGTTATGTCGTTTGTACTATCGAACGCGCCCAACACATTCATGAGAGTGATGATACAGGTTCTGCAACCCTACATGAACAAATTCTTGGTAGTATATTTTGATGATATTTTGATATACAGCCAGGCCGCACTGAGCACTTGCGCCATATTCGTCTGGTGCTCAAGCTCTTACGAAAGAAGCATCTTTACCTCAACTTGGAAAAGTGCTCGTTTCTGTCCACATCAGTTCACTTCTTAGGTTATGTTGTTTTGGCGTCTGGTATATTCGTTGACCCTGACAAGGTCTGGACGATTCGTGAGTGACCCATCCCGACGAACATTCAGGAGGTTTGTAGCTTTCATGGACTTGCCACCTTCTATAGGAGGTTTGTCCGCGTCTTCAACTCGATTATGGCTCCCATTACGAGCTGCCTCTGCAAGGGTGATTTCTTTTGGATGAAGGCCTCCACTCGAGCCTTCGAGCAGATTAAGGAGAGACCATCTATTCCTCTTGTCCTACACTTACTTGATTTCTACAAGGTCTTCAAAGTAGCCTGTGATGCGTTAGAAGTTGGCCTCGGTGCGGTACTTATCCAGGAAGATCATCCTGTTGTCCACTTCAGGGAGAAGCTGAATGATTCCCGATATAAGTATTTGAACTATGATCGGCAGTTCTGTCATTGTACATGCACTGCGATACTGACGTCATTACCTCCTGCATAAGGAATATGTTCTGTACTTTGACCATTAGTCTATAAGGTATCTTGACTCACAGAAGAAATTGGATCACTGTTTGGGTGGAGTATATGCAGGAATTTCATTATGTTAACACCGAGCAAGTGTTGAAAACAAACCGGCTGGCGCCTTGAGTCGCCGAGTCAGCATTCTTCACACCATGAGCACTTGAGTAGTGGGCTTTGAGCGACTAACTCACAATCATCCAGAGTACTCAAATTTCGGGGACATTTACATCACACTATCGAGGGACCCTTTTGATCTTTGTGAGGGTTATACGATTTCAGATGGGTACTTATTCATGGGCTCGCGCCTATGTGTTCCTCAGTCGCCCCTCCGAGATTTCATTTTCTAGAAGCTGCAGGCAGGCGGAGCAGCGAGACACTTTGGTCGAGACAAGACGATTGCGATAGTTGAGGATCGCTTCTTTTGCCCCGGTTTGAAGGACATTACTAGGGTTATTAGGCATTGCTGAGTGAGTCGAGTCTGCCAGACCTCGAAGGGATCCCTCTAGCGCACTGGGCTATACACCCCCATCACCCGTTCCCCAGAGGTCCTGGACTAATATTAGTATGCACTTTATTCTTGGGCTCCCTCACACATTGAGGAAGCTCGATTCGATCTTTGTTGTGGTGAATTATTTTTCTAAAATTGCCCATTTTATCCCTTGCTGAAAGACCGTGTTATTCTTTAGAAAGGTATTTAAGTATCATGAACTTTCCAATTCCATAGTCTCTGACCGCGACGTGCGTTTCATGAGTTATTTTTGGAAGTCATTATGGAAGAAGACTGATATAATCCTGAAGTTCTCCTCCTACCACCCGCAGACGGATGGACAAACCGTAGTTGTTAACCGTAGTCTTGAGACACTACTAGTTGTCTTGTTGGAGATAGTCCGTCCACCTTGGATTCTGTTCTCCCCATTGCTGAATTTGCATATAATAGTTCTGTCAATAAGATCACAAGTTTTAGTCCATTTCATATCATATTAGGATATGAGCCTAGGAATCTTATTGACTTGATGAATATTTTCCTCGAGTCCAGGCTCACTGAGTCAGCAGAGTCTTTTGTCTAGCATGTGCATGTACTTCATGAGTCGGTCCGTAAAAAAATTACATATAGTAATGGTTATTATAAAGATCAAGCTGATCAACACAGGCGAGAATAAATTTTTGAGGCAGGAGAGCAAATGTTGATTCACATTCGATCTTAGAGGGTCCCGCAAGGATCATCAAAGAAATTAATTGCTCGCCAAATGAGCCCCTATACAGTCGTGCGACGGATTGGTACAAACGCATATGAAATTGACATTCCTCATGGTATGGGCATCAACAAAGTATTCGACTGCTAGGTATGTCAATACCATGAAATTGACATTCCTCGTGGTATTGACATTCCTCATGGTATGTCGCACAAGATATAGGTCGGGAGAGAAAGCTCCGCGTCTTCACGGACTTCTAGGTCCGTTACAAAAGAGGCGGCGACGACACTCGCCGGAATCAGGCTAAGCAGCGGCGACAAGATCGGCAGAGGCGGAACTACTTCCGTCGGCCTTTAGGTCTCGGGTCTTTCACACAGTGCGGCTCGTGTGCTTAGACAGAATGAACAGTTACTTTAGAAACCATAAAATCTTCTATTTATACACAAAGGAATAAACAGAACACCCCGTCGCTATTTGCAGACCCAGGACTTAGAATCCAACGTTTTCGATCAGACAACACTTGTCTCGACGAATCGTCGAGTATCATTGACATATTCGACGAATCGTCGAGTATACAAACTGTACTCGACGAATCGTCGAGTATCCATAAGATATTCGACGAATGACGTTGAGTGAACTCAACGCTCTCCACGCTCTCAGCGTCAAACCTGTCGAATCAACATTTGACTCGACGAAGGCGTTGAGTGGACTCAACACACTCAACGCCTAAGTGCTAGATTCGTCGAGTCAATCTTTAACTCGACGAAGGCGTTGAGTGAACTTAACACACTCAACGCCTGAGACTCAGACTTGTCAAATCAACATCTTGACTCAACGAATCGTTGAGTGAACTCAACGCACTCAACACTTAAGTGCCATACTCGACGAATCAACTCTTTGACTCGACGAATCGTTGAGTAAACTCAACACACTCAACGTCATCATTCGACGAGTCAACACTTGACTCGACGAAAGTGTTGAGTGGTCTCAACGCAATCGACGCTTTCCAAGGCCTGGTTGTGCTAAGTTTTTTCCACTCATCATATGAGCAAATCATACTAAGCCAATCTCCCAATTTCTCCAAACATTCTTATGTGCGACCCTGATAGGCTCAAACTGTGTTGACAGCGAGACTACATACTTGATCACTTCCAGATCACAATGGTAACACCAACACAATCACCCTGTCGAAGGCGAATGATCTTCCTTTCTGGGAATATATAGATTCAGCATGACTCCAATATCCGCAGCGGTATCCAAAAATATGTAATTTCGTCCAATAGACTCTTGCATGAAACTAATCAATCATGACATAACTAAAGAGTTGTCTAATTCCCATTGTGCCCACCCAGATGCAATCTTCTCTATCTCCTTAATAATTCCGTTAACATAGTCAAACAAACGACGACTCTTAAGGGCCAAGGTAATAGATCGAGACCATGATAAGTAATTTGTTGTATCAAGATGAATCGTGATAATACAGGACATCGTATGATTGTGCCCAACACGGGTAGATCTAGCTGGTTGTGATACGTCACAAAAATCAACCACGTCAAACATAATGAAATCAAAGAACAAAGAAACGCCGAAGAATTTCAGATTAGGTCAAAAAACAGCCACCGGAAGATCGCTGAAAAAGGATCGTTGCCAGAAAATATACCGGACGTCACCAATAGGACCGTCCGGGATTCTAGAGTAATAGATCATTGAGTGTTGAAATCAAAGGAGGCCTGAAAGAGTGAGCCCTTTTCATGAGTGAAAGCAAATGGAGAGGAAGAACCCTAGATCAACAATATAGGTAGATCTAGTGGAGCAATTTATTGACCCCCCCTAATATGAGGTAGAGGTGGAAAAGTGACTTTTTTGGAAAAATGGGGCACATCAGATGGTTTCCAGAGGAGTAGCCATCCGAGCAAGCCGATCGGCCCGTGCGCCGATCGGCCCGTGCGCCGATCGGTAGGCTACTGTACAGTCAGTGCCGACTGAAGGAGGGAAAGGTCTATGGTGGAGGGAGAGAAGAGAGGTGGGAGGCCGACGGCGGGGCTGCGGCTTCGAGCGGAGGCGAATGGAGAATGATCGGCGAGCGGCGTGGGCAAACAACTGGCGAGCTCTGATACCATGTCAAACAGTAAAAACAAATTGTCCTTGAATAATAATATAGCCCTCTGTATATACTAGAGGGTAATACAAGAGAGAAAAAAAAATCAAAAATCCAAATATTTCTAACAATACTATATATATTTAGTAATACTAAATTATTATTATTTTCTTTCCAATACATTGCATAGGATTTTTTTTGTTGTTAGTGAATAATTTGATTTGAGATATATTCACTTAGCATATTGACATTTGTAAATTTTGTATGTTTATTTAAAAATATAAATTGTGAAGGGCACATGTAAGTGCATTTTACTTGTTTATTTTATGATATGTATTAGAAAAGCCCATGTAAAGGGCCCATTAATTGGCCCTCTTTATTGCTTTCTCTCATCCTTCTTTAGTCCCATATCTTGTATAAGATTTATTCTTCTCTCCTCTTTCCTATATATTTGTATTCTCTCCCTGTATTTACTTACCTGAGCAATACATACAAGCTTTGAGCTTTTACAACATGGTATCAGAGTCAGGTTCGAATTGAGCGGACTGTCTTTCTCAACCCGCCCGGACTGTTTCTGTCCGCTACCCGCTCGGCCTCCTGCGACCTGCCGGTCGCTCCGCTCCTCTCCCTTGAACTCCTCTTCCCGTGGTTCGGGTTGCACCCCTCCCCTCCGTCTTTTATAGTCTTCCCTCCCTCTTCTTCTCCGTGGGTCCACCCTCCCCCTCTCTCCTCCAGACCGCTCTCTCTCGCGGCCCGTTCTCCCGCGCTGCGGCTTGCCCCTCTCGTTGCCTGCTCGCAGCGGACTCCCTCGCTTGCTGCGGCTTTCTCCGGTACGCTGCGGCCTTCCCCTCCTGCTCTCGCTCGCTTCTTCCTGCTCTCTTCTGCTCGCTACCCGCCCGGCCTCCTGCGGCCTGCCTCCTCTGCGAGTTCTTGTTGGTCACTGCGGTCTCCTCTCTATCCGCTCGCGTCTCTCTCCTCGCGGGTTTCTTCTCCTCCGTTCTCTGGTCCGCCTGACCGTGCGGGTTGTTCCTCTCTCACCTGCATCTTGGTCGCGGTATCCTCCGGCTTTTCCCCTTTCTATTCGCGCTGCCTGTGTCTACCCGCTGCAGACTTCTCTGAGCGCGGCCTGTCCCTGTTCGCGAGGACTGTCTCTGCCCGCTGCGCTCTGTTTCTCTCCGCGCGGCCTCTCTCTGACCGCTGCAGCCTGTCTCTGCTCTCCTTGACCGGCTCCAGTGCGCCGCGGTCTGTTCCTGTCCTCCGCGACATCCTGTCTCTGCGCGGCCTCTCTCTGACCGCTGCGGCCTCTCTCTAACCGCTGCGGCCTGTCTCTGCTCTCCTTGCCCAGCTCCAGTGCGCCGCGGTCTGTTCCTATCCTCCGCGACATCCTCCAGCTCGCCGCGCCCTCCTCCAGCCCGCTCCTTGCCGCGCGTGTTTGTACTCGTTGCGGCCTGTCTTCTGTTGTGCATCAGTCCGTTGGTTCTGCCCGCCTCCTCTCCT
Source organism: Platanthera guangdongensis (assembly GCA_039583875.1). Taxonomy (NCBI): domain Eukaryota; kingdom Viridiplantae; phylum Streptophyta; class Magnoliopsida; order Asparagales; family Orchidaceae; genus Platanthera; species Platanthera guangdongensis. Next base: position 108,928,856 of record CM077160.1, on the reverse strand, counting down.
CCAGGTCGCCATGTCCTCTAGTGACTCCACCACCGCTCAACCCCCGGCGGCCCCCGTGGCTCCTCCTCTCGAACTCCGCGATGAGCTTCGGATTACTACTCTTTCCCTCTCCGGCAAGTCGAATTTCATCCCCTGGGTTCACTCCGTCCGGCGGGTCTTGCAAGCCAAGGGCCTTGCTCGTCACCTTACCCAGGGACCTCCAACTCCTCCTACTGATGACTGGCTACGGAATGACGGTCGCGTCCAGACCTGGATCCTGAACTCGGTGGAGGGAGAGCCGTACCAGATGATTATGTCTCATGAGACCGCCAAAGCAATGTGGGATGAACTCCATTCCTTGTACTCGGGCAAGGACAGTCTTCAGCACCTGTTTGACATCATCACCGCTCTTCAAGATCTGGATCTCGGCACAGCTATGGACATGATCTCCTTTGTGGCCCGGGCTAAAACTCTCACGGAGGCCTGGATTCAGCACCAGCCCCCTACTACTGATCTCGCTATTCAACGAGCCCAGAAGGAGACGGTCTGTATTGCTATGATTATGGCTCGAGTCTCGCCGCACCTTCACAGAATCCGGGCCCAGGTTCTGGCATCACCTGCTACCCCTTCCTTCTCCGATGTTTGCTCTATGTTACTCTGTGTACCACCTCCACCGGAGGCTTCTGCACCACCCTCGCCGGCTCTTCTTCAACAGGCCCTTCCTCCCTTACTTCCCCAACCATCTCTTCCTCGGGGTGGACGTACGGGCTCCCGCGGCCGGGGCCGTGGTGATCGCGGTCGGCCCAAGTGCACCTTCTGCTGCCGGGATGGCCACACTGAAGCGGTCTGTCACAGGAAACATGGCTACCCTCCTCGCCCGCCTACTGCTGTTGTTACTGATAGCTCTCCACCCACTGGTACAGACCTTGAGGCTCTTCGCCTTCAGCTTCAACAACTCCAGGGGCTCCTCAACCCTCCATCTGCTTCAGTTGCCTCCACCTCTCCTGCAGGTATTGCCTCCTCCTCCATTACAGGTGCTGCCTGTCTCTCCTCTGGTTCTCATTGGATCCTGGACTCGGGAGCCACCTACCACATTACCTCCCTGCTGCCACCACGGTTCTCGGATGCTCCTCATCCCCCGTCTATTACTGTGGCCAACAGTGCGCTTGTTCCGGTCTCCGGCTGTGCTGATCTCTTTATTCACCCCTCTCTATCTCTTCGTTCTGCTCTTTATGTGTCGGCCTCACCCTTTAATTTTACTCTCTGTTGGCCGTCTTACTACTGATATGAACTGTTTTATCACCTTCATCTCTTCTGGTTTTTTGATACAGGATCGGCAGACGCAGATTACCATTGGTAGGGGTCGACTGCAGAACGAGCTCTACCTCCTCGATGTCTCTTCTACCGCCCTTTCCTTTGTCTCCTCTACTGACTGGCATTGTCGTCTTGGGCACGCCCCTCTACCTATCCTCCAGAAGGCGCTTCCTGACGTCTCCCTTCCTGCTTTTAAATGTGATTCATGTATTCTTGGCAAACAGCCACGTTCTTCTTATCCCGCACATTGTACTCGGAGCTCTGCTCCTTTTGATCTAATCCATTCTGATATTTGGGGACCGTATAAGATTCCAAGCATCTCTGGTTATCGTTACTTTATAACATTTATTGACGATTACTCTCGCACCACCTGGTTGTATCTCCTTCATGATCGCTCTGAGCTTCCTCGGGTCTTTCGGGCTTTTGTGATCGAGACTCGTACGCAGTTATCTACTACTATCAAACAATTCCGCTCTGATAATGTCCGGGAGTACACTAGCCACGAGTTTGCTACTCTCTGCGCCGACTTCGGTATTGTTCATCAGACCTCATGTCCCTACACCCCTCAACAAAACGGGGTCGCCGAACGGAAGAACCGTCACCTTCTCGATGTTGCTCGTTCCCTCATGCTTCACATGAATGTTCCCAAAATCTTCTGGAACTTTGCGGTCTCCACTGCGTGTTTTCTTATCAACCGTCTCCCCTCCCCGGTTCTCCAGCATGCTTCCCCCTTCAGCCTTCTTTTCCCCTCTGCACCCGCCTTTCCTCTCCCACCCAGGGTTTTTGGCTGTACATGTTTTGTCCATACCCTGGGCCCCATTATCGACAAACTCGATCCCCGTGCGGCCAAACACATTTTCGTCGGCTACTCCCGCACCCAAAAGGATTATGTCTGTTATTCCCCAGCCACCCGAAAAGTCTCTGTGCTGATGTTACTTTCCGGGAGGATCAACCCTTCTTCCCTCCTTTACCACCACTTCTACCACCACCCACTCTACCACCCTCCCTCCCACGGCCGGTGATCCCTGTCCACTCACCTCCCACCCTACCTCCGCCCCTCCCCCTCTTGACCCTCCTAGGCCGCCCGTCATTCGGGTCTACACTCGCCGCCCTCCTCCTCCCGTTTCCCCTATGCAGTCGGCTTCGACCTCGGGTTCTCCGTGTTCTGCTGCTCCTGTGCTAGCTTCTACGGCTCATCCACTGGCTAACTATGTTTCTTTACATCGCCTCTCTCCACCGCTTCAGACCTTGGCTACTTCACTATCCTCGGTCTCTATTCCTACCTCTGTACAGGATGCTCTTCAACATCCTGGGTGGCGCGTTGCCATGGAAGACGAGATGGCTGCTCTTTGGGCCAACCAGACTTGGACCCTGGTGCCACTTCCTCCCGGCCAGAAACCCGTTGGGTGCAAATGGGTGTTTGTTATCAAACATGCGCCTGATGGGACCATTGACAGACTCAAGGCTCGTCTAGTTGCTCGAGGCTTCACCCAGCAAAAAGGTCTCGACTACGATGAGACTTTCTCTCCGGTCGCTAAGCTCAACACAGTCCGCATTCTCATCTCCGTAGCTGCCCGTCGCCAGTGGCCCTTATTCCAACTAGACGTCAAGAATGCTTTTCTGAATGACGACCTTCAGGAAACGGTTTACATGCAACAACCTCCCGGGTTTGAGACCACGGGGGAGCCTCGGGTTTGTCACCTTCTCAAATCGCTATATGGTCTCCAACAATCACCTCGGGCATGGTTCGACAAGTTCAACAAAGCTCTCCGGACAATTGGCTTCACTCGAAGCTCGGCTGACTTCTCGTTGTTTACTCGCCACCGGGCAACAGGTACGGTCCTCCTATTGGTATTTGTCGACGACATCATTATTACTGGAAACGACTTGGACAGCATACAGGACGTTAAGCAACATCTAAGCTCCGTCTTCCAAACTAAGGATCTGGGACCCCTTCGGTACTTCCTAGGTCTGGAAGTGGCAAGAAGGCCAGATGGTCTGGTTCTCTCTCAGCGCAAATATTGCCTGGATCTTCTTCATGATGCAGGCTATTCTGGCTGCAAACCGGTAAACACTCCCATGGATGCTAATCACAAACTGTGTGCTCAGGGCTCAGATTCTGATTCTCTTCTACAAAATCCAGAGTATTACCGTCGTCTAGTTGGGAAACTTATCTACCTAACAGTAACAAGACCTGATATATCCTTCGCTGTGGGACTTGTTAGTCGCTATATGCATTCTCCTCGAAGTTCTCATCTTCAAGCTGTGGAACGCATTCTCAGATATCTCAAGACAGCTCCTGGTCAAGGCCTTGTGTACAAAACCTCATCTTCTATTCCTACACTAGTGGCATACTCTGATGCCGACTACGCTGGCTCCCTCGATGATCGACGATCTACTAGCGGGTTCTGCACATATTTTGGAGGACACCTGATTACTTGGCGGAGCAAGAAACAAGCAGTGGTGGCTCGATCCTCAGCAGAAGCAGAATATCGGGCAATGGCAATGACGCTGTGGTCTCGGAACTCACATGGATTGAGAGTCTCCTTACCGACCTTGGTGTTCGACTATCTTCACCAGCTCTCCTCCTATGTGATAGTCAAGCTGCTATACATATTGCTAAGAACCCGGTCTTTCACGAAAGAACGAAGCATATTGAGGTAGATTGTCATTTCATCCGAGAGAAAGTCCACATGGAGAAGGTCGAGCTCAAGCATGTTCCGGGTACTGAACAGGTTGCAGATATCCTCACCAAAGCTCTACCAAGTACCCTCTTCTACCAGTGCCTATCCAAGCTTGGCGCCTACGACTTGTACGCTCCAGCTTGCGGGGGAGTATTAGAAAATCCCATGTAAAGGGCCCATTAATTGGCCCTCTTTATTACTTTCTCTCATCCTTCTTTAGTCCACATCTTGTATAGGATTTATTCTTCTCTCCTCTTTCCTATATATTTGTATTCTCTCCCTGTATTTACTTACCTGAGCAATACATACAAGCTTTGAGCTTTTACAACAATATGCATATAAGATAAATTGATGGCATATAAAAGTGGTGCAATCGAATACCACAACATAAACCCGCTTACAAAGTTTGTTTTTGTCTTGATGTTTTTACCGCCTTTTTGTCAGACTTATGGTTCTAAAAATCAGTTCAAAATTTGAGTTGAGAAGATTTTGTCGCACTACTGGTGCTGTAGCTCTTGTAAGTTTATCGCTCCTGTTTCTTTCCGTAACTTTGAACTGTCTTTTCTAGCTGTAATTTTTCTTATCTAAAACACAGCTAAAACTTAGCCCACCAAATCCTGACAATCTGGGCTATGCTGACTCAGTTTCAGTTGAAGAAATTGGCGGTGCTCGGGTACATTTTATTATTTAAATAAATCATTTTATCAGGAAATTCTTCCTTTTTATTTGTTATTTTAAGCATTACCGTTTTCGTAATAGGTCACTATTGTCAAGAATGACGAAGCTGGAAATTCGGTTACTACTGTTGTCTTACGTGGTAGCACCGATAGTATCTTAGACGATCTTGAAAGAGCTGTTGATGATGGTGTCAATACTTATAAAGTATATTTAAATAATTCTTGTTTAATTATATGCTTCTTTCATGTCATCCTCGTGTTAATAATTTATAACTCTTTGACAGGCAATGTGTCGGGACAGTCGAATCCTTCCCGGGGCTGCAGCAACTGAAATAGAATTAGCGAGGAAGTTGAAGGAGTTCTCCTTTAAGGAAACAGGGTATTTCTTCCCCTTGACTGACCATTACAGAAATTGACAATATACTTCATCTTTTGATTCTTGTTCTCATCATCATCATCATCATTAGTTTAAAATCTGAATCATTTGGAGTTGGTTTCATGAATCATCCATCTTTATACATTTTTATTCTCATGTTTTTAATTTTAAGTTACACATTTTATATAACTTTAGATACAATGCCTTTAGTTAATCTATTCCTATCCTTCCATAGTAATTTCAGCATATTTTATAACATTGTATTTCCCTAGTTTGTATATTTTTCATGATAAAATTCAAAGCCGTCTTGGTCATTCTGACTCAATATTTCGTCTATGTAGTGACAAATTGGATTTTCAACATTTCTGCCTTTTAATGAGCATGATACAGTTACCACTTTGTTGGCATTTTGATGAGCATGGTACAATTACCACTTTTTTGGCATTTTAATGTGCTTGTATACAATGTGAATCCATAGCAAGTCCTTTGAAAGGACTAGTTATGAAATAAGTGAATGAAGTATGTTGAAATGTATCATATATGTTGTTTGTAAATGATTTATGAATAGTCCGAATAATGATTTATTGAAATCTTTATGCAAATTCACAATGTTGCAAGGCTGAGATAAATAACAATGAATTTGTTTTGGTTACTCATTATGTGAAGTACCAGTGTGATTTTCTATGTTTGAAAGTCAGCTTTTTATATTGACATGCCAAACCATAAGAACAAGCAGTTTTCCATATTTATTTAACACGCCAACTATTTGGTATATTATGCATATATGTTTTTTCCAAATGAAAAGCATGAATTCTGTTTGCACTGCCTCTGTTTGCTGTCTTTTGCAATGAGATTACAAGGACACTGTTAACAAAGGAGATGGTATTATCTGTGACATTATCGGTTGGTTGGTGGAGCAACTCGAAGGATTCTCATTTAAGTCGCCCCCTGAATCATGCTTTGAGCTGGATGTTCACTTTGAGACAATTTCCACTGAACACCAATGCGTCTCAGAGCTGGTTAACTGGTTTGGATGTCTCTGTCACAATCGCTGCAAAAGCCCAAATACCGCTGACCATTGTACTTTGCCACACATTTGATACTTTTGATCTGCTGAAAATTTTTTGATGGATAGAAAAACCAACTGATAAACAATTCTCAATCATGCAATTTTGGTGCATGTTAGGATGGTTTCCGACTTTATTACCTTCTCATAGCGACACCTTCATTGAGCTATCATAACACATGTTTAAAATCTTTTTTTTTCTTATTTGTATTTTGCATGGTATGATTTTGATCTAAAATATGTCTTAAAGATTATTTGGGAGTGTTTTTGCTCTGCTGCGGTGGGCTGAAAACAATTCCAGAGCTCCTGATATTGTTTGGGTCAATTACACACAATGTCTCGTGATATCTTTTTTATGATTAACTATGAGCTCTATTTGAGTAGGTCAATTTGGTTGTGGAAATTAATTTGTATGAGACTAATCATTGTAGATCAGTTGATAGTTACTCATAGGATTATTATTTTTGTTTTTTAATCTGCTTCACTGAATTCATTAGTCTCACTTTATTTTACGAAGAGGTAATAAATAATTTGAATTGAAATAAAGAGAGCACTAAAAGTTCTCTCTCCTTCTTAGGTTGGATCAATATGCTATTGCCAAGTTTGCTGAAAGTTTTGAAATGGTTCCTAAAATCCTAGCTGATAATGCTGGACTTAATGCAATGGAAATAATTTCTTCGCTCTATGCTGAGCACGCTGCTGGAAACACGAAAGTGGGAATCGACATAGAGGAAGGTGTCTGTAAAGATGTCTCTACTTTGAATATCTGGGATCTCTATGTCACAAAGTGAGCCTCTTCATACCTTTTCAGATCTTTTTTCAATCATTTGATTGTTTTACGTTTGTGCCTTTTCTAAGGTCTTCTTGAAGGCAATTTTTAAGAAGTCTTCTTATGAAGAATAATACCTTTCTCAGATCTCAATACACTTTTCTTTCTCTTTTTTCTAGGGTTTGGTAGGGAATCAAATCAAATATATATTTGTTAGCTATTGCTAAGTAGATCCAACTACCTATTAATTACAATAAAACCAAACACCCAATACCAAATTATATAGACAATTGTATATTTACATTCTCCATCCGATTTCCTGAAATCAAACTCATCCCTTCAGGGTATTTATATAGACACTTTTTTAGGTGATTTATTTTAATGTAAATTATTGGTGTTGTATTTAAATATCCCAGCCCTATTAAAAAGAAGAAAAAAAAACTCAGTTCTTATTGGCCAAGAAAAAAATGGGTTCACTCATGTCTCAACCAAACAAATAGTGGGAAACTGATTTCAAAACAATTCCTTTACCATTTGTATTGCTTTTCGTTCCCCTCTTTTATTTCTTCAAAACAAGAATTTACCTTTGTTTCTTTTTGTGTGTGGTGTCTTTGGTTATGAGGTTTCCTCTGCAAGATATGAGTATTCCCTATTATCCTAATTTCATTTTGATCGATATTTTTTTAAAATTGGTTACTGTAGCTGTGGCGAACTTTTGCTGATGATTTTTCCCTTCTGAATAGGTTTTTTGCTCTTAAATACGCGACCGATGCTGCTTGTACTGTTCTGAGAGTTGATCAGGTTGGCATCTCTCTGTCCCATCCATTTATGTTTCTCTGCACCATTATGGATATACAACTGTTCCCCATTCTATTTAAGAGAAATGTGTTTTTATCCTCGTCCTGCCGTCCATGACGGATCCTCCGCCAGGATGCGCACTATTGGGCTTCATAGAGCTTGTGAGATCATGTGGATCCCATGTGGTCCATGGCTCTCAATTTGAGCAACAAGTGTCCATGGGCCCGTGCGTGGTGCGGGGGTCTTGGGTCCAAGTTTAATAAAAAAAAATGTCTGAAGGAAATCTTGGCACAAATTTGTAGCAGGATAGGGCAGCATTTGGGCAAATATATGATGCCTTTGGTGCTTTGTTTTGTACCAAGATTTCCTTCATAGTTTTCTCCCCCCCTCCCTCTCTTCTGAGCTTGTAGTCCAACATACTCTCCCTCATTCGAAAAATTATCAAGCGCGATGCTCGGATCTTTAAAATGGCAGAAATTGTCTTTTTACGAGGAGAACAATGGTATTTTTGAATCAAAAATTCTACAATACTTGAGTCCCCATTAAAAAACTATAGGATAAAAAATCATCAAAAATGTATGATTGTAATTTGAAAATTACACATAATTCGAAAAATACTATTGTATCATAACAATTCTATTTTTTCAGAAGTAATGCTATAATTTTTGGTAAATAAATATGCTCCTTTTTCCTAATAAAGAGTCAATTTCGTACCTATTTTCAAGGTCCTCATCGGACGTAATAATCTTCCCTCCCCCTCTCCTTTTAACTGGGTCACCGAGATGTGAAATGTAAACTTACATGAGAGATTTTTGTCATTTCATAACTTACAGGGGAGATCTGGATAAACGATAATAAATATATATTATATATCGTGACACCAGTCAAAGTTATTTCCTTTCACAAGATTAGACCAACAACCAAATGTCCTTTTATTTAGGGCAAATGCTCTTTTTTTGATGCAGGGCCAGGAGTTTACCTGCCTGCCACCCCGGAACCGGGAGTCCACCTGCCCAGTGATTTCATCGGGAGTCCATCCGACAGGCTTTATTAGGTCCGCGGACCGTACACCCCAACCACTCCTCGGCTCCACCACTGGGGCGATAGGTTGTTGAGGCCGGGGCTCGATCCTCTGTCCTCCTTGATAAGTGGCGCGGCTCAGATGGTGATAAGACTACCGCTGAAGGCCTCTTGTTAGGTCCGCGGACCGTACACCACAACCACTCCTCGACTCCACCACAGGGGCGATAGGTTGTTGAGGCCGGGGCTCGATTCCCCGTCCTCCTTGATAAGTGGCGCGGCTCAGATGGTGATAAGACTACCGCTGAAGGCCTCTTGTCAAGGAGGTTGTGGGATCGAGCTCCGGCCTCAACAACCTATCGGCCTTGTGGTGGAGCCAGGGATGAGTTGCGGTGTACGGTACGCGGACCTGATAAGGCCTATTGGGTGGACTCCCGATGGGATCCCCGGGCAGGTGGGCTCTTTTTCCCGGGGCGGCAAATAGGTGGACTCCTGGTCCCGCATCACTTTTGTTGATACATATGGATATCGGGGTACCCTACACAATTTGTTTTCCCTGGCGGAAATGCGGGCCTAAAATTTCATGGTGCCACATGTTTATTTTGATTTTCATTAACTCTATTATTCATATTTTGGCAGATCATAATGTCAAAACCAGCTGGTGGACCAAAGAGAGATCAGCCTGCTGGTATGGATGAGGATTAACCCTTTTTATATGTAAATTTTAGGGTTTGTTGGCTGAAATCCACTGATAATGAAATCTTTGTTTCCTTGGGAAAGAAATGGAATGCTTTTGAATGAATTTTTTAATTTTATGTTTTATTAAAAATATTAAGTCTAGTCATTTTATCCAAATATATGGTGCATTTAATTTTTGTAAAAAAATCACTTTGCTGCTAATCATCCCCTTGATTGTTTTTCATTTTGTTGTGGCCATTTGGCCCATTAATATTGGTTTTATTTAAAAAAATCACTTAAGTTTCGTCTAAATATAAGCATTTTAATTAACCTTATACACAATTTTATTCACTGTAGTTTTATCTGCTGTGCTGTTAATATGTTTACATATTTGTTTCCCCTGAGATTACATAATTTTGTTAAGAATTGTGGTGTTGTTTTATAAATCATCATTAGAAGAATAGTATTTTTAACTTGTTTCGCACCGGCTCGAGCGGTTTGGATCGTTATGGTTTTAATGAAAAGACATGGGTCCTTTTGGTCCCCGCTTTACATAATTAAGGTCCGGTACATGCGGTCATAACCGCATGACCGGTGAAAATAAGTCCCCCCAAACAGAGCCTAAGTAAAAAAATACAAAAAAACTTTACCTCACTGCATCTGTTGCCTAAAACTATTGTATTAAGGGGCAAATCTGCACACTGAAGCTCCTATGTAGCAATCTTATGTCCAGTCATTTTATTGTTTGGTGGAAGATTTTGATGTTTTTTTTTCATACTTTTGTTTGCCATAAATGCTGCTCATACTTCTCTTAGGCTCCGTTTGGGGGGATTTATTTTCAACGGTCAAGCGGTTACGACCTCATGAACCGGACCATAATCAGACTCTGTTCTGTTTGGTATTATATTTTTGGTCCTTCAAAATTTTTGATTTACTTTGTTGGAGAAAGGTAATGGACGAGTAATCCCCATTTTTGTGGTCGGTGGCTGTTAGAGGTCAAAAACTTGATATTGATCTCATTTCTCTTTGAAGGTTGGGAACTTCATTTCTCACTTAAGTTTGAGTTTGGGATCTTCATTTCTCTTGATAAATTTGGTGCATTAAGTGAAGATAATTATGTTGATTAAATATGAAGATGACATTGATATATAAATGATATTTTTGGAAATTAGTAAATGAGTTTACGGGAAAAAATATATTTTGATAGCGCATTATAATTAACTCATAGGGTGAGCCAAGCCTGCCCAAAAAATACTGTCTAACCAGTTCCGGACCGGTCTCTTGTCCCGACTGGTCCCGGACCGGTTCCACTCAAACCAGTCCCGATCCGGGACCGGTTTTCCTCCTCAAGAGGACCGGCCGGGACCGGAGGACCGGTCCTAACAGGTCCCGGACCTGTTTTTTTATTTAAAAAATGTTTTTTTATATTAAAAACATTAAATTCTATGTTTTATAATTTATAGTTTTTAATTTTTAGGGTTAAAAATTTATAACTTTTAATTACAAAATCCGAAATGAAATAAAATTTAATTTTTATTTAAAATTAAATAGCATTACAAATTTGTATTTTATATTTTGACAAAAATAAAATAACATTAAACGAAAATGAAATAAAATACATTTTGTCTAATTATTCTTCGGTCGTGTTTCCCAAACTTAAGCTATTCATCTAGTCTTCCACTTCAGACTCACTATTTTCAATAGACGAGACGTGTTGTCTCCTCATTATAGCATCTAAATGATCCTTGTAGCAAATGCAAATCTCCAAAGATTTCTCGTTCAAACGGCTTCTTCGCTCGTTCAGAATCATGTCACTCAAAGAAAAAGCAGACTCTGAAGCTACCGTACTAGCTTGGATTGTTAGTAAATCACGGGCCATTAAAGCCAAAATAGGATAAACATTTGTTTTAGTTTTCCATCATTTTAAAATATCAAAATTTTCTATTTCACTTGCGGTCATATAATCTTGAAATTGTGTTTTTGTATATAAACCCAATTCATTTAAAGTACTCGTAGTTTGTTGTTTTTTTCTAGAGGCTAATTCTAAAAGTTTGTTTTTAAAATATCTTTTGTTTTAGGTTGAGTGGATTCTTCGCAAGGTCGCGATCTATGTATATTATTATAATAATTATAAAAACGAGTAAAATCAGAATTAAATTTTGAAACGCTTAAATTAACAAAATCAATAGGCGATTCGTTTAAATTTAAATTTCGATTAATTTCTTCTATAAAATTTTCTACCCCGTCCACACTCAAATGGTTTAAAGCTGCGACGCAAGAAAACATGTGTGACATTTTTTTGTAATATTCTAAAATTTTTCCTCCATTTCTAATATTAACGAACGCCACATTTCGTTCGTTTTGTATGTTTTAAACGTTTTAGTAATTAATAAAATATTTTCAATAACTAATGAGAAAGTAGGATAATAAACTCCAGATATAATCGTTGTTGATCGATAAAAATATTCTAATAAATTTACGTAATCTTCGAGGAACGCCCAATTTAATGCGCCTAAGGCTCTGTTTGGCGGGCCGTTTAGGGGGTGGGGTTCTGCGGCGTTTGAAAAAGCCCTGCCAAACAACATTTTAGAGCGAGTGACTGGAGTCGCCCCCGCTCTGTAATAGCCATTTTCTGGCGTTCCGGAGTCGTGAAAAATTATCATGCCTCCGGAAACGCTCGACACGCACGATTATCCTTTTCGCGTGAACCCTAGAGGCGATTCCTCTTTCCAGATTTTGCTGGCTGCTCTCAAGAGGCGAACCCTCAAGAGGCGATATTTTCGCCTCCAGATCGCGAAAATTTCGCGATTCCGCTGCTTCGCCGACCCCAAACTCCTCCATCGCTTCCATCTCCGGCGAGGAATCTGCCGATTGCACCTCTTCACTCCGGCGAACGTTGCACTTCTCCACTCCGACGACGTTTCTCGCCTTCTCTTCCTCCTCCAGAGTTGTTGCCGATCACTACCCAGGTGATCTTCTTCTTCCTCCATCTCGGCCACCACAACGAGGAGTATTTTCCTCAACGCCTACTATGGTTCATTCTCAGGGAAACTTCTCACCCGGCAAAGTATAAAGTTTTCCAAAATTTTGTTCCTGCAAATAGAGAATACACACTAGTATATGTGATTTTATTTTTGTGGTAGTACTGTTAAATGTGATTTTATTTTTATGGCGTGTGTGTTTGTTTGATTTGTGTTTTTGTATGTGTGTGATTTGTGTTTGTTTGTGTATGATTCTGTATGATTGTGTTTGCGTGTGTGTATGTTTGTGTTTAGGGTGTTTGGGAATGTGTGTGTGTGTATGATTGTGTTTGTGTGTGTGTGTGTGTGTTTAGGGTGTGTATGTATGTTTGTGTGTTTGAGTGTGATTGTGTGCGTGTGTTTGTGTGTGTGATTGTGTAAGTGTGTGTTTGTGCGTGTGTTTGTATGTGTGTTTGTCTTTGTGACTATGTGTATGTGTTTTGTATTTGTGTAAGTGTATGTTGGTGTGTGTGATTGTGTAAGTGTATGTTTGTGTATGTGTTTATGTGTGTGTGTGTGTGTGTTTGATTTGTGTTTGTGTATATGTGTTTGATTTGTGTTTGTGTGTATGATTGTGTTTGTGTGCGTGTATGTTTGTGTTTGTGTGTTTAGGGTGTTTGGGAATGTGTGTGTGTGTTTGTGTGTGTGATTGTGTAAGTGTGTGTTTGTGTGTGATTGTGTGTGTTTGTGTGTGTGATTGTGTGTGTGTTTGTGTGTGTGTGATTGTGTAAGTTTGTGTTTGTGTGTCTGTTTGTATGCGTGTGTGTGTGTGTTTGTGACAATGTGTATGTGTGTGTGTGTGTAAATGTGTAAGTGTATGTTGATGTGTGTGATTGTGTAAGTGTATGTGTGTTTGTTTTTGTGTCAATGTGTCTATGTGTGTGTGTGTGTATGTATTAATTTTAATTTTTCTCATAGATGGGTAAATCAAAGGAAGGTGAAATTTCTGCAAATTGAGAGACATCACATGTTCTGCTTTTTTGCGATCTTTGTAGCTGAGAGATAGATTTAGAGAATAGACCTTACCACCCATTTCAATAAGGAAGGCTGAGGCAATTTGGTGAAAAACTTCAAGGAGCGCACAAACTTGGAGTACAGTCGGGCACAAATGAAAAACAAATGGGATCAACTGAAGCGTGATTGTAAATTATGGCGTAAACTCAAAAGAGGTGAGACCGGTCTTGGTTGGAATCTCACTAAACAGACAATTGACGCGTCCGATGATTGGTGGAAAGAACGTATTGAAGTTACAATTTATATATATAATATTATTATTATAATAATGAACACTTGATTAAGATGTTCATTTATTTTCAAGCTTCTTTTAATTTGTAGATGATTCCCAATGCGAAGAAATTCCATTTTGGTGGAATAGCGCCCGAGCTTGAGAAAAAACTAGACAAAATGTTTAGTTTGGTTGTTGCGACATGAGAAAATGTATGGATGCCTTCTTCTGGAGAAGTTCCTGGAATTTTTTCGCAGGGGGACACCTTATCTAAAGAAGCTGAAGATCACATCAATGAGAGCAATAATACTATAACACTTCTCTTCCGCTCACCGCTTCATCGCACGACCACGGTTCCTGCAGAAGCATTTGACTAAGGGGGTAACTTCAGCTTACATTTAAAGGCAAAAGATTGTACCAGTTAACCGATGAACAGCTCAGAAAAGAATTCAGCATAAAAGGCAAAGCAAATGCCGACACGTGGCAGGGAGAGCGTCAGCTCAGAAGGCTTTCTTCTTTCATCATAGCCGTTAGGATTTCCGTTTTACTATTCATGTAATGTTACTATAAAAAGGATTATGGCTGTAATTTTGAGATTTAAGAAATAAAGTGGAACCAGTTTCGTCTTCTTCCTCCTCCCGTTCTTCTCTTAACTTTGGCCACTTCCTGGGCCATTCTTCTTCTTCATTCTACCTCTGGAATTTCCCCTCTGCCTCTGGAATGAGCCCATATGAGGTCATGTTCGGTCGGCCTCCTCCTGGTTTATTATCTTACACCCCAGGGAGCACAACAAATGAAGCGTCGGGCGCAACTATGCAAAAACGAGACAAGATACTACAACAGCTGAAGGACAACCTCTCTAAATCACAACAACGGATGAAAACTTATGCAGACAAAAAGCGAAAAGAGCTACATCTAGTGCCCAGACAGTGGGTACTCCTCAAATTGCACCCATACAGGCAACTCTCACTGGAACGCTCCTACAACAAAAAACTAGGACTCAAGTATTATGGTCCTTACCAAGTATTGGAAGTCATCGGTCAAGCAGCCTACCGGCTTGATCTCCCTCCAGAATTAAAAATCCACCCAGTCTTTCACATTTCTTTGTTAAAACCCTACATCGGGGAACCCCGGCCTCCATCAGTTGCTCTTCCAAGGACTCACTGGAGAAACAATCCACTTCACAAGTCGCTCGCTATCGTCTCTACGAGACGCATCTCACAACAAGGCAGAGAAATACAGCAAGGCTTAGTACAATGGGAAGGTCTGCCTCCAGAGGACAACACTTGGGAGGATTTCTCCTCCCTCAAAGGTTTTTCCCACTTGTACAACGGGATTGCCACACCGGAAGATAATACGTGGAAAACAAAGGGAAAACGAAGCTCCAGAAAACCAAAACACGGCGGAAGCAACAGTCAGGCGGAACATTCTGTCTCTGCCTAACTCTCCTCGACATCCCCAACCAAAAATGTACAAAAACAAAAAAAAAACGACAAACGGGCCACACAAGATACTTCTACAGCGGAATCTTACCTAGCTTCGCTAAGAGTAGCAGAATCAGCCTTCTAAATCTAGTTCACCAGACGATCCGATATCTGTTCTCATCAGCATCATTTTCTGTCGTCTACCATTAGGAAACTACGAAGATTCGACTCGCCGGAGACGATAACTGTCTGGCTGTTTGCTCCTCTCGCTAGGGTTTCAGGTTGAGAGAAACGACGGAAATGCAAAAGACGCTGAGGACAGCGTCCTTTAAAGGGGGAGGTATTTGTAACACTTCTCTTCCGCTCACCGCTTCATCGCACGGCCACGGTTCCTGCAGAAGCATTTGACTAAGGGGGTAACTTCAGCTTACATTTAAAGGCAGAAGATTGTACCAGTTAACCGGTGAACAGCTCAGAAAAGAATTCAGCATAAAAGGCAAAGCAAATGCCAACACGTGGCAGGGAGAGCGTCAGCTCAGAAGGCTTTCTTCTTTCATCATAGCCGTTAGGATTTCCATTTTACTATTCATGTAATGTTACTATAAAAAGGATTATGGCTGTAATTTTGAGATTTAAGAAATAAAGTGGAACCAGTTTCGTCTTCTTCCTCCTCCCGTTCTTCTCTTAACTTTGGCCACTTCCTGGGTTATTCTTCTTCTTCATTCTACTTCTGGAATTTCCCCTCTTGATACTACAAATACACAGACCTTTACAAATGAAGATCTTGACTCGGCTATACCTGGGCAGAGTTCCCAAAGTGGTGCAGCTTCAAAACAAAAACAAAAGGGGAAGAGACATGAAATGAGGACCAAACAGGTTATGTTGGCACATGTAGAGAAGTTATTTTCCTCCTCAGAAGTAATTATGCAGCGCGTTACATCACCAATTATTCCTTATAGTATATATCTGCTGCGAGAGGCGATTCAAGAACTCGAGAAGTACCCAGAAATCTTTGAGGACCGGTTGCTGTATCATTTTGCTACGGTTCATTTTCAAACACCAGTGAATCGAGTGACATTCCTGAGTATCCCAGAGGAAAGGAGGGTGGAATGGCTGAAGACCCACTACATGAATTCACATATATGATATCTCTTAGTTTATGATTTTCTATGTGGAACTTATTTATTGTTGGAAGCTTATTTCATGCAGTGATTTATGTGACACTGATATTTTGTTGGAAACTTAATTATTGTTATTACTATCTCTCATGCAGTGATATATGTTACATTGTTATAATGACTATTGTGTCATATTTATAGGTCATTATAATATCAAGCGTAAATGATGATAAAGAATTTAACATAGATGATGATGAAGAGTTGGTGTTGAATTATTGTGCAACTTGTCAACAAGATTGCGCCGCATATGTGAAACTCTTTACCACCAGTGTATGTTTAATTAATGATTATGTCAGTTTGTTTTGTGATAAAACACCGTGCATGACATCATCTCAAACTGGACATAAATGGCTCTGAGAATTATTTGAAGGACATCCTGGACGTTTTCATAATATGTTCTGAATGACTAAGGTCATTTTTTTGACTTGCTAGCATTGTTAGAACAACATCACGGTTTAAGAGGAACCCAGAGGACACAGGACCAATGAGGTTTTGGCAATAACAATTTATATATTGGGCTACAATGAAACATTCAGAAAATCAGGTGAAAGATTCCGACATTCCACATAAACTTTGAGTCGGTTGTTTATGATCGATCTAGAAGCTCTGACAAGTTTGTCCATGCATAACATTGCTCCGATTGATCCCCAATTTCGTACAATTCCATCGCACAGACAAAATGATGATAAATATATGCCATTTTTTAAAGATTGTATCGGTGCAATTGATGATACACATGTTGATGCACGGATATCTGTTGAAAATCAAGTTCCTTATATTGGCCGTCATAGTAGCACGACTCAAAACGTAATGGCAATTTGCGACTTCAATGTGTTTTACATATGTTGTACCTGGATGGGAGGGTCTGCACATGACACACGCATATATCATCGTGCAGTACGAGATCCACTAAGTAAATTTCCATTTCCACCAGAAGGTATGTAGCACGAGCTTTTACGTTATGTTGATTTATTGATCATATCTTCAGATGTTTAAACTCTTTCTTATTACTGAAGGTAAATATTATCTCGTCGATGCTGGTTACCCGTTCGAGAAGGGGCGCCTGAAAACCTTTTCTGGAAAAGAGATATCACTTGCCGGACTTTGCTTGAGGAAATAGGCCAATTAAAGGACGACGTGAAATATTTAATAAAGTACACTCAACGTTGCGTAGTGTCATCGAGAGGAGTTTTGGTGTATAGAAGAAAAAGTGGCTCATACTTATCAAAATGCCTCATTTTGAATTCTCGAAGCAGTGTGTTGTTGTGGTCATTACGATGTCGCTCCACAACTTTATTAGAAGACATCCATCGAGAGCTGACCCAGAGTTTGATGTATGTGACAGAAAAAGAAATCTTTATTCATCCAGAGGCATATGAGTTGCGACCAAATAATCGTCCGAGAACTATCAATTCAAATCCGAACACAATACCAAACTCATTTGAGGGAACGAGGGCTGCAGAAATGACCAATATTAGGAACTACATTGTAGATCAACTCACAGGAGTATCACAAGTATACACCATAATGACGTTTACATTTATAAACATATATAAAAAGATCAGTAATTACATTTAATTTTGATGTGTAGTTAACGATCGATGATCGAAGGATATGTTTCATCAGCATGATAGAGCACGTTTATGATTTTTTGACTGAAATAATCCTTTTGAAAACAGTTGTTTTTTCAATTCTGTTAATGAGCACTTAGAATGCATTAAGTTAAATTGTTCTTTTTATGTTATTGTTTATTATGTTTAAGTTCAAAAAAAATGAACTGTGCACCGCACAGTTATTTTACCAAACAGATTAAACAGCTTCTCTGTTTGAAATAGTTCTGCAAAATCTGTTCATCCAAACAGTTTCACAAATTCTGCCACCACTCTGCAAAACAAGCTGATTATTCCACCACTGCTTCTCCACCACTGCTTCTGCAGTCGCTGCAGCTGCGCCAAATAGAGCCTAAATCATATGCTTCTACACTATTATAAAATTCTACTGATAAGGTTTTTTGTGTCAAAGCTCGCTTTAACATTTTATAAGTTGAGTTCCAGCGTATAGGCATATCATAAGATGGACCTAAAATTTTTTTACTTTGTGAAATAACAAAATTTTTAAAATCTTGTTTTCTTTTTTTTGAACTGTAAATAACTCTTAGCATAGTTCGTATTTTAATTATATACTCGTTCATATAAACCAAACTATCTTGTACAATTAAATTTAAAATGTGACAGACACGTGTATGAAAAAAAATTTCATCTAACATTGGTTGTAAATCTGAAATGAAATATTTTATGACGGTCGCATTATTTGAAGCGTTAACAAAAGAAATACTCATAATTTTTTCTTTTATTTTGAATTCTCTAATACACTTAATAATTACCCGGTAAATAGCTTTACCAGTATGCAGATATTCAAATCCTTCAAAACAAATTATTCGTTTATTTAGTTCCCCACTATTGAGATCGATCCAGTGAGCAGGTAATACAAATATATGAGTGTCCCTCAAATATAACGCTTGTGCAGACGTCGTTCGTTAAGCTAACGCGACCGTCAAATATTTCAAAATAATTTTAAAATATTCTTTAGATTGCATATAAGCCGCTAAATCATCGCGTCTAGTGGTAGAACGACTTACCTGCTGATATTTGGGTTGAAGTACCTCGTGTATGTATGATGTCATTTCTTCATCGTCGTAGTGGCTGAATGAAAATCCCTTTTTGATGACGTTCTTCATTTGTCGCTCCCGCTGCCGAGCTTGATCGTATGTCCAAATGTGCCCGGACGTCAAAATTTGAGCTTGGGTAGACTTCGGGGCTTGTTTTGAAATGCACGATTTCACATGTCAGACTAGCGGTGTATTGCTGCCAAATGCCATTAGCTTCCCGCAAAGTTTGCACTTCGCCTTCAATTCGCCGTCGATCCGCACTTTATTTAATTTCTTCCAGACCGCCGCCTTGTGGTAGGCGTTCTACTTCCTCGTGCGCGACGGACGCAGAGAAAGACGCCGACATGGATCAAGAAGACGCCATTTGAGAGTGAGTGAGAGTTGAGAGTTGAGAGTTGAGAGAGAGAGGGGGGGGATAGTGAGTGAGAGAAAGAGATGAAAAGAATTTTTAAGAGGGGGGGGGGGGGATTTATTGGATTTGATTTTTTTAATTTTTTTAAAAAATCAGATTTTATATAAAATTTAAATTTCATAAAAAAAAAAAATATAATTTATTGATTATATTAATAAAGCCACATTTGGTGGCAGGCATGGCCGGCCATGCCTGCCACCAAATGTGGCTCACGGCTCTTTAAAGAGCCGTTAAAAACAGCTCTTTAAAGAGTCATTTATTTTGACATTATTATGGGAATCAGTCTTTTGACCTGTCCCGGTTCCAGTCCCAGACCGGGACCGGTCAAAGACCGGTAAAAGACCGGTCTTTGATGGGTCTTTTATCGGTCTCAGTCCGCTTTTTGAAGTGAAAAGGGGGACTTCTTGGGACCCCCGGGTCCCGACTGGGACCGGACCGGTCCCGACCGGGACCGGTTTTTAGCCGGTCCTAACCGGTCCGGTCCCAACCGGACCGATTTTTTTGTACACCACTAGGGTGAGCGGTAACCACTATTTTGAATGTTTTTTGACAAGTTGGGGTCTATTTATATTTTTCTAAAGGGATATGCCGATAATTGCGTCGGGGTGAAATTCATGCTGACGAATCGAGTCGCTCCATTTCGGTCACCTGAATCACCAATTTTAGCGAAATGACAAAAGTGCTTCCCGGGTTGTTCGGGCGGCCCGGGCGGGTTGCCCAGCGATAGAGGAGGTGGTCAGAGAGGGCGAGGGCGGTTGGCGGCGGCGCCCCCCCGAGATATGCTTGGTGCGCACGACTCATTCTGATCGGTCGGCTTCCCTTCGAGTCCCTGGTCAAAATGTCTCTGGTTTGACTTATGAAATTTAGGGGGAACCCATCAAATGCCACCAAATTATCGCAGGTCGTGAATCACAAAGTGTCGAATCCGGAAATTTCGAAGCTTGGTCATTTTGTCTCGGGGTTGGGGATCTGCCACTTGAGCGTTAGCGTCGGGGATCCACCACTTAGTGTGATAAGTGGGGTTATCCGCCCCCTCGCCTTGGCGGCGCAGACGGACTCTGAGCCCGTTCTTGTTGGATGGTGCAGGAGGATTCTGGGGTATATCCCGGGAGGTCTTTGATGGACGATTCGTGGCTGGCTCCTGCCTTGATGAGTGGACGAACTTGGGGCCCGTCTTCGTCGAGAGTTGAGGTCGAGTCGTTTTGGGTGAAGCCGGCGTGGCCGGGGGAGCGTAGATGATGTCCGCGCCTTGGGATGGTTTAGGCTTTCATGACAGTTGAACACTAGGAGCAAGTGAGACCTTCAAGAGAAGTGAAGTCAGAGGGTTATGGGGGCACCCAAGATGACCGCTTCAGAGGTTGGTCCTTTGCGAGAAGATAATCACATTATTGTGCTCTACCTTGCGCTTGGCGAGAGGTTCCGCACAACATGAAGGTGGTGGGGGCATCCCATCCTCTCAATAGGTGATGTCTCGAAAGGTGATGTTGATGGTGATGCCGAAAGATTACTTGATTGTATCTGTGTCGCGGGGATGCTTTGTCTCTCTTGCCAGAGCCTTGGGCATCCTGTTGAATCGGGAGCGCTTTACCTTTCGTGCCCCTTGCTTGGATGCGCGTATATGATGCATCATATTGATTTGGTGGTTGTCATTGGGCATAAGTGCATGGAGCTGTCGTTGAAGCATAGTTTAACAGAACGTTTGCCCCGGTTGCTGGGATAGCACCTGAGGGCTCAAAGTTCGTTTTTGGTTGAGTGACGCAGGATGATTCGTGGTTGATCCTGACAAAAACCCCACGGAGGATCGAGGTTGCACTCTAGTCTTGGAGGGGCTCATGCTCTGTCCCTTTGATGGTAGCGAAGAGCCTTCATCTATTTGTGTGTTGAAGGAAATGGGGTGGGTCCATTCAGATGGTGGTGGCAATGAACCGTTGTTCGTTTGTATTTTGGGAGGACCGGGATTTGTTCGGGTGGAGGTGGCGACAAACATTTGTTCATTCGCGCCTCAGGAGAATCAGGGTCCGTCCGGGTGGAGGTGTTGGGGGAACCTTTGTTCGTTCGTGCCTCAAGAGAACCGAGGTTCGTGTAGGTCGAGGTGACAAAGAACCCTTGCTCGTTCGCACCTCAAAAGAATCGGGGTTCGTCAAGGTGGAGGTGACAAAGAACCTTTATTCGTTCGCGCCTTAGGAGAACCGAGGTTCGTTTAGGTGGAGGTGGCGATGAACCTTTGTTCGTTTGCGCCTTAGGAGAACCAGAGTTCATCCAGGGGGAGGTGGAGAAAAACCTATGTTCGTTCATGCCTTAGGAGGACCGGGGTCCGTCCGGGTGGAGGTGGAGAAGAACCTCTGTTCGCTCGTGCCTCGGGAGGATCGGGGTCCGTCCAGGTGGAGGTGACGAAAACCTTTGTTTGTTCGCGCCTCAGTAGAACTAAGTTTTGTCCAGGTGAAGGTGCAGATTGACCTTTGTCCATCTCGCCTGAGAGGTGCAGACAGACGTTTGTCCATCTCTCATGAGAGATACAGACAGACCTTTGTCCATCTCGTCTGAGTGGTGCAGACAGACATTTGTCTATCTCGCCTGCGATGTGCAGAAAGACTTCCGTCTATCTCGCCTGAGAGGTGCATAAAGGCTTTCGTCTATCTCGCTTGGGAGGTGCAGAAAGGCTTTCGTCTATCTTGTCTGGGAGGTGCAAAAAGAATTTTGTCTCTCTCGCCTGGGAGGTGTAGAAAAACTTTCGTCTATCTCGCATGAGAGGTGCAAAAAGACTTTCGTCTATCTTGCCTGGGAGGTGTAGAAAGACTTTCGTCTATCTCACTTGGGAGGTGTAGAAGGACTTTCATCTATCTCGCATGGGATGTGTAGAAAGCCTTTTGCCGATCTCACCTTCGGGGGGATCCGTTCGCCATGTAAGGGAAAACATATACTTCATTGTCAGAAAGAAAGATACAAGTGCTCGTGAATTTATTCTCGCAGCTTATTCTGGAGAAAATAGGGAAAACAATAGATAACATGAAGCGTGTTGGCTTAAGCTCTGCCTAATCCTTTATGACCCGGGTCCTGGCTGGGGCGCGACTGCTGAAGGTAGCAGAGTCGTGCCGCCTCCTGATCGCCCCGCTCGACACCTATTACTCTTGGAGTGACGAATTTCATTTCCAGGTGTGAAATAGATGTGACTGCCTCAAAAGCGTCTAGAGCGGCCGACCGAAGATTGCGTTGTACGTCGAGCTGTAGTCGACTACCACAAACTGAACTTTTCGGGTAGCTTGCCTTGGGAACTCCCATAGAGTGACGGGGAGAGTGATCGTCACTCACACGAGCACTAGTGCATTGTCAAAACTGTATAACGGTCCAGTTGCTGGCTCCAAGGTTGTCAGGATCGAGATCCTAGATGAGATCATGTTGAGGTAGGATCAGATCAGATAGTAGGGTCGGATCGAGGATCGTTTTACAAAATCAGGATCGATTTACAAAATTTGGATCGTAGGATCGCCTATGATCCGGATCGCGATCCTGACAACCATGGCTGGCTCGAGGCGCGCTTGGGGGATCTTCATGCTGAGTAGCGTGGATGTGAAAAAGATGTCCACCGAGCTTCCGCTATCGATCAGTATCCACCTGACCCTGAAGCATGGATTGTTGATTCCTGCCCTGATGATGAGGGGATCTTAGGGCAGTCTGCGCACGCCTTTTAAGTCTTCATCCCCGAAGCTGATGGTGGTATCCGTTAGTGGCTTCGGGTCTTCCAGGTTCTTCTTACGCTGGGTGACAGAAAGGACTTGGAAGGGTGAGCCGGCGATGGTCTCGACCTCCCCGATCATTTACCTGCCAGTTTGTGCGTCCTGGCGCGTCGGGTGCTGATCCCACCCAGGCTAGTACAACAGGGGCCTATTGGGCACTTGATTCTGCAAGTACCTCCCCAGATGCCCCTGCCGGATGAGGCACTCTATCTCCTCCTTCAATCGGGTGCAGTCCTTCGTGCTGTGCTCGTTTATACGATGTAACTCGCAGTACTGCTCCTGGTCTTCTCGGTTCGGGGGCAACGACTTAGCGCATCGGAGCATGCCGAAGTCCTGCATGGCAATGAGTACCTGCATTCAGGCAATATTTAGAGGGGTGAATTCTCGATGCCGGCGGGAGCCTTGATCCTGGCAAGGATTGTTGCGGAAGTCATTGTTTCAGCGGTGTGTCGGGGGTGCAGGCTTTGGAGGGGTGCAGGATCTGGATCCCTCTTCCGCTTGGAGGTCCTTTCAAATTGCTAGTGGCGGGCCTCGATGGCTTCGTCAGTCGCGATCTGCGCTTCGACCCGATGAATGAGGTTTGCGTAGCTTGGTACTATTTCTCGCATTAGAGCAGAGTAGAATCCACTCGAGTGGAGTCCTCCGAGAAAGATGCCGCGAAGGAGCTCTGGGTCGACTTCCGAGATTTTTTGCGCCTCAGAGGTGAAGCGGCGAAAGAACTCCTTGAGTGACTCTCCTTCATTTTGGTGGATTCCAGAGAGGTGAGAGGGGTCTCTAACGATCTGTCGGTTGACTATGAATTGGTCGATGAAGAGGCGGGCGAGCTCCCCAAAGCCGCTGATCTCCCCTTCTCATAGGGAGTGAAACCATGTGCGTGCTTTCCCCTTCAGAGTCATGGGAAGTACTTGGCACATCAATTGATCAGGCGCGTTGAAGAGACGCATGATTGTCTTGAAGTGATTTACGTGCTCGAGGGGATCCTCCATCCCATTGAAGTCCTCGAAGTGTAGCAGCTTGAATCCGTGTGGAATGGGGTGTGTCAGGACTTGAGGGGCGAGCTGGGACCCATGGTGGAAGGGGCAATGTGCGTTCACAGGGCGACAACGTTCTTGGGCGTACCCCTTTTCGATTATATCCCCAACCTCTTGGCGAGTGAGCCTATTGTCGTCTTGCTGGACAACCACATCCATTGAGCGAGGGTCGGGCTGAGTGTCGGTCTGCGATTCTGGCCTTCGGGTGGCATGTATGGAGCTTGCTTCATTGGAGAGTTTTTCGGCGGGGGGATCCTTAGGGCGAGCCGTGCCCCGAAGCGGGACGCGCTCCTGCGTGACTGCCGGTCGTGCTCCATGTGCGTCAGCTGCATTGGGAGGATTAGACACTCCCATATCCCGTAGGAGGGTAAGTACTTTGACTTTACGCTCCTCCATTAGTCAGACTCATTGCTCCAATGAATCCGTTAGCGCGGCGGTTGCAGCTCCATCCAGCAACGGAGCGTTGTTTGTAGGCGGGCTGGCGGGGGCTAATTCGGCGTGCTCTTCTGGGCCGCACCGTTAGTAGTGCGTGTACTCCTTGCCATTGCTGCTAGTGTTGTGATTTGGAAATTTGTCCGAGCTTTTGGGAACACCTTCCCACAAATGACGCCAAATTATTGTGGTTCACCCGGTTTTTTCCCGGTTCGGAGAATCAGACCGCCTTAGCTCGGAATTGGACCAGGCGCGCAAGCATTTAAAGAAAAACAACAGCAAATGACAAAAAACTTTTTTTATGTGGAAAACCCAGAAAGGGTGGAAAACCACCTGGACGGATCTGTGTCGAGTCAAAATTGACTATTTCTTTGGAGTTTACAAGAGTTAAGATGATTGCTCGAAGGGTGACAGACCATCTCTTTGTTACAAGTACAGAGTATGAAAGCAATGAAAAAGATACTAAGTCCTTGGGGCCTGACGGAAGCGCTCTAGCTGGGAATATCGCTAAGTCCACGTAGCCTCGATGGAAGCGCTCCAGCTGGGAAAATCGCCAACTCCACAGAGTCTCGATGGAAGCGCTCCTGCTGGGTCGGAGCCTTGATGAGAGCGCTCCTATGGGGAAGAATGTCACGCCTCAGAAGCTTTGGGATGCCTTCACACTAGAGATTAGGCGGAGCGAATTCCAAGCGAATGAACGATTTAAGTCCCACGTCCTCGCCGGAAAACCTCAGAACTCTCTCTAGCCGCTGGAGTTTCTTGTCTTCGAATGAAGGCCTGGGGGCATATTTATAATTTTTTGAGGAGATATGCTGGTAATTGCGTCAGGATGAAATTTACGCTAGCGAATGACATCGCCCTGTTTCGGTCACCTGGATCACTAATTTTATCGAAATGACAAAAGTGCCCCCAGACAGTTTAGGTGGCCTAAGCTGGTTACCCGACGACGGCAGATGGGGCCGGAGGCAGCAAGGGCGGTCAGCAACGTGCACACACGCTGCACACAAGGGAGCGCGCGCGCCCGCGGGGTGGGTGGGGGGGGACACATCGTGATTGCCTTTCCCCCCTTTTAGGGTGATTTCGGGTCTCTGGGTGAGTATGGTTTGTCCCTTTAAGTCCTTGCTCAAAATCTCTCCAGTTTGACTTAGAAAATTCAGGAGGAACCCCAACAATAGGAATAAAAAATATTTTTAAAAATAGTTAATTATAAGAATGTCCTAAAGAAAGATATAGGAAGTTTTGGAGATATCCCTATCACAATGGTGTTGTTGACGCGGGTCATTTGTTTACCTGCCGTGTGTTTGCATCTGCACCTACCACCGGCGTGAAAACGCCAAGCCAAACGAAGTCTGAAAAAATGCATGTTTGGTGCGGCTTGTTTGCTCCGGTAAATTTTGGTCAAAAACACCATTATCATAAAATGTATGTTTGGCAAGACAACGGTTATGAGCAATAAAAAAACAATAAACTAGTTTTGAGCATAAAATACATGAAATTTTTTAGAAAACGCCGGTCATTCACAAACGACGGTTCATTACCACCACATTCACGACCGCCACCATCGCGCCAAACGAAGCCTAAGGCTCCGTTTGGGAGGACTTATTTTTACCGGTCAAGCGGTCACGACCGCATGAACCAGGACTTAATTAAGGTCCGATTGGTCGTGACCGCTTGACCGGTGAAAATAAGTCCCCCCAAACGTAGCCTAAATCAAGTGCGGTGCGACAAGCCATGTTAGCCGTGCCTTCAACAATTTCCTTACTAAAGGGATCCGCTGTCATAAATTTAGATGTACTCTACCCTAATTATATTTACAAGGTTACCCTTATCCTTGATGCACGTAGTATAACTACAATGTATTTGGTCTATAGGACCCAGTACACAATTAACAGCAAACACAGAAACCCTGCATCGAAAGAATAATTCAAGGAGCCTTCATTGTCAAAACATACATACCCTACAATGTTGTGCCATGCAAAGAGGATAATACTGCAATCCACATTCATAGAACAGCCTTGATTTCTAAGTGCTTTCCTTTGTGCCCGAGGCATTGAGCGGCTTCTGGTCTTCATTTTTCGCTGCTCGAAGATTCTCGGCCGAAGCATCGGGGTTCTCGGGCGGAGGAGGTTGACTCGAATCCCCTGGTTCCTTTTTCAGCTCGGTTTCGAACTCCTTCGCTGCCTGAAAGGTTTCGGTGTTCAAAACATAGTAAATCTCAATCAAGCGTCTTTTATCGAGCTCATGGTCTTGCAGAGTTTAATTGAGGCTAATAGAACATATGTGAGGTGCTCATATTTGAAGTATAAATTCATACACGTTGTTCACAGGGCATTAAGATATTGAGATTAGGATGTTTTTTGATTTTTGGAAGATTTGATGTCTCTATGAGAGTGAAAATAAAATAAAATAATGCATGGTTTAATTATTAAAGGTGGAAGTCCAATATACTCATATTAATGTTAATAATCTCCGGTTAAAATGCATAGGGAGATGTAAGTTCAAAACAAGAACATGAAATGAAAAGATAGACAGCTAAAAGAGAAGCATCAATCATATTTTATCAAGTTCTTAGCAAGCAATTGGGTACACAACAAACAACAAGGCTAATGTTCAAGCTTCATCAATTAGATCTGGAGCATGTGAGCATTGGTCGCACCAGTGAATTGATTCAATAACACCGATGAACAAATGTGGCAATTGAAAAAGGAAAATTTTGCAATTTGACTGGATCAAAATAGTTCAGAAACTGGTTTGCAAAAAACGGGTACGCTTAGACATGCCCTATGTTCAGTGAACCGGCCCTCTGCTTGGAGAAATGTTGCATGATGTGATACCAAGTGGTTCCCTTCCCCGATTGCAGCCAAACGAGAGTTCTAGTCTTTTGTCGATATCCGTTTGAGTGCAGAAAAGATCGTGGATGAAGACTTCTTCCTCAGTACTTTTTTTTATTGTTCTTGAAGAGGAAGGAAGAAGGAAACCGTACTGTTCTTGTGTCATGAAGGAGGAGGCTTCCCCGTTCATTTCATCTTCGTGTCATCCTTGTTCGGTGAAGCGTAAGTGACACATGACGATTGTAGGGAGTGCGACCCAAGTGCCCTAAGGAAACCCTAGTGAATGAATAAAAGTGAAGGATATAGAGAATTCTAAATGATGGAATGCCCATGTGATTGTTCAACATTAAATTGCAATAAATTATAAAATTAATATTAAGAACCACAAACATTCAATTGAGATAAGGCGTGAAAAACATAAGTAAGATGTAATTGAAATTAATGAGAGATTGCTTCAATTAAACATCAAGAGAATAAACTCCCCAAATAGAATAAGCATTGGACAAATATATATATGAAATAATATGCAAATCACATGATAGTTCACCTAATAAGCAACAAAGAGTAAAATGAACTTTACCTATGAACTTTAAAAAATAGGCCCCCGAGGGGTGGAGGAGGCTGATTCGGGGGCTTGACAGCAAGATTGATGCAGTTCGGCACTGATTTCAGGAGTCAGGGATGTTAGATGGTGGTCGGGGCTGTTTGAGGTTGGTCAGGGCTGTTTGAGGTTAGTCAGGGGTTGTCAGAGGTGGTCGAGTGCTGCTGGAGAGTGATTGGGGGCTGTTGGAGGTGTCCAGCAGCAGTGGTAAGTAGGGCTGCAAGTCTTAGGAGGGATGTGGAAAGGGCCTAGAGGGGGAAACGGGACTAGGAAGTGGCCTGGGGGCTCGGCAGTGACTGATTTCTGCTTGGATTGCAGAAAACAGCACTCCCGGGTGCAGGAACTGAAGACACAATAGACAGAAGTGGGAAAAAGGTTGGTTACTGGACTTGACAAAAAAAGAAGTGGTTATGATGTGGGAGAATGACGGGTTGATTGATTAGAAAAGAGGTGGAATAATGGCAGCTAATTTCTGGATGAGTCTTTGGGTGGTAGTTAGGGCAGGTACGAGTAGAGAATAGATAGTTATTTGGTAGTTATATGTGTTAGAAAAGCCCAATTAAGGGCCCATGTTTTCTCCTTTCTCTCTCCTTGTATTAGTCTCACATCATGTATTAGGATTTCTCTCTTCATTCTTCTCCTATATAAGTGTATGTATACTTGTAACTATTATTTCAAGAAAGTATATACAAGATTTGAGATCTCTTTTTACATGGTATCCGAGCCAACCGGTCTCCTCCTTGGGTATCCGGCCTAGCCAATTTCTAGCTGCCTATCTTCCTAGCCTGTCCGCGCGGCTTCCCTAAGCCGCGGGCTCTTGCGGCCTCTTTTCTACCCGCCTCCAACTCTGCTTCTCTCGTGGCTTCCACCTCCTCCTTCCTACCACCTCTCCTTTTATAATCCTCTCTCACGTGGGTCCACCTTCTCATTTCCTTCTCTACCCGTGCGGGCTCTTTCTATCCGTTGCTGTCCGCTACAGGCTCTCTCTCTTCTACTCACGGCTTCCTCCCTCTGCCTAATCCGCTCGAGTTCTCTAACTCGCGGATTCTTCTTCTGACCGCTCGAGTTCTCTACTCGCGGCCTCTTCCGCTTGCCGCTCACGTTCTTTCGCCGCGACCTGCTCTTCCTGCTCGCTGATCGCAGTTCGCCGCGACCTGCTTTCCTACTCGCCGCGACCTGCTCTCCTGCTCGCCGCGATATACCTCCTGCTCGCCGCGACCTGCTCTCCTGCTCGCCGCGACCTGCTCTCCTGCTCGCCGCGATATACCTCCTGCTCGCCGCGACCTGCTCTCCTGCTCGCCGCGACCTGCCTCCTGTTCGCCGCGACCTGCTCTCCTGCTCGCCGCGACCTGCCTCCTGCTCGCCGCGACCTGCCTCCTGCTCGCCGCGACCTGCTCGCCGCGACCTGCCTTTTCTGCTCGCTGCGATCTCGCCTTCCCGCAGCTAGCGTTCTCCTTTCTGTCCTTAGCCACATCCCGGTCACGACCTCGTTTGTCGCCGGTGGACCCGCCGAGACCGTGCGGCTATCTTCTCTGCCGACTTCTCCATAGTCGCATTCTGGTCGCGATCTCCTGATCGCTGGTGTGTCCACCGAGACCGTGTGACTGCCTACTCTAATCGCCCGGTCTCTTCTGCTGGCCGCGCATGGCTTCCGATAATTCCGCTACTACTTCTGCTCCACCCGCCCGTGCGGCTGTCACGGCTTCCGAACTCCGTGATGAGTTACGGATTACTACCATCTCCCTAACTGGAAAAAGGAATTTCGTCGAGTGGGTTCACTCGGTTCGCCGTGTTCTGTAGACGAAGGGCCTTCTTCACCACTTGACCCGCGCTACTCCAACTGCTCCCTTCGATGACTGGCTTCGCGATGATGGTCGGGTCCAGTCCTGGCTTCTCAACTCTATGGATCCCGAGCCCTACAGGATGACCATGTATCATGACACGGCTAAGTCCATGTGGGAGGAGCTTCACGCTTTTTACTCTGGCCATGACAGCCTACAGCACTTATATGATATCATTTCCGATCTACAGAATCTTACCCCGGGTGCTCCTGGTGATATGCTCTCCTTCGTGGCTAAAGCCAAGAGTTTGACAGAGGCTTGGATTCAACATCAGCCTCCTACTGATCTAACCACTCAACGAAACCAGAAAGAAGCTGTCGCCATCGCCATGATGATGTCCCGAGTTCCTCCCCACCTGCATAGTATTCGGGCCCAGATTCTATCATCCGTCACAACTCCTTCACTGTTTGATGTCTGCTCCATGCTGCTAAAAGTCACGCCTCCCTCTGAGGCTCCTCCTATTTTTCCCCCGGCTCTTCTTCAACAGCCTCTCCTTTCGATCCCTCCTCCTCGTGGATCTTCCACTCGGGGGGTCGACCCCTGTCTCGGGGACGATAACGTGGTGGTCGCTCTTCTATGAAATGCACCTACTGTGGCCGGGATAATCATCTTGAAGCTACCTGCTACCGCAAGCATGACTTACCTCCTCACCTTACTGCTATTATATCTGCTGCTCCGGCTCCTATTGGGTCTTCTGCCACTGATCCGGCTACTACTACCCGCCAAGACATTGATGAGCTCCGCACCCAACTTCAACAGCTTCAGGGTGCCCTCAGCCGCTGCTCCGGCTCTGTTGCGTCCTCTTCTGCGGAAGGTATAACATGTCTCTCTCATAATCCTTGCTGGATCGTTGATTCCGGCGCTATTCACCATATTACCTCCCAGATGCCCATAGAGTACCTACAAACGCCTCATCCTGCTTGCATCACTGTGGCCAACGGTGACACCCTACCAGTCTCTGGCTCCGCTACTCTTCAGCTTACGTCGAACCTTTCTCTTTCCTCGGTTCTTCACGTTCCGGGGTCTCCTTTTAATTTATTATCTGTTAGTCGTCCACACACGACCTTGATTGTTGCATTACCTTTTCACCTTCTTCTTTTCTTATGCAGGATCGCCGCACCCGGAGTACCATTGGTAAGGGGCAGCTGTTAAATGAGCTGTACATCTTGGATATCCCACCTACTCTTCTCTCCACCGTCTCCACTGTTGATTGGCATCGCCGCCTTGGGCATGCTCCCCTTCCGGTTCTCAAGCGGGCTCTTCCTGATGTTCCTCTCCGGGAGTTCTCTTGTGAATCTTGTATCTACGACAAACAACATCGTTTCTCTTTCCTCACTGCCTGTACCAGGAGTAGTACTCATTTATCTTTAGTTCATTCTGATGTATGAGGTCCTTATAGAGTCCCCAGTATTTTTGGCTTTCGCTATTTTGTCACGTTCATTGACGATTACTCGCGTACCACGTGACTCTATTTACTACATGATCGAACTGAACTTAGCTCTATGTTTCACGCCTTTTTACTTGAGATGCGTACGCAGTTCGCCACCCACCTCAAAGTAATTCGCTCTGATAATGCTCGCGAGTATACAGGTCGCACCTTCTCCAATCTCTGCACCGAATTTGGTGTCATCCATCAAACTTCATGTGCGTATACCCCTCAGCAAAACG
Source organism: Platanthera guangdongensis (assembly GCA_039583875.1). Classification (NCBI taxonomy): domain Eukaryota; kingdom Viridiplantae; phylum Streptophyta; class Magnoliopsida; order Asparagales; family Orchidaceae; genus Platanthera; species Platanthera guangdongensis. Next base: position 108,897,430 of record CM077160.1, on the reverse strand, counting down.
GTGTGGCGGAACGCAAAAATCGCCATCTTCTTGATGTTGCACGCTCCCTTATGTTCCAAATGCACGTTCCAATCGAATATTGGAACTTTGCTGTATCCACCGCCTGTCATCTCATCAACCGCCTTCCCTCGTCTGTGCTTAATTTTGCCTCACCCATCCAACTCCTCTATCCCTCCACCAACCTCACCTCTCTGGCTCTCTCACACCGCGGATCTTCGGGTGTGTTTGCTATGTCCACCTTCTTGGCCCTCCTTCCGACAAACTTGCTCCTCGGACCGCCAAGTATATGTTTGTTGGCTACTCCCGCACTCAAAAGGGGTACGTCTGCTACTCTCCTTCTGACGGCAAGCTGGTTGTTTCTGCGGATGTCACCTTCTGCGAAGACCAGCCCTTCCACTTACCTAGCACCACCTCGTCTTTTGCTCCCTCTATTCCCCGGCTTGCCGTACCGGTCACGCCATCTTTGTCGTCCTCTTCCTCCCCTCCCAACGTTACTCCTCGGGTTCCTCCACCACTTATCTGTGTCTACTCTCGTCGCCCATCCAAGGATGCTCTCGTGACCCAGCTCCCCGCTACCAGCGATACCTCGGCTACGGCAGATCCCGCTCCCGTCTCCACAGCTCATCCCTTGGCCAACTACGTCTCTCTCCATCGGCTGACGCCGCCTCTACGCATTTGCCACCTCTCTTTCCTCTATTTCTATACCTAACACTGTGCATGCGGCGCTTCAACACCCAGGGTGGCGGGCCGCTATGAACGATGAAATACGGGCTCTCTGGGCTAACCAGACCTGGGATCTGGTTCCTCTTCCTGCAGGCCACACCTCTGTTAGCTGCAAATGGGTCTTTGTCATTAAACATGCGGCGGATGACACTGTCGACCGTCTGAAGGCCCGCCTCGTGGCACGGGGCTTTACTCAGCAACATGGCCTTGATTACGAGGAAACCTTCTCTCCCGTGGCAAAATTGAACACAGTCCGCGTTCTTCTCTCCTTGGTTGTTCATCGTCACTGACCACTTTATCAGCTGGATATTAAGAATGCCTTCCTCAACAGCGATCTACAAGAGACAGTTTATATACAGCAACCTCCCGGGTTTGAGACCTCGGGGAAGTCTTTGGTATGTCACCTTCAAAAATCCATTTATGGTCTCAAATAGTCCCCGCGTGCGTGGTTTGAAAAATTCAGTAAGGTGGTCTGTGCTAGTGGCTTCACTCGGAGCTCGGCTGATTTTTCTCTCTTCACCGGACACCGGTCAACCGGGACTGTGATTCTTCTAGTACACGTTGATGATATCCTGATTACTGGCGACGATACGGAAGGAATACAACAGATCAAGAAACAATTAAATTCCTCCTTTCAGACTAAAGATCTGGGCAACCTTCAGTACTTTCTTGGGCTCGAGGTCGCACGACGCTCTGATGCTCTTGTGTTATCTCAAAGGAAGTACTTTATGGACCTCCTTCATGATGCATGTTATTCTGGGTGCAAACCTGCGGAGACTCCTATGGACGCCAATCACAAGCTCTCGATCCATAGCTATGACTCTGACAAGCTGCTTACAAATCCGGAGTATTACAGACGCTTGGTTGGGAAGCTGATCTACCTTACGATGACTCGACCAGACATCTCGTTTGCTGTGGGAGTTGTGAGTCGGTTCATGCACGCTCCTCGGACATCTCATCTTCAAGCTGTCAAGCGCATCCTTCGATATCTCAAGATCGCCCCGGGACAAGGACTCGTGTACAAGCCATCCACATCTCTATCTCTTGTCGCGTATTCTGATGCTGACTATGCAGGATCTATTGATGATAGACGCTCCACAACTGGGTTCTGTACTTACTTCGGTGGACACCTCATAACTTGGCATAGCAAGAAACAGACTGTGGTTGCGCGTTCTTCTGCTGAAGCCGAGTACCGGGCTATGACTGCTGTTGTTTCTGAGCTAACCTGGCTTGAAGGCCTTCTGGAAGACTTGAGTGTTCGCCTCTCATCTCCGACAACCTTATTTTGTGACAGTCAGACAACAATTCATATTGCCAAGAATCCGGTTTTTCACGAACGCACAAAACATATCGAAGTTGACTGTCACTTTATCCGGAAAAAGGTACAGTCAAAGAAGATAGATTTGGAGCATGTTCCTGCTACCGACCAAGTTGCGGACATCCTGACGAAAGCTCTCTCCAGGCCGCTATACTATCAGTTTTTATCCAAGCTTGGTGCCAACGACTTGTACGCTCCAGCTTGCGGGGGAGTGTTAGAAAAGCCCAATTAAGGGCCCATGTTTTCTCCTTTCTCTCTCCTTGTATTAGTCCCACATCATGTATTAGGATTTCTCTCTTCATTCTTCTCCTATATAAGTGTATGTATACTTGTAACTATTATTTCAAGAAAGTATATACAAGATTTGAGATCTCTTTTTACAATATGGATTTGGGACAAAAGAATAGAGAAGGAAACAAGAAAAAATAACAGTTACGAGCATTTGGGGCGGTTAATGGGTGGTGTGTAGATATGGTGAGTGGACTAGTTAGGAAAAGTAGTTTACTTTGGTTTCGGCACTCAAATGGGAACTGTGAAAGAGAATACTGCCTTATACAGATTTCATACTCATTAGTTGAAAGGGATTCGGCGGCTTCTAATTGCTGTTTATTCATGCTATGATATTTATTCAGCTATCGGCAATTTACATTTGTTATTAGCACACAAACTGACTCTGAATCAGTATGCTTCTAAAAGCTGCTTCCTTATTTCATGGTTACTGCTTTATACAGATTTCATACTCATTAGTCGTAAGGGATTCAACTAAGAACTTCTAATAGCTGTTTGTTCATTCTATGATATTTATTTAGCTATCGGCACTTCACATTTGTTATTAGTACACAAAGATATGTTCAGTGACTAAGGTGAGGACATCTGGAGGATTAACACAAGAATTATCAATCACTGTTGGTTTACATTAAGGGTCAACTTTAAGCCTCTATCTCTTTACCCTTGTCTTAGATGATCTCACCGGACATATCCAACAAGCAATATCATGGTGTTTATTGTTTGCAAATGATTTTGTTTTGGCCGATGAGACATGCTAGTGGATAAATGCAAAACATGAATTCTGGCGAGACACTTTAGAAAAGAATGGTTTTAAGTTGAGCATGACAAAGACAGAGTATATGGAGCATAAGTGTAGTACTGCAAGAAGGATGGATGACTGTCATTAAGTTGGGTAACAGATATTTCTCGCAGTGAGTGCTTTAGGCTCTATTTGTTTGGGCGTTTCGCTGCTCCATTTTGGACAAACGCCGCCGGAAGGAGGGTAAACAAATGAACCTCCGACGGCGTTTGCTCCGTTTCCACCTGTCCACCTTGAGAAACGCCCCAAAAATCTCCGTTTGGAGCAGCCACCTCCCCCCTCCGGTTCGAACACTCCGTTTCCACCCGCCGGATCGACCCGCCACCGCCGAATCAAATGGAGCCTTAAATATCTGGGATCGATAATTCAAAAAGATGCAGGTGTAGATAAAGATGTGATGTATTCTAAATTTGTGAATTTATATTTTAAATGCTAAAAATGAGTTCTTTTAAATTTTGTGACGTAAGCGAGCATTTCACGAGCATTATCAATTGAGAACCGACTAGGGTTCGCAAGCGCTAACATTTGAACGATAAGTAACACAGTTTTTAACATTCCATGAGTGATCTTTTGAAATAACATAGAACAAGAGGAATTTAAATTAACGTCAACTATGCAAGAAAAGATTAAAGCAAACTCTAAATTTTGTAATGTTCATTCATATTAAGCCTAAAAGGTAAACCAATATTATAGAGCAGTGAGACAAGGTGAGGATCATACCATCGGCCAAAAACTAAAATGATGAGGTAAACTATAGGTCATAGTCGTAATTAGCAGGAGCCTGACTATGGAGGCGGGATGCAACAATGCCAGGAAGTTTGGGCCTCTTCAAAGCTACGTACGCGCCACTGTTCACGTCCAAAAATCGTCAAGGATTGGAAACAACGAAGGAGTGGTCGGACATGGAAGGTTTGGTGGAAAGGAGGTAAATAAGAAGGGGAGGTGGTCGGGGCGACAATGTGGAGATAGGTGGGAAGAGAAATGCTTGCTTTAATCAGGCCCTGAGGTTGAGTGGAGGAGACAAGGTCGCCGACACTTAGGTTCCTGCTTGACCTATAGTTTACCTCAGGGCGCTGGTGCAGTCGGCCCATGCGGCACCATTGTTGCCAAAAACACTGCATTGAGAGGACGAGTCCGTGATCTAGAAATGGCCACTCCCGGGCGCTGGTGCAATCGGCCCTGAGGTTGAGTGGAGGAGACAAGGTCGCCGACAGTTAGGTTCGCCTGAGGAGTCGTCGAAGCCCGAAGGAGCTCAGTAAGGCAGGGAAGGCAGTGGCGCTGCAGTCGAATGCAAAGGGAGATGGGTCTTTCGGCTGGATAGGTCAAAACAGAGAGAAATTCTCTGTTGCAATGATTTTTCCAGCCCAACTTTTATAATGGAGGGGTTGGTTTAATAGGAGAAGGGTTTAACCGACATAATAATATTATTTTAAAGAGGGGGTTTCAATGACTCTCCGTAAGGGTTGGCTATTGATGAAGATGGAGTTTCATTTTTGTTGGGTGGAGGTTTCTAATTGAAGATAATAATTATATTTAAGAGGGGAGTTCAAAGGGACAGACCTTTTATATTAGGTATTCCTCATTTAAGCTCTTGGAATATTTATTTTAACTATGATTTTTGAAATTAAAATTAGATATGCTAATTAAAATATATATTACAATTTCATAGCTTGCCTTAGCTATCACCTTATAGCATAAATTGACAGACCAAAAATCAGAAAAGAGAGAACGAAACAAGAAAGCAGAAAGCAAGCCTTTATTTCTCTAACTCCTCCAAAAAACTCCTCATTTTCTTTGTTGCTTAATGTGGTATAGATTTTATCCGCATTCAATTTTCTAGGTTGTTGTCCATGTTCTAGTCTATATTTTCTTGGTTTTCATTTAACTCTTTTTTTTTACTTTCAATTTTTTGCAGATAGATTTGGGATGAACTTTCTTCCATAATTTAGTATCATAAGAACCCTCGAAGTTCTTTCAGAGTTTGAGGCTATGGGAAAATTCTTTTATTTTTGTATAAATATGTTGTTGTAACTCCATTCAACCATTTTTAATATATTTACCAAGAAAATCAATTTCAGTTTTACAAAGTTCTGTTTTGTTTGGGCTCACAATTATACTGCGATGAAGTAATAATTGTACAATTTCTAACAAGTGTTGTTTATATCCTATGAGTGAAGAAGAAAACAAAACAAAACATCATCTATGTAAAAAACACAGAATAAGTATGTCCAAATATGGAGGTCATCCATTTTTGAAGTAATTGTGGTGTATTTTTCAAACCTAATGGCATAACAAGTCGTTCAAAATGTCCTTGAGGGAAACTAAAGGCCATTAGTTCAATAGAACTTTTTTCTTCAAGCTTTATTTTCCAAAATCCGGATTTAGCATCAAACTTACGTATTTGGCGCCTTGTATTTGTTTTATGAGATGCTCGACAGAAGGTATACAATAACCATCAAAGTTAGCATAGCTATTGATTGATCTTCGATAGCTTATCACCATACGTGCTTTTCCTATTTTTATTTCAAAATGGTTTCTAACTAGAAATGCGGGTGAAGAGGGAGGACTACACCTTTTTTATATTAAATTGAGGTCTAGTATCTTTGATTTGACACGGAAATTCTACTTTGTCAGTTGGAGATATCATAATACTATTGAAACATATTTTTGCAATTCTATATTGTTCCAATAGTTTTATTTTACAATAACGCAGTACAAACAACAACACTCAAGCGTTCATCCCACTATAGTGGGGTCACCTATATGGATTCTTTGTCACCATTGTGCCCTACTTTTTGTCATAATCTCACTAATGCCTAAGCACATCATGTCTTTCCTTAAAGTGATTTACTAAAAAATTTAACGGGTTATCATATAAAGGTTCTAACTTACTATGAATAAGTCTTTCAAAATTAGTTTCTCCCTGGATAGGGTAAGTATAAATTTTGGGATAATAGCATTGAGTTTTACTGAATCAATTAAGCTAACTTCATCTTGTTGTGCAGTTTTTGGGCATTATTTTTTTGGCCATTTGAATTGGAAATTGTATCTTCAAAAAAGTATTTCCACCAATATCCAAAAAGGAGTAATTACAAAGTGTTAAAGAATGAAGATTATCCATCCCAAGAATATAATATTATTAGAGTCCTAGAGGACGTATAGCAAAATTGAATGTAAAAGGAAGTTCATTTCCATAAACATCTTGTATACTAATGGGAACCTTTGTGAACTGCCAGGCGAGGGAGTCATGTTGATTTCTTCTTTTAATTTACCGTGGAGAAATGTATTTTCACATCAAGTTGGTATAAAGACCACGACGTGTGGGTAGTAATAGATAACAGAATTCTAACAGAGTTGAGTTTAGCAATAGGGGCCAATGGCTCCTAGAAGTCAATCCCATCAATTTGGGTAAAGCATTTAGAAATGAGTCTTGCTTTATATCTATCAAGAATGTCATCGTGAAGATATTTGATATTATATATCCATTTACATCTGATAATATGATGCACATGAGGAATAAGAACAATTTATCAAGTAATTTGATATTGGAGAGCAAACATCTCCACCTCCATAGCTTAAATCCAGTAAGGATTAGGCATAGCATCTGAAAATTTGTTAGGAATAGAAATAAAAGAAACTGATGCAAGATAAGATTTCAATGATGGAGAGAGAGAGAGTGATACCTAACAAATTTATTAATAAGGTATCTGGTATGACCACTATGAATTCGGAGAGAAGAAGATATGTTTTCATGCGTGGTCTCAGTGTTTGGAACTGGCAAAATGGTGGTGGGTGGTGGAACAAGAGTATGACTCTCTTGTTTAGTTCTTCTTACAACGCTTCATTTGGTAGACTAGAAGATTTTGTCTTCTATTGTAGATACATTAATCATTTGTAGACACTTCCTTTTCAACAAGAATATCTAAGCTACTAGGAGATAGAACACCTACGAGAGCTAGGAGAGGTAGCATCATACAACCTTCATCTATACACTTCTCTTGATATGTAACAATTTTTCATTCTTCTTAATAATATGGATTTTGCTCAAAGAATGCAACATATTTAGATATAATCATTCTATCCAATGACAGTGAGTAACACTTATACCCCTTTTGGTTAGCAATATATCCAATAAAAATACATTTAATAGCTTGATGACACAACTTATCCTTATGTGGTCTCACAATGTGCACAAGGGCAACACATTCAAAACATTGGGAGGGAGATTAAATAACGGAAGATTTAGACAGAGAAGTTTTAGAGGATACTTCCCTTCCAAAGTATCAGACGTCATCCGATAAATTAGGTAGACAGAGGTGAGAACTCCTTCATCCCACAGTCCCTTAGGGACATGCATCTTTTATAATAAACGAGTAGTTTCAATAATATGACGATTTTTCCTTTTTGCTACTCCATTCTGTTGAGTCCCATGACATGAAGTTTGAAAAATAATGTTATAATCACTTAGGAACCTCTAAAGATCTCCACGTGTAAATTCACCTCAAGGCTGCAGATGTCAGATGTCAGGTTTATGTTGTTTTGAGTTTGAAATGTTGTATGCCGGATTGCAGGGGGTATCTCGAGGATATTTTACAACGTCGAATTTTAATATTTAAATAAATTTATTCATATATACACATTTTTTATAAATATGTGCAGTTATATACATAATGCATTTTTATAAATTACATAAGAAACATATAATGTATATTCATAAATTATACAATAAACATATATACACAAAATGTATGATTATATTGCACAAAAAGAAGTGTTGATGATAGTAAACGACAAAAACATCAAATGAGAGTGAGACGAGAAAGAAGATAAATCTTGGCTCAGAGAGATGCAAAAAATGTAGCACAAAATAAAATATTACCGCTCGGAAGATATATATATCTGTGTGTGTGTGTGTATACAGATATATATATATATATATATATATATATATATATATATATATATATATATATATATATATATATATATATATATATATATATTGATTTAATGTAAAAATGCGGAACCCATTTTTAGCAAAAAACGGGTTACACGCGCCTTTTGAAAATATGACTACTCTTATGTATTTTTAGGAAAAGTATTCAACATAAAAGTTGTAGATCTCGATGAGATCTACAACATTCATGTTGAACATTTTTCCTAAAAATGCATGAGTATGCATATTTTCAAAAGGCACGTGTTCCGCGTTTTTTGCTAAAACCGGGTTTCGCATTTTTCAAACAACCCCTATATATAATAACAAAAAACGCGGAACACGCGTCTTTTGAAAATAGGTTTACTTTCATGCATTTTTAGAAAAATGTTCAACATGAAAGTTGTAAATCTCGTCGAGATCACTTTTTGATTTGAAGCCATTTAGGCCCCAAAAAAAGTCACGCCGAACATATGTACGGTCGTCCGGGTTTGGCGAGACTTTTTTCGGGGCCCAAATTGGGGGCTTAAACAGCTTCAAATCAAAATGTGATCAGCATGAAAGTTGTAGATCTCGATGAGATCTACAACTTTCATGTTTGACACTTTTCCTAAAAATGTATGAAAGTAGGCATATTTTCAAAAGACACGTGTAACCCGTTATTTTGCTAAAAACGGGTTCCGCGGATTTACATTAAATCGCGCGCGCACGTGTGTGTATATATATATTAGTACTCGTCATATATCTTCTACGAGATATCCCCCGATATATTGGGGACTGAAGACCGATATATCGGGGATATTTTCAAAAACGACATTTTTGCTTAAAATATTGATGTCGTGACGTTTTCTGCTCAAAACTTTTATGTCGTCTGGCATGTCGGACATGTCGGACATGTCGGACATGTCGGACATGTCTGACATGTTGGCCAACATCTACAACACTGATACGCTTCCATTGTCACTTCTATGAATTTTAATTTGAGCACTAAACTGGGTCTGCACATAGTGATAAAATAACAAAAATATATCATACACGCAATTTTTTTCCATAAAAAAAACTCAAGTAAACTGAGAGTAATCATTAATGAAAGAAATGAAATAGTGAAATCCAATCACAAAGAAAATATGTGAGGTCTAAACATCAGAATGTATCAAATCAAAATATTAAACAGTCTGACTACTACTATGAGCATAATTGTTTTTACAATGTTTTTCAAACTCACAAGACATGCAATTAATTATGGTTTCAGCCACATTAAAAAAGTTAGGAAAAGCAGTCTTCAAACTAGCATGCCCAAATCTTTTATGCCACAACATCAACCGATCAGTACCTGATCATTTATAAGCACCAAAAGTAAGACTAGTGTCCATAACATAAACAACACTGTACTCATGTCCACCACCAATCGTCCTCCTACTTGTAAGATCCTGAAAAACACAATGAGAAGAAAAGAATGTAATAACACATTTCAATTATTTAGTTAAACTGCTCACTGTTGTGAACATTGCCCACAATGTTTCAGATTTGAAGAAGTCCCTCACTCAATGATAAGTACATGTTGTATCTGACGCTTATTTGTTGTGACATGTGTAAGTTAATATAATTTCACTTCAGACAGCTTCAATAAGTCAGGAGATCAGTCTAGACCAAGAGTATACATGTTCAGAACTTAGAACTGGTCTAAGTGCATAACCGTTGTGTTCAAACATCGTTATCGCTGTTTTAACAGACCGCACCCAACGATATTGTTGTGAGCTCAACAGAAGAAGAGAAAAATTCTCCAAGTCAATTATCGTTGTGTTAACAGACGACACACAACGATATCGTTATGAGCTCAGCAGAAGAAGAGGAAAATTCTCCAAGTCAATTATCATTGTGTTAGCAGACCACACACAACGATATCGTTGTGAGTTCAACAGAAAAAGAGGAAAAGACTCCAAGTCAACTATCGATGTGTTGACTCTCAAGGGAAAACAGAAAGAAGTTTCTAAGTATAGAATCGTTGTGCGTATAACCATCACACAACGGTATCACCATGCCAGCTTGATATTGAAGATAAATTCTCTTTAAGTCCAGAATCGTTGAGCTATGAAGAATTATCGTTGTGTTGACTCTCAAGGGAAAACAGAAAGAAGTTACTAAGTACAGAATCGTTGTGCGTGTAACCATCACTCAACGATATCGTCGTGTCTTTGGTATATAGAAGAGTAATTCACTCTAAGTCCATAATCGTTGTGTGTGTAACCATCACACAACGATATCGCTGAGTCAACTTCAAAAGATAGGATTTCAAATTGCCGACAACGCAGAAAGTAAATGACAAATCAATGCTAATTGGAAAGCGTGCCGACACGATTTTTCTATTGATTCGGCCGTTAAAGTTGTCAGGCTTATAAAATGAGAAGAGAAGAGTCTCAAACCCTAACTTTGCTGATTTTGTGAATTATGCCAGCCTGCCGTCAAAGATCAATCAAACGGTAATCTCAGTACAAATCAGAAGGAAAAGTTCATTGAGAAGAAGGCTAATCGTATAGTGTTCAAGATCTCTAATTCATATTTCAGAAGAAGAAAATAAGAAGCCTCTCGCTGTCTTGATATTCAGAAAAGTTCTATCTCCAAAGTAAGACATTCTGAAGACCCGTTGTTGAACAAGAAAAAGGCTTTCTCTTTAAAAAGCCTAAGAAGACTCCAAGCTTCAAGAAATACTTCTATTGAGTCTATTACTTTTGTAACAAATTATTCTTACTACTGCTGATGTAAGAACTTTTTGAGATCTGAGTGTATGACATTGTCTTGAAGGCCTGAGGTATGGTTCAAGAGTGAACCTGAGATAGGGTTGCTGTTGTGCACCTAAGGTAAGATTCATCAGTTGAATCTGAATTGTAGGAGTATTGTCACTCTGAGGTGCAGGATCCAAGAAGTGAATCTGAGTTAGGGGACCTGTTTGTGTTCCTGAGCTGTAGGAGTTAAGGACTCTGAGTTGTAAGATCGTTGATCTGAGATATTGGAGAGGTTGGCCTAGTCTAGCACACTGCTAGATAGGTGGACGGGGAAAGAGAATGTACCCATAATTGAAAAACCACTATAAATCTTGGTGTGCTCTCTGTGATGTGTTTATTCTTTCTTTTTTGTGCTAGAATAGTCAACATGTTTTAAAAAGATCAAAAACACTTGAACACTTATTCACCCCCTCTATGTGATTATTGTAGAAAAAGCTGCAAACCTTGTATATCCTTCTTGAATTAATAATTACAAGTATGAGTACATTTATATAGGGGAAGAAGGAAGAGAGAAATCCCAATCCAAGATGTGGGACATACAAATAGAGAGAGAAAGAGGGAAGAATGGGCCCCTAGATGGGCCTTAAAGTAGGCTTTTCTAACACTCCCCCGCAAGCTGGAGCGTACAAGTCGTAGGCACCAAGCTTGGATAAAAACTGGTAGTATAGAGGCCGGGAGAGAGCCTTAGTCAGGATGTCAGCAACTTGGCTTGCAGCAGGAACATGCTCTAAATTTATCTTCTTTGCCTGTACCTTTTCTCGGATGAAGTGACAGTCAACTTCAATATGCTTTGTGCGTTCGTGAAATACAGGATTCTTGGCAATATGGATTGCCGCTTGACTGTCACAAAATAGGGTCGCTGGTAATGAGAGACAAACGCCCAAGTCTCTCAGAAGGCTCTCAAGCCAAGTCAACTCGGAAACAACAGCAGCCATAACGCGGTACTCAGATTCAGCAGAAGAGCGAGCAACCACATTCTGTTTCTTGCTACGCCGGGTTATGAGATGTCCACCGAAGTAGGTACAAAAACCTGTTGTGGAATGCATATCATCAATGAACCCGACATAGTCAGCGTCAGAGTAAGCGACAAGAGATAAAGAAGTGGATGGCTTGTACACAAGCCCTTGTCCTGGAGCGTTCTTGAGATACCGAAGAATGCGCTCGACAGCTTGAAGATGAGATGTCCTCGGGGCATGCATAAATCGACTCACGACTCCAACGACAAAGGAGATGTCTGGTCGAGTAACTGTAAGGTAGATCAGTTTCCCAACCAGACGTCTGTAGTATTCCGGATTCGTAAGCAGCACATCGGAGTCAGAGCTATGGACCGATAGCCTGTGATTCGCGTCCATTGGAGTATCCATAGGTTTGCATCCTGAATAGTCAGCATCATGAACAAGATCCATACAATACTTTCTTTGGGATAATACAAGACCATCAGACCGTCGTGCAACCTCAAGCCCGAGAAAATACCGTAGGTTACCAAGATCTTTGGTCTGAAATGCGTAGTTCAACTGTTGCTTGGTATGTTGTATCCCTGTAGTATCGTCGTCAGTAATGAGGATATCGTCAACATAGACAAGCAGAATCACTGTTCCGGTTGGCCGATGTCGAGTGAAGAGAGAGAAGTCAGTCGAGCTCCTAGTGAAGCCAATATTGCGGACAACCGTGCTGAATTTGTCAAACCAAGCGCGCGGTGACTGTTTGAGACCATAAATAGATTTCCGAAGATGACAAACCCGAGACTCCCCCGTGGTCTCAAACCCGGGAGGTTGATGCATATAAACAGTCTCCTGAAGATCACCATTGAGGAAGGCGTTCTTAACATCCAGCTGATAAAGAGGCCAATGACGGTGGACAGCCAAGGATAGAAGAACTCGGACAGTGTTCATTTTGGCCACTGGGGAGAACGTTTCCTCATAATCAAGACCATGTTGCTGAGTAAAACCCCGGGCCACAAGGCGGGCCTTGAGACGCTCAACAGTGTCATCCGCCGCATGTTTAATAACAAAGAGCCACTTGCAGCTAACACAGGATTGACCTGCAGGAAGAGGAACCAAATCCCAACTGCGGTTGGCCCAAAGAGCCCGCATTTCATCCTCCATGGCCGCCCGCCATCCGGGGTGGTGAAGAGCCTCCTATACAGAAGTAGGAGTGGAGGTAGAGGATAAAGAGAGAGCACTCTGACGGAGGTCCGGAGAGAGGTGATGAAGAGAGACAAAGTTGGCCATCGAGTGGGCAGTGGAAGCAGTTGCCGGATCCGCAGGTTGCAAAACATCACTAGAGCAGGGCAACTCTCGGAGGGCAGTAGACGAGGGAGGACGTCGAGTGTACACACGAATGACTGGTGGTGTAGGTGGTTTAGGTGGGATGGGTGGGGAAGGTGGAGGTGGGATGGTGGAAGTGAGGGGATAACAGGTCGCATGAGAGGTGGCAGAAGAGAAGGGTCAGTAGATGGATAGTAATATGGCTGATGTTCGAGGAAGGTGACATCAGCAGAAGTAACCACATTGCGATCCGTGGGAGAAAAACAAATGTAACCCTTCTGAGTGCGAGAATAGCCCACAAACATATATTTAGTGGCACGGGGAGCAAGTTTGTCAGTGGACGGACCAAGATGATGAACAAAACATACACAACCAAACACGCGTGGGGTGATGGAGAATGGAGGGTGGGAGGGAAAAAGGAGATTATAGGGAACCGCAAAATTGAGAATAGATGAGGGCAGACAATTAATAAGAGTGCAAGCGGTTGAAACCGCAAAATTCCAATATTGTTTTGGAACATTCATCTGAATCATAAGGGAGCGGGTGACCTCGAGCAGGTGTCGATTCTTGCGTTCAGCAACGCCATTTTGTTGGGGGGTATAGACACAGGAGATCTGATGGATGACCCCAAACTCCGCACAGAGGTGAGAGAAGGTATGACTGGTGTATTCGCGGGCATTATCGGTGCGGAGGGTTTTAATGGTTGTGGAGAACTGGTTGCGAGTTTCAATAAAGAAGGTACGGAATAAACCTGGTAGTTCAGAGCGGTCACGAAGGAGATACAGCCAGGTCACCCGAGAGTAGTCATCGACAAATGTGACAAAGTAGCGGTATCCAAAAACACTTGTAATTTTGTAAGGGCCCCAAATATCGGAGTGAACAAGATCAAAGGGAGCAGGACGCCGAGAAGGATGTGGTGAGAACGTAGAACGATGATGTTTCTCATAGATACATGACTCACACGTGAACTCGTGGAAGGACACGTCTGGGAGAGATTTTTTGAGGATGTTGAGAGGAGCATGACCCAGACGTCGGTGCCAGTCAACGGAGCTAATAGACGACAACACCGTAGGAGGAGTCGGGTTAAGGATATAGAGACCATTTGACAGATGCCCTGTTCCAATGATGGTTTGCGTCTTGCGATCCTGCACAACACATGAGTTAGAAGAAAAAATAACAGCACAATCAAGGTCAGCAGTGAGTCGGCCAATAGAGAGAAGGTTGAACGGAGAGCCCGGAACATGAAGAGCAGAGCGAAGAGTAATGGATGGAGTGAGACGAATATCTGTAGCACCAGAGACGGGAAGAGTGTCCCCACTAGCAACAATTATGAACTGGGGATGCACGGAGGGCAAATATTGCGGTGGTTTCCGTGATGTAATGTGGTGAGAGGCCCCGAAATCCAAAATCCAGGATGAGCTATGAGCAAGACAGGAAGTACCAGCATCGGAAACAGACACCACAGAGCCCGGAGGACAGCCGATCATTTTGCAAGGAGTAGTCCGCAGCAGACACGGTGACAACGCACCAGCGGCAAGAATCGGTCGCGACCAACGTAGGAAGAACAGAGGTCGCAGCTGCTAGAAACAAGCAGACTGTGCGGTTAGGAGAAGACCGCAACAGAAACAAACACCTGGCGACAGTGAGAAGGAACAGTCCGCGTGGTTACACCAGCGATTAGGCAGATCGCGACCCAAATGCGGAGAGAAAGGCGCAGTCCGCACGGTCTAGGTGAACACAGAAGTGGCCAACGCACAGGAAGCAGTCCGCAGCAGACAGTAGCAGTTCGCGAGAAGAGAGGGAGAGGCCGGCGGATAAGAGCAATTCGCAAGAGAGGAAAGCCGGCGCGACTAGAGCAGAGACCGCCCGGTCAATGTGTGAACAACACAAGCGGCTGGAGAAGGCCGCGACCACAGGCGAAGCGGACAGGGAGAAGAAGTCCGCTGCTGGCAGGGACAAGTCGCGCGGACAGAGAGGAGAAGAGCAAGAGACCGCGACCAAGATGCGGGTGAGAAAGGCGCAGCCCGCACGGTCAGGCAAATCACAGTAGCGAACCGAGAGGCAGGAGGCCGACGGCGGTTAGAAAGAAGAGACCGTGAGTAGGGAAGACTCAAGCGGAAAGAGAAAAGAGACCGCCGCGACAAGGACCAACCCGTAGGAGATGCAGGCCGCAGAAGAGGCAGGCCGCTGCGAGCTGGAGCAGGCCGCAAGAGAGGCAGACTCCTGCGAGCTGGAGCAGGCCGCAAGAAAGGCAGGCCGCTGCGAGCTGGAGCAGGCCGCAAGAAAGGCAGGCCGCAAGAAAGGCAGGCCGCGGCGAGCTGGTGCAGGCCGCAAGAGAGGCAGACCGCTGCGAGCTGGAGCAGGTCGCAAGAGCTGGAGCAGGTCGCAAAGAGAGGCAGGCCGCTGAGAGAGAGAGCAAACCGCAAGAGTCAGCGGTCTGGAGGAGAGAGAAGGAAGGTGGACCCGACGAGAGAGAAAAAAGAAGGGGAAGGCTATAAATGTCGGAAGGGAGGGGTAGAACCACAGAGAAGAAGAGGAAGCGAAAGAAGAGGAGCAAAGCGGACAGGAAAGCAGGCCGCAAGAAGCCGCGCGGGTAGCGGTCAGAAGTCAAACCGCGCGGGTAAGAGAGGGAAGCCGCGCAGAGAAGACCGTTGGGCTCTGATACCATGTAGAAAAAGCTGCAAACCTTGTATATCCTTCTTGAATTAATAATTACAAGTATGAGTACATTTATATAGGGGAAGAAGGAAGAGAGAAATCCCAATCCAAGATGTGGGACAAATACAAATAGAGAGAGAAAGAGGGAAGAATGGGACCCTAGATAGGCCTTAAAGTAGGCTTTTCTAACAATTATATTATCATTAATCTTTCAAGTGGTATCATAGGAAGGTTGTTCAAAAAGGCTTAATAGCTGGACAAGATCCTCAAGGGTAATTAAAAGTCTAGACACCATAACTTCTGGTGAGAGCTACAAGGAGTTGAGCTTCATGAAACTTCATATCTGTAGAAAGGAGAATTTTGGTATCTGGAAACAAATAAAGGGTTAAGCTATTCAAGGAGGCCTCTGACCCAAGGATTTTTACAACTATTGAAGAGGGACCCTTCATTCCCATAAAGGTCTCAACTATTGATGCAAATCTGAGAGTTCCAAAGAAGCTCTCAGAAATGACAAAAGATGAGGTTGTTCTGGCTACAATGGATAAGAGAGCCAAAAACATAATAGTCAGTGTCATTGATGATTCTATATTTCAGAACTTAATTCAATACCAAACTGCCAAAGAAATGTGGGACACTCTGATTGTATACATGGAAGACACAAAAGAAGTAAGAGATGATAGAAAATCCTTACTGAACTAAGAGTATGAAGTCTTTAAGCAAGGGAATAAGGACTCTATAGTTAACTGCTATGAAAAATTCTTCAAGATTGTAAATGACGTAAAGATTATAAGATAACTTTTAATGATTATGATTTAAATGGTAAGTTCTTGAGATCCCTCAATAAGGAGTGAGATATCAAGATATGTGCAATTAGAGAGATGAGAAATCTGAGTAACATCCAGCCTAAAATTCTGTTTGGGAAACTACTGTCCCAGGAGTTGAACCTAAACACCAGAAAGACTGAAGAAGAAAAAAATGTCGAGTCAGAGGAGTCTGAATTCAACAGCTCTGATGCTGAACTATCTGATGGAGAACTTGTCATGTTCACAAGGCAGCAAAGGAAGATGCTGAGCAGGAGGAGACACTAGAAGAACAAACCCTCTTTCATTTCCAGCTCAAAGAAGTACTACAACAGCTCTGACAGATCAAGGAGAGATCCCAAAGAGGGCATGAATGAGTCTAAACAAAACAAACATATTTTTAATGACACAATTTGCTTTGGGTGCAGAAAATCAGGTCATATGATAGCTGACTGTCCATCCAAAAGAAAGAACAACAAAAAATCTGAGGAGAAGAGGTCCCACAGAAAAAAAAAAAGAAAGAAGTTTTTTGGCAAAGAAGACAAACTCTCAGTGATAGTGAATCTGTTACAGATCAGTTTTGAATCTTTCGTCAGTTATCATATTATATGTATTGAGCTTATATTAGGAGTGAGTCTTATTATATTATGGTATTTTATTATTGTTTGCATATTCATGTATTTACGGGCATGCCACCCGGGGGTTCTATAAATAGACTCTTAGTGTCTTGTATGAGTTTATCAATGAAACAAAGTCTAGTTCTTATCCCTTGTTGTAAGAACTTGGTGGCTCTCTCTTCCAACTAGCAACCCTGAATAGACAATCGCGATTCCGGCTCCACGGTATCCTCCACCGTCCTCTCAACGCCTCCAATCACTATTCCAGCAAATTACCGCGGTTGCGGAAGTAGGCTCGTAACAACTTGGTATCAGAGCCAGCGGTCCTCTTCGACATGCCATCCCTCCGTTTCCACCATCCCCGAGTTCCAGCGAACGCACCTCCACGGCTCCTGCATATCTCACGGCCTGTATCTTCCACGACCTGCAACTTCCACAGTCTTCCACGGTCTGCATCTTCTACGACGCTGTCTTCTTTATCGTCCATGGTGCCTGCATCACACGCACCTCCCAGCACTGCAAACCGCCACCCTCGAGTTCCAGCGAGAACGCCGCCTTACCCGCTGACATCTTCATGCAGAATCGACGCCGCCTTACCCGTTGACATCTTCATGCAGAATCGACGCCGCCTTAACCGCCGATCGATTCCGACTTTCACAACTCCCTTTTCATCGTCGCTTCTCTGCTTCATCGACGACAAAGGTCTCACGTGACTCTCTCCACGTCAACATCAGATTCCGCACGCTCCCCTGCCCCTTTCGAGCCCCGCGCGTCACTGCTCTCGCTGCTTCGAGGCCCGCTGCCCCCTTTTCATCCCTCGAACCCCGAAAACTTTGTATTTTATTAAACCTACTATTGTTCCCGTGTACCCCACGACAAGTATTATTTTTATTTTTCTTTATTACCACAACAACCAACCACCTTCTTTATTACCGTCGCTTGTTTTTGTCTCACGCCTATCTCACGCCCCTTCTATATTTAAAACTTCATTCCCATCTTTTATTTTTATTATTCCTACTACTTATTCACATCAAACTCATCAAACCACCAACCTTTAAATTGATTACTGTTCAAGTAATTAATTAACTTTATTTTAACCTCACAATGATATCAGCGTTAATCTCATCTTATGATTCAGAGACTACTCGACTCTCTCATGAAATACATCGTCTCGGCGCCGCCATCCTGGTCCTCTTCGAAGACAAACTTGCTAAAACCCGTCTCGACTTGTCCCGATCAACTCGACGCATCTTTTGTCGGCACTTGCTTTGCCGGCCCCCGCCCCGACAACTCTGAGGGACTCGTTCATGCCTCGGGTCACCTCACCTCCTACAGATCCGTTCCTTCTGCCGACCGTCGCTTCCCCGACCTACTTGTTGTTGCTTCTCCTCACCGCTCCACTGACCTTGCCGAAACCATTGCTTACGCCGCTCGTCTTTCCAACGGCGCCGCCGCTACTCATCAACGTCGTCGTCGTCACGACGCGAAATCATGCATTGTTTTGGAGACCGTCTCTTCCCCGACCTAATTGCTGCTGCAGCTCCTCACCGCTCCACCGACCTTGCCGAAGTCATTACTTATGCCGCTCATCTTTCCAACGGCGCCACCGCTACTCATCAACGTCGTCGTCGTCACGACACGAAATCATGCATTGTTTTGGCGGGAGATCAAACTGCCAGATGATTCGGTCCCCACGTTGTCACAACCCGCATTTTCTCAACGGTAAAAATCGTATCAGAGTAAGAGAAAACATGTGTCGTGATGCCACGTCGTGAAGGGGATAACTGCACACGCTCAGGCAAAACTCCAAACGTTAGATTTTAAGGAAAATTGTTGTTTAAATAAGAAAGAAAATCAGTTATGTTGAATGGTCGTATCCCTCGGCCCGGTGGATCAGCTAGTCCACAGTTAAAATTATATTTATGCGCAACAGAAAATACTTTGGTTCAATTAAATTGACACCATAAATGAGCATAAGTGTCCCCGGGGGACGACTTATGCGTGCACGACCCTAAGGTGAATATAGTAGGTATGAAAAGATAGTGTTTTACGTTAAGGAAAAATAGTGTCTTTGATTTAAAAACATGTTATGCATGGGGTACATATAATAATACATTTAGGTTTTAAAATATCTAGCATGCAACCTAGCATAAATCCTTCCCAGAAGCAAGTAACCAACCACAAGCAGGCAAAATCAGCAGTTTAAATTCATATCCAGCATCACAAGACGCCACCAGTGGGCGTCAACAACCTGACACGAACCCACTGACGAGTATGTATGTCTACACAGAAAAGTAAAGAACTACCTCACAACAAAACGGGGA
The DNA here is from genome assembly GCA_039583875.1 of Platanthera guangdongensis. Lineage (NCBI taxonomy): Eukaryota > Viridiplantae > Streptophyta > Magnoliopsida > Asparagales > Orchidaceae > Platanthera > Platanthera guangdongensis. The sequence goes on along the minus strand of CM077160.1, from coordinate 108,877,920 downwards.
TCAGCTACCTCAGCTACCCTAGAGGCCACCAGCAAGCCCCTCCAAAAGACCTAGCCGCTGAACTGGCCACAACCTGGACCTGAGGCATTCAAGAAAAGAACACCTCAGCAAGGAAACAATCAAAAAGGTAAATAGAGCAATAGATTAATTAACAAATAAGAAGAAGGGTTTACCAACCCGGCAACAAACTGCTATAAGCAAAAGAAAAGGGGATGGCAGTAAGAGAAGAGTACTGCCTAAAACACCGCAGAGCACACCAAGTGCGAGCAATAAAACCAACATGCCCTACCAAGAGAGCCTGCAACAGCATCAAGACATATACATATGCCAAAAGAAAGGAAAACACAAACAGGAAAGGGACTAACAGTCCTAACACGTGGGTAAGTGGCAGTGGTCAAAACATGGATCTGAATACATAACCAAAATCAGATCCAAAAAGGGCTAAGGGGTCAAACAGTGGCAGCTTTAGGGTCCCACACACACACCAACCCAAATCGGGGCAAAAGGTGGTGGCCACAGCTCTCCACATAAAACCACCCCTCCAGAGGCCACCAAAACTCCACCACCTGCCACAACCCAAGAGTCGGCATGCAGAAATTAGCCGAACGCCCAATACCCCCCGAGGGAAGAAGTCACACTAACAATCCTAAGAAACACACGAACCCAAGACAAAAACGTCGGGTCCAACCGACGCGGCCTTGCACGCCAAACCCGAACCAACCCCGAGTCTACCTGACCCCAAAACAAGCGCAGCACCAGTGTCGACACGATGTGTCGACACCACGACAAGCCGGTGTCGACACAAGGTGTCGACACAACCGCGGCCGGTGTCGACACCAAGTGTCGACACCACAGCGGCCGGTGTCGACACAAGGTGTCGACACTGCCGCGGCTGGTGTCGACACCAAGTGTCGACACCACTGCGGCCGGTGTCGACACAAGGTGTCGACACTGCCGCTGCTGGTGTCGACACCAAGTGTCGACACCACTGCGGCCGGTGTCGACACAAGGTGTCGACACCGGCCAGTCGTGGTGTCGACACCAAGTGTCGACACCACTGCGGCCGGTGTCGACACATGGGGTCGACACTGCCGCTGCTGGTGTCGACACCAAGTGTCGACACCACTGCGGCCGGTGTCGACACATGGGGTCGACACTGCCGCTGCTGGTGTCGACACCAAGTGTCGACACCACTGCGGTCGGTGTCGACACATGGTGTCGACACTGCCGCTGCTGGTGTCGACACCAAGTGTCGACACCACGACTGGCCGGTGTCGACACCAAGTGTCGACACCAAGACTGGCCGGTGTCGACACAACGGTGTCGACACCCCAACTGGCTACAGGAGCCAGATCCAGCAAACGACCAAAAGCAAGAACGAGGACTCTCTCTCTCTCTCTCTTGAGTACAACATCCATCGGCAACGACAACTACTCGACCTAAACCGAACCAAAACTGTCCCTATTAGACACAAACCCTCAGGAAAACTGAAATTTTAACTGGAACTTTCTACACTAACCACGACATGATCGGGAACGAACCCTAGCGTACCCCTATGATCTAAGCAGGAAAAGGATAAAATTAACTCAAAAGAACGACAAAGATCAGCTATGGCAAGGATGAGGGGACATCACTTGCCTCAATACCAGAAAAGCTTGGCCGGCGGCATCCCCCACTCTCGGATCTAGCCGCAGAGCAGCAAGCTGAGGAGCAGAAAGAAAGCAGATCCCGACGAGGGCAGTCCAGATCCACTCTCGAAATCAAATTCCGACCGCAAAATCTCCAGGAGAACGACGTCCGAAGGCTAGGGTAGTCCGGCGGTTCTCTCCCTCTCGCACAGGCGACGGCTTCTTCCAAGCAGAGAAACAGGAAAAGAACAAAAAAAAAAGAACCCAACCCTAATTTTAACCCAAGACTATATATACACAGCAGTTTTTTTTTTCATAATAAACAATCAATACTTAATAATAATTATTTACACTCGATATCAAAACAACACGAAACCCGAAACATCTCGGAAAAAGACGAAATTCGCATCGCAGCTAAAAACCCACGCTACGAACGCAACTGCGAAGTCGAAATTAGCATTCGACGAACGAAACACGGGATAACACCTCCCGAAGCCAAAACACAAGCATTCCCTAAGAGGCCCAGCCGAGCCATCAAACAGACTCCGGCTAGCTGGGGAATCTTGCTAACAGGCTACACAGGGAACCCTAAGAGCTAAGACCACGCTCTACAACGGCAAAAAAAGCCGGAAATACGTCATCGTAACGCCAGCCAAAGATCAAACAAAACACAGAAAAACCGGGGGCGTTACACACGTGGAGTTCGAGCTTGAGGGCAAACTCGATTTCAAGGGCGAATGAGATGTTACAGATCCGTTTTGAATCCTTCGTCAGTTACCATATTATATGTATTGAGATTGTATTAGGTGTGAGTCTTATTATATTAGAATATTTTATTATTGTTTGCATCTTCATGTATTTACGGGTGTGCCACCCGGGGGCTATAAATAGACCCTTAGTGTCTTGTATGAGGTTATCGATGAAATGAAGTCTAGCTCTTATCCATTGTTGTGAGATCTTGGCGGCTCTCCTCCAACGAGCAACCCCGCCTAGGCGGCCGCGGTTCTGGCTCCACAGTATCCTCCACCACTGGCATCTTCTCCGTCTTCGATCACTATTTCAGCGAGTTACATCGATTACGGAAGTAGGTCCGTAACATAGTCCTGCCACTCCAGCTTTGAAGAAGAAGAATACATGGCTACAATGACCATGAGTGAAGAGGATAATGAGCAAGAAGACTCTCTCTACACAGGTAACTATTAAAACTCTTCTATCTTTCTCAGATTCAGACTCTGAGGTAGAATCAACCTCAGGAGATGAATCTGAAAGTGATTTATTAGAACAATATGAAAAATTCTTTAAGCCCTTAAGAGGTGTGTTAGAAAAGCCTAGTTAAGGGCCCATCTAGGGGCCCAATTTTCTCTCTTTTCTCTCTCTTTGTATTAGTCCTAATCTTGGAGTGGGATTTCTCTCCTTCCTCTTTTCCTATATAAATGTATTTATACTTATAACTTTACAATTCAAGAAGCATATACAAGATTTGGAGCTTTCTATACATGGTATCAGAGGGAACCCGGTCCGACCTGTCTCTGACCGCTCGGCTTCTCTGTCCGCCCGGTTTCCCATTTTGACAGCGGCGACTTGATCATCCTTCTTACCGCTTGTTGGTTGCGACCTCTCTCCCTCTACCCGCCTACCTCTCATCTCCCGTGGATCCACCCCGCTTTCCCCTTTTATATAGCCTTCTTCTCTCTGGCTCGTGGACCCCACCTCGTCCGGTTAGTTTTTCTATCCGCCGCGGTCTCTCCCTTCTTCTCCTTCTCCTTACCGCTGCGGTCAGCCCCTAACCGCTTGGGTGCGGTCTATTTCTAACCCGCACGGTCTGCTACTGCTTTCCCTTGTTGTAACCGCGCGGTTTGCTCTTCCGGTCTGCTGGCCAGTCTAACCGTCTCGGGTTGTCTTCTCGGTCTCTCTCTGCTCCTGACCGCTCGGCCTCCGCTTGGGTGCGGTCTATTTCTAAACCGCCCTGTCCGCTTCCCCTTTCCCGCGACCTCCGCCTTTACCCGAGGCGGCCTTCTCTTCTCGTCGCGGATTTCTCTACTCGCAACCCCTCTTCTACTCGCCTTCTCTCTTACTCGTTGCTCTGCCTTGTCGCTAGCGGCTTTACCTGCCTAGTCGCTGCGACCTGTCTTGTCGCTAGCGGTTTCTCCTCTTCTCGGCAAGCTCCGCATCTAGGTCGCGACATCTTTCCTTGCCGCTGGTGTACTCACCTTGACCGTGCGGATTCTTGCCTAGTCTCTGCGACCTGTCTTGTCGCTAGCGGCTTCTCCCCCTCGTTGCGAACTCCGCATACTGGTCGTGACATTCTCCTTGCCGCTGGTGTTATCACCGTGACCGTGCGGCTTCTCTTTTCTTTCTCTCACCAGGTGACCTCTCTTCTCTCCCCGCTGCGGCCTTCTGTCTTCCCGCTGCGGCTGGACTCTTCCCGTTGCGGCCTTCTGTCTTCCCGCTGCGGCCTTCTGTGTTTGACCTTGGTGTTGTCTGCTTCTATCCGCCCGGTCTAATTCCTATTCGCCAGTTTTTTTGCTCCTGTTGCGGTCTTCTCCTAACCGCGCTGCCTGCTTGATTTTTCTAACCGCAGCGGCGTGTTTCTAGCCGCTGCGGGCTCTTTTCTTACCATGCTGGTCGTGGCCGTTTCTTGTCGTTGGTGCGTTGTCACCGTGACCGCTGCGGGCTATTCCTTGCAAGATGATTAGCTGCCCTCCGGGCTCTGTGGTGTCTGTTTTTGATGGTGGTACCTCCTGCCTTGCTCATAGCTCATCCTGGATTTTGGATTCTGGGGACTCTCACAACATTACCTCACGGAAACCACCGCAATATTTGAACTCCGTGCATCCCAAGTTCATTACTGTTGCTAGTGGGGACACAATTCCCGTTTCTGGCGCGGCAGATACTCACCTCACTCCCTTGATTACTCTTCGCTCTGCCCTTCATGTTCCGGGCTCTCCTTTCAACCTTCTCTCTGTTGGTCGACTCACTACTGACCTCTATTGTGATGTTATTTTCTTCTAACTTGTGTGTTGTGCGGGATCGCAAGACGCAAACCATCATTGGAAAAGGTCATCTGTCGAACGGTGCTGTCTTCTATTAGCTCTGTTGATTGGCATCGACGTCTGGGTCACGCTCCTCTAAACATACTCAAAAAATCTCTCCCAGACGTGTCCTTCCAAGAGTTCACATGTGAGTCTTGTATCTATGGGAAACATCATCGTACGTTCTCACCACATCCTACTCGGAGTCCTGCTCCCTTTTGATCTTGTTTACTCCGATATTTGGGGACCTTACAGAATTGCGAGTGTTTTTGGATACCGTTACTTTGTCACCTTTGTCGATGACTACTCTCGGGTGACCTGACTGTATCTCCTTCGCGACCGCTCTGAATTGCCCGGTGTATTTCATACTTTTTTCATTGAAACTCACAACCAATTTTCCACTACCATTAAAATCCATCGCACCGACAATGCCCGTGAATACACTAGTCATGCCTTTGCTCACCTCTGTGCGGAGTTTGGGATCATCCATCAAACCTCTTGTGTCTATACCCCCCAACAAAATGGCGTTGCTGAACGCAAAGATCGACACCTGCTTGAGGTCACCCGCTCCCTTATAATTCAGATGAATGTTCCCAAACAGTATTGGAATTTTGCGGTCTCTATCGCATGCACTCTTATTAACTGCATGTCTTCCTCTATTCTCAATTTTGCGGTTCCCTTCAATCTTCTTTTTCCTCCAAACCTCCTTTCTTCATCACCCCCCACGTGTTCGGTTGCGTGTGCTTTGTTCATCATCTTGGCCCGTCCACTGACAAACTTGTTCCCTGTGCCACTAAATATATTTTTGTGGGTTATTCTCGGACTCAGAAGGGCTACGTTTGTTTTTCTCCCACGGATCGCAAGGTGGTTACTTCTGCTGATGTCACCTTCCTCGAAGATCAGCCATATTACTCTCAACCTACTGATTCTCCTCTTCCGCCACCTCTCCCGCGACATGTTATCCCTGTTAACTCAAACCTTCCACCTCTCCTTCTCACACCAATCCCACCTAAACCACCTATACCACCTATCATTCGTGTGTACACTCGACGTCCTTCCTCGTCTACTATCCTACGGGAGCTGCCCTGCTCTAATGATGTTTTGCAGTCCGCGGATCCGGCAACTGCTTCCACTGCCCACCCGCTGGTCAACTATGTCTCTTTTCACCGCCTCTCTCCGGAACTCCGACAGAGTGCTCTCTCTTTATCCTCTATCTTCACCCCTAATTCTGTCCAGGAGGCTCTTCAACACCCGGGGTGGCGGGCGGACTTGGGATCTGGTTCCTCTTCCTGCAGGCCAACCCTGTGTTAGCTGCAAGTGAGTCTTTGTTATTAAACATGCGGTGGATGGCACCGTTGAGCATCTAAAGGCCCGTCTCGTGGCCCGAGGATTTACTCAGCAACATGACCTTGATTATGAGGAAACCTTCTCTCCGATGGCCAAATTGAACACCGCCGCGTTCTTCTCTACTTGGTTGTTCATCGTCATTAGCCTCTTTATCAGCTGGAAACTGCATGAGACTGTTTATATGCACCAACCTCCCGGGTTTGAGACCACGGGAGAGTCTCAGGTATGTCATCTTCGAAAATCTATTTATGGTCTCAAACAATCCCCGCGCGCTTGGTTTGAAAAATTCAGCAAGGTTGTCTGTGATATTGGCTTCATTCGGAGCTCGGTTGACTTTTCTCTCTTCACCCGACACCGGTCTACCAGAACTGCGATCCTACTTGTCTATGTTGATGATATCCTCATTACTGGCAACGATACCACAGGGATACAACATATCAAACAACAATTAAACTCCGCTTTTCAGACCTAAGATCTTGGCAACCTTTGGTATTTTCTTGGGCTTGAAGTTGCACGACGCCTTGATGGTCCTGTGTTATCCCAAAGGAAGTATTGTATGAACTTCCTTCATGATGCCGACTATTCTGGATGCAAACCTGCGGATACTCCTATGGACGCCAATCACAAGCTCTCGGCCCACAGCTCTGACTCCGACAAGCTGCTTACAAATCCGGAATACTATAGATGTTTGGTTGGGAAGCTGATCTATCTTATGGTTACTCGACCAGACATCTCTTTTGCCGTGGGAGTCGTGAGTCGTTTTATGCATGCTCCTCGAACATCTCATCTTCAAGCTGTCGAGCGCATTCTTCGATATCTCAAGATCGCTCCAGGACAAGGGCTTGTGTATAAGCCATCCACATCTCTATCTCTTGTCGCGTACACTGACGCTGACTATGCAGGATCCATTGATGATAGACGTTCCACAACGGGTTTCTGTACCTACTTCGGTGGACATCTTATAACCTGCCGTAGCAAGAAACAGACTGTGGTTGCTCGCTCTTCTGCTGAAGCCGAGTACCGGGCTATGTCTGCTGTTGTTTCCGAGTTAACCTGGCTTGAGAGCCTTCTGGGAGACTTGGGTGTTCGTCTCTCATTACCGACGACCATTTTGTGACAGTCAAGCAGCAATACACATTGCCAAGAATCTGGTCTTTCACGAACGCACAAAGCATATTGAAGTTGATTGTCACTTTATCGGGAAAAGGTACAGTCAAAGAAGATAGATTTGGAGCATGTTCTTGCTACAAACCAAGTTGCTGACATCCTGACTAAAGCTCTCTCCCGGCCGCTATACTACCAGTTTTTATCCAAGCTTGATGCCTACGAATTGTACGCTCCAGCTTGCAGGGGAGTGTTAGAAAAGCCTAGTTAAGGGCCCATCTAGGGGCCCATTTTTCTCTCTTTTCTCTCTCTTTGTATTAGTCCCACATCTTGGAGTGGGATTTCTCTCCTTCATCTTTTCCTATATAAATGTATTCATACTTGTAACTTTACAATTCAAGAAGTATATACAATATTTGAAGCTTTCTCTACAAGGTGCAAGAAATTGTGCAAGCCACAGGATGATGAGATGAAGGCTGAAAGGCTGACTCAAGAAAACTCCGACTTCGGATTACTTAAAAAGGACTTCAAAGCAAGCCCTAATAATCTGCTAATAAATCAGTTTGGGACTTGCTAAAGGCCTTAGTTGATAGCAAAGAGCTGTGCAAGACACAAGCAAGAGAGATTGAATCTCTGAAAAAGGTTGGAGATCAATCTAGTGCCCTGAAATTAAGGGACAGGAAATTCTTGGAATTGGAAAACAAGATTCTTATAGAAAGGAAACTAATTGCAAGTTTTTCCAAACCCAAGATAATTTTTCCACTCATTGATGAGTTCTCCCCAGTTAATAAAGAAGGTTTAGGATATAATAATGAGAATAATAAGGATAAGCCAATGACCAAGAAGATTAACTTTAGGAAAATAATTCTACCTTCCAATAAGTATGATCAAGAGTTTGTTTATGGGCATTTCTCAAATAAATGTTCCACAAGTGGAACAAAAGATATGCATAATGGAAAGAGTGCATTCAAGGCAGCTCATAAAGAAATTATAATGAAAAATCATGGTTCCTTGGTGTTTGGGACCAATACAAGCACCAAAAGCAAAAATAAAGCTCATGTTAAGAGAACTGTAGGAAAAGGCAAGGCAGTGGTTGTGTACTCCAAGGTAAATCTAACACACAATCACATGCCATGTAAGGAATCTCTTGCAGTCCCATTCAAATATTATTCTGATTACAGGCAGAATCATTCAATTCCTGTTGCGAGCAAAAAGAAAAGGTACAACAAGTTTGAATGCTGATACTGCGGTAAAATTGGTCACTTTGTCATTGACCGTTGGTTCAACCCAAGAGTCTCTAGGACAACAAATGTTAAGCTAGCATGCAACCTTGAAAGGGTCCATCAAGCACATCAAAATAGTCGCAAATTAAATCAGGTTATTAATGCCAACAAGAATCTAGAGCCCAACAAGTTTTGGGTGCCTAAGATAAAATGTTTTATTTTTGCAGGTATATCCAAAGACCAATCACACTTCCATCTGGTATTTGGACAGTGAATGTTTCAGGCACATGATCGGAACACGAAGCCTATTAAAGGAATACTCCTCAATAGAAGATGATCCAAAAGTGATTTTTGAAGGATTTGACAGAGGAAAAACTAAAGTCTATGATCATCAATGTCAGGTACATGTTCCAAGCTCAAGACCTTAAAGATAGCAGACACTGAAGAGGCAAAGGAAACTCTCTTCTCTGATCCAGTTAGTGTTGAAGAAGAAGCTGAAGAACAATAAACAACCATGAAGTTGCTGTTCAGCCTACAAAAGAAGCTGTACATGAGGAACAAAAACTTGACCACTGCTACTAAATTTCGGAAATACCACCCATAATATCAAATTATTGGGGACATAAATCAAGGAGTTCACACAAGGAGAAGTACAATGAATGAGGTACTTCACTTGATTTTTCTCTTTCAAGTACAGCCAAAGAAGTTTGAAAAAGTCAATTCAGGCTCATCCTGGATCATGGCTATGCAAGAAGAATTAAGTTAAGATATGTAAACTTTGGAAGTTAGTCCTCAGACCCCAAGATCACAACATCATTGAAACTAAGTTGGTGTTCAGAAACCAATTGAATGAACAAAGAGTAATTGTCAAGAATAAAGCAAGGCTGGTTGCAAAGAGCTGCAGATAAGAAGAATACATAGATTTTGACCAAACATTTACACCAGTAGTAAGATTGGAGACTATCAGGTTGTTTCTAGCATATGCAGCTCACAAAGGCTTCAAGATGTAGATTTTGCAGGATGCAAGATAGGAAAAGATCAGGGGCATGTCAATTCCTTGAGAAAAGATTAATTTTATGGAGCAACAAGAAACAGACAAGTGTTGTCATCCCAACAGCTGAATCAAAATATATTTCAGCAGAAAATTGTTGTGCTCAGCTTTTATGGATCCAACATCAACTACAAGACTACAACATTTAACTAAGTAAAACTCCTGTGTTTTGTGAGTCATCTAGTGCAATCTCAATTGATAAGAATCATATGTGACACAGCAGGACAAAGCACATTGTGATTAGATATCACTTTATTAGATAACATGTTGAGAAAGAAGACATCTGTCTTGAGTTTGCCCTCACTGACAAACAAGTGACAGATATCTTCACCAAGGCTCTAGATGAAACCAAAATTAATCTGTTCAAAATTGAACTGGGCATATTAAATCTGGAATAAATTCTATGTCGAGCAAGCTCTTATCAGTTAATTTAGAGTAAAATTTTAGATTGCAGCAATCAAACAAACATTACCATCATAAATTCTTAATTTATGTCAATTAGTAGATCCCAGGTCTCTAACAAAGCATGCAGGTTGCAACTTAGAAAGTTGTAAGTGACACATACAAGATGTGTCAATGTCGTTTTATCCATTAGAGCAGTCAAAGGCGTTACCGTTTTGTTCACTAAACGATATCGTTGTGTGAACACAATGACAATTTTCTGACTGGATGTAAACTAAAATAACTGAATCGATTCATCTCAGCCCTTGGATCTGAAATTGATTACACCACCAGGTGTGCGCCTTCTCACATTCCAAATATATATACATACATATATATATATATATATATATATATATATATATATATATATATATATATATAAAGGTCAAATGCCTTAAACTTAAAACAAAAGCTATATTTACCCGAGTCAATCCAAGTTGAAACTGTAGAAAACAAACGCTCAACCTTGTATATACTTCTCCATGTATGAAATACAAGAAAGAATACAAATATATAGGAGAAGAGAGGGAGAAATAATCCTATACAGGAGATGTGAGACTAAAAGAGAAAGGAGAAATTGGCCTATAAATGGGCCTTTACATTATTTTCTTCTACATTATCTAACACTCCCACGCAAGCTAGAGCGTATAAGTCATATGTGCCAAGCTTGGAGAAGAACTCGTAGTACAACTTGCGAGGCAGCGCCTTGGTAAGGATATCAACAACTTGTCCAGAGGCAGGAACATGTTCAAGTTTTAGCTCCTTTGCTTGAACCTTTTCTCGAACAAAATGACAATCAACCTCAATATGTTTAGTCCTCTCATGGAACACAGGATTCTTTGCAATGTGTATCGCAGCTTGACTGTCACAGAACAGTGTTGAAGATGAGGACAATTTAACCCCCAAGTCCATTAAAAGACTTTCAAGCCAGGTTATTTCAGATGTAACAACCGCCATCGCACGGTACTCGGCCTCAGCAGATGAGCGGGCGACCACCGTCTGCTTCTTACTCTTCCATGTGATAAAATTTCCTCCAAAGTATGTACAGAACCCAGTAGTTGAACGTCTATCATCCAATGAGCCCGCATAATCCGCATCCGAGTATGCAATAAGAGAAAGAGAGGAAGATGACTTGTACACAAGTCCTTGCCTAGGGGAAGTCTTCAGATACTTAAGGATGAGTTTCACTGCCTGGAGGTGAGAGACCCGTGGGGTATGCATAAACCGGCTGACCACACCAACCGCAAATGATATGTCAGGTCTTGTAACTGTTAGATATATCGGTTTTCCCACAAGACGGTGATAGTATTTCGGGTTTGGAAGAAGAGAATCATTCTCAGATCCCTGAGCACACAACATGTGGTGGACTGCCATCGGAGTTTCCGCAGGTTTACAACCCGAGAGGCCCGCATATTGTAGAAGGTCAATACAGTACTTACGCTGGGATAGGACAAGGCCATTCGGTCATCGTGCTACTTCTAGTCCAAGAAAATAGCAAAGATTGCCCAAATCTTTGATTTGAAAGGTAGAGTTCAAATGTTGCTTCACATGGTGTATCTCGGCTGAGTCATCACCAGTGATAAGAATATCGTCCACATAAATCAGAAGAATGACTGTCCTAGTTGATTGTGACGAGTAAAAAGAGAGGAGTCTGCCGAGCTTTGTTTGAAGCCAACCTCACGAACGACCTTGCCGAACTTCCCAAACCACGCCCGTGGAGATTGTTTGAGACCATAAATAGACTTGCGAAGTAGACAGACCCGAGACTCCCCCGTGGTCTCAAATCCGGGCGGTTGATGCATGTACACTATCTCAAGAAGTTCGTCATTCAAGAACGCATTCTTGACATCTAGCTGATGGAGGGGCCAATGGCGATGAACAACTAAGGAGAGTAGAACTCGAACCGAATTCAATTTTGCCACCGAGGAGAAAGTTTCCTCATAATCAAGGTCGTACTGTTGGGTAAAGCCCCAAGCCACAAGCCGATCCTTTAAGCGATCAACTGTCCCATACGCGACATGTTTGATAGTGAAGATCCACTTGCAGCTAACACAACTGTGACCCGGAGGAAGGGGCACAAGATCCCAAGTGTGATTACCCCACAGAGCCGTCATCTCGTCATCCATGGCAGCGCGCAACCGCGGATGCTGGAGAGCTTCCTGCACAGAGTTAGACACATAAATAGAGGAGAGAGAGAGAGCAAAGGCATGAAGGGGCGGAGAGAGACAGTGTAGAGAGACATAATTGGTCATGGGATGTGCCGTCGAAGAGGATGCTGGATCAACAGGCCGCGAGAGCACACCGGTAGAGGGAAGCTGCTGCAGGCATCTGAACGTGGAGGACGACGAGTGTACACCTGAATAACAGGGGGTTTGGAGGGGACTGTTGGTGGTGGGATGCTCGGAGTGATAGGATATTTGGACTGGTGGGGTTGGGGGTAGGTAGAAGTGGTGGTAATGGAGATGTTATGGGTACGAAGGGTCGAGGTAGAGGAGGAAGAAGGGGATCAGAAGGACTCGTGTGATATGGTTGGACTTCATGGAAGGAGACATCAGCAGACACAACCATCTTACCAGTTGTAGGATCAAAACAGACATACCCCTTCTGAGTGCGGGAGTAGCCAATAAGCATCGTCTTGGTAGCCCGAGGGGCGAGCTTGTCAGTTGAGGGACCGAGATGATGGACATAACAAGTACAGACAAACACACGAGGTGTGAGAGAGAAGAGAGTCGTGGATGGATAAAGGAGAGTGATGGGTACCACAAAGTTGAGGACAGAGGACGACATGTGATTAATGAGGTGACAGACTGTAAAAACGGCAAAGTTCCAATAAAGAGGAGGAACCTGCAATTGGATCATAAGAGAGCGAGTCACATCAAGGAGGTGGCAATTCTTCTGTTCCGCTATGTCATTCTGTTGTGGGGTATAAGCACATGAAGTCTGATGGAGAATACCGAACTCAGCGCAGAGATTGGAGGTGTGACCGGTGTACTCGCGAGCATTGTCTGTACGAATTGTTTTGACACAAGTAGAAAATTGAGTGCGCGTTTCGATAAAAAACGTATGAAACGTAGCTGTGAGTTTGGTTCGATCACGAAGTAAATACAACCAGGTAACTCGCGAGTAATCATCGATAAATGTAACAAAATATCTGTAACCAAAAACACTAGGGACCTTATAGGGCCCCCAGATATCATAATGTATTAACGATAAAGGAGCATCGCTCCGAGTACATGAGGAAGGGAAAGATACACGATGCTGCTTGTCGAAAATAAAAGATTCACAAAAAAAATCTTGAAGAGAAACAGTAGGAAGAGCTTTCTTGAGAATCGGAAGGGGGGCGTGACCCAGACGACGATGCCAATCGATGGTGGAGACGGTGGTGAGAGCAGTGGAAGAAACATCGAGGAGATACAGCCCGTTGGACAGCCGCCCTCTACCAAGTATAGTCCGCGTTTGTCGATTCTGCACGACAAATGAAGAGCGTGAGAAAGTAACACAACAATCAATATCTTGTGTAAGACGACTAACAGAAACGAGATTAAACGGAGAGCCCGAAACATGAAGAACTGAGGATAAGGAGAGGAAAGGAGTAAGAGGGAGATTGACAGTGCCAGAAACCGGGATCGTGTCACCATTAGCCACAGTGATGTTCGTGGGGTAAGGAATATCTAAATATTGAGGCGGCCGCTGTGGAGAGAGATGATGTGTAGCACCCGAGTCCACAGTCCAGTGAGGACTGAGAGAGAAGCAAGATCTACCTTCATTGGAGATCGAGACGACGGAGCCAGGGGAGCGACTAACCGCGCCTTGAAGCTGTTGTAGTTGAGCCCGTAACACAGCAATATCATCACTAGTTGTGGAGGGAGGTGAGGGAGCTACGGTAGCAGTAAGATGAGGAGACAGACCATGTTTGCGGTAATAGGTGGCCTCCAGATGGCCATCCGTGCCGCAGTAAGAGCACTTGAAGAGGGTTCGGCCACCATGACCGCGTCCCCGAGGTTGGCGGCCACCACGAGCCAGTGGACCACGAGCAAATGGAGCGAGAGTGGCCACGAGTTGCTGAAGCAGAGCGGGAGACGTAGTCGGACATCCGGAGGTGGAGTAATCTTGAGGAGCATTGAGCACACATCCGAGAGGGATGAAGTAGCCGCGGAAGATAGAACGTGAGCGCGGACACTATGAAGATGTGGAGGGACACACACCATCATCATAGCAATCCCCACGGCCTCCTTCTGTTGACGTTGAGTCACCAAGTCCGCAGTGGGAGGCTGATGCTGGATCCAAGCCTCAACAAGAGTTGCCCGTGCAACAAAGGAGGTAATATCTCCGGTAACTCCAGCGTCAAGGGACTGGAGATCAGTTAAAATGTCAAACAAGTGCTGTAAACTGTCCTTTCCAGAATAGAGGGAATGCAGATCATCCCACATAGCATGAGCGGTCTCATGGTACATAGTCATACGATAGAGCTCAGTGTCCAGAGAATTGAGGAGCCAAGATTGAACGTGTCCGTCATCACAGATCCACTCATCAGTAGGTGCAGTGGGTAGGGTCATGGTAAGATGATGAAGGAGACCTTTAGTTTGAAGTACACGCTGTACAGAGTGTACACATTCCACAAAGTTTTGCTTTCCACGAAGAGAAATAGTGGTAATGCACAGCTCATCCCGAAGCTCAGAAGGAGCAGTATGAGGATAGTCAGAGGGAAGAGTTGAATCCGCAGTAGTGGTGGAATCGGAAGCCATGTCCCTGGGCGGCTAGGCACACTAACCGGGCGGATAGAAGCACGTGGTTAGCCAGTTAACACAAGCGGCTAGAGACAAGGCAGCAGCTAGGAGACGCCGCAGGAGAAGCAAAGCCGCAACGAGCAGAAGGGAGCGCTGTTAGGTCGCCGCGAGTAAGGAGAGACCGCAAGGAAGGATAGGCCGTAGCGAGCAGAATAAGTCGCCGCGAGTAAGGATAAGTCGTTGCGGGTAAAAGAGGTCGCTGCAGGTAAAAGAGGTCGCTGCAGGTAAAAGAGGTCGCTGCAGGTAAAATAGGTCGCCGCGAGAAGAGGCAGCTGCTGCGGGTAGAGAAATCTGCGACGAGAAGAGAAGGCCGCCACGGGTAAAGACAGAAGTCGCAGGAAAGAAGCTAGCGGACAGTGCAGTTGAGAAATAGACCGCACCCAAGCGGAGGCCGAGCGGTTAGGAGCAGACCGCAGGGGTAAGGAGAAGGGAGAGACCGCAGTGGATAGGAAAACTAACGGAACTGAGGTGGGGTCCACGAGCCAGAGAGAGGAAGGCTATATAAAGAGGGAAGAGCGGTGGATCCACGGGAGATGAGGAGGAAGCGGGTAGAGAAGAGAGAGGCCGCAAGCGGTAAGAAAGGAAAACCAAGCCGCAAGCGGGAAGAGCGGTGGATCCACGGGAGATGAGGAGGAAGCGGGTAGAGAAGAGAGAGGCCGCAAGCGGTAAGAAAGGAAACCGAGCGGACAGAGAAGCCGGGCGGTCAGAGGCAAGCCGGACCGAACCTCCCTCTGATACCATGTAGAAAACAAAGGCTCAACCTTGTATATACTTCTTCATGTATGAAATACAAGAAAGAGTACAAATATATAGGAGAAGAGAGGGAGAAATAATCCTATACAGGAGATGTTGGACTAAAAGAGAAAGGAGAAATGAGCCTATAAATGGGCCTTTACATTATTTTCTTCTACATTATCTAACAGAAACTATCAGAAGTGAACCTGCTGCTGAAGTAATTGTGGATGACAATATTGTGGGGAAAAGTGCCTCGGTTGAGGGAGAGGCTGGAAAAAAGGAGAAAGATGATGCTTTTACTGAGGGGGAGACTCACATTGAGCTCACAACTCAAGGTGTTGAAATGGTTAGTGAGAATCCAGAGGTTGAGGATGCAACCCACATTGGGTTGGAATTCCAAGAGGGCCTAGTCGTAATTTCTGAAAAAGAGATGGATGAGAGTGGAGGATTGCAGGAACAAGAAAACATCTTTCAAAAGCGTAACAAGAAGAATTGATGCCTCAAAACTGATCTTGAGCAAAAAATATTTGAAGAAGTCAGAAAGTGGGAGAATGTGAATGTGTGAATGCTGACCAAGCTATCTGGATCCTTCAAGGAGTAAGGCTGGCTCTAAATCTCTCTTCTGGACTTGGATGAAGATTTTGCTGAAAAAGAAAGGGATGCATAGGATATGCAAAAAGCCAAGAGAAGAAAAGAGATTGAAAGAAAGGAAGTCCGGAAAAAAATTGGCTAAGTAAAAGATTCGAAGTTCTCTACATGACTTTGAATGTTGTTACAAGTTTAATCACTGTGACAAATTATCACTATTATTCTCTGTATGTACCTCATCATTGATTGAGTTCTGACTTCTCCAAATACGGCAAAATTGTTGGGAACATTGCCCACAATGTTCCAGATTTGAAGAAGTCTATCACTCAATGATAAGTACATATTGTATTTGATGCTTATTTGTTGTGACATGTGTAGGTTAATATAATTTCACTTTATACAACTTCAATAAATCAGGAGATCAATCTAGACCAAGAATATACATGTTCAGAACTTAGAACTAGTCTAGGTGCAGAACTATTGTGTTCACACAACATTATCGTTGTGTTAACAAACCACACACTTGGCTCTGATACCAAGTGTGAATGTGTGAATGCTGACCAAGCAATTCGGATCCTTCAAAGAGTAAGGATGGCTATAAATCTTCCTCTTCTAGACTTGGATGAAGATTTTGCTGAAAAAGAAAGGGATGCACAGGATGTGCAAAAAGCAAAGAGAAGAAGAGATATTGAAAGAAAGGAAGTCTAGAAAGAAGTTGGCTAAGGAAAGGATTCAAAGTTCTCGACATCACTTTGAATGTTGTTATAGGTTTAATCTTTTTGATAGATTATCACCTTTATTTCTTGTATGTACTTCATCATTGATTGAGTCCTGACTTATTCAAATAGGAGGAAATTGTTGGAGACATTGCCGACAATATTCCAGATTTGAAGAAGCCTCTCAGTCAATGATAAGTACATGCACCTGATGCTTATCTATTGTGACACACGTATGTTTATATAATTTCACTTCAGACAACTTCAATAAGTCAGGAGATCAGTCTACACCAAGAGTATACATGTTCAGAACTCAAAACCGGTCTAAGTGCAGAACCGTTGGGTTTAGACAACGTTATCATTGTGTTAATAGACCACACACAACAATATCATTGTGAGCTCAACAGAAGAAGAGGAAAATTCTCCAAGTCAATTATCGTTGTGTTAGCATATCACACACAACGATATCGTCGTGAGCTCAATGGAAGAAGAGGAAAATTCTCCAAGTTAATTATCTGTGTTAATAGACCACACACAATTATATCATTGTGAGTTCAATAGAAGAAGAGGTGTCACGGCCCAGGCCCGGCGCTAGGCGGCTTAGTTGGACCCAACTGGTAACCGTGAGAGCTTGCAGGCTCAAGTAACCCCAACCCTTCTCCGTACCCATTTCTCGGTGCGGTAGGTTGTTGAGATGGGGTCTCGAACCCACAACTCATTGATAAAGAGTCTTTAGACCACTCTTTATCACCAACTGAGCTGGTATCAGAGCTAGGTTTGCTATTAAAGATGAAGTATTTTGAAATTATCAAATATTTTGAACTCTATTATATAAATATATGTACATGAATCATTACTTCACTCATTTGTCATTTTCTGTTGTTCACGGTTGAAACACACACACACTCACTCATGAACATGAGTAGTATGTACGGGAATATTAAGGGGTTATGGACAAACTTAACATTTTTATATATATGAATTTTCACTAAGATATACACCGTTTGCGAATGCTAAATTGTATGAGCGGTTTAATATTTTCAAGTACGTTGACATTAGATTCATAATATGCATGACATGTTAAGTCATATGAGCACTTATCATGACATGTGTATCAGTTCATGAACATTGTTCGGAATGCATTCTAGGCATAATTGTATTGCATGCATAACATAACTCATTGCACAAGTGTTAAGCTAAAAACAACAGATGATGATTGTACACACATGAAATTACAAATTGTTTTGGCATTGCATGCGATTCGTTGTTGCATTAGCATGAACATTACCTAGAGTTGTCCAATACAAATGTTGTAACTATTATATGATCAACGTATTCGACGGTATCAAGATACTAGAACCTTTTGTTTCTTAATCTTCTATAATTAGCTTGACTATTTTTCTTACTCGGTTTTCTTATGTCTCCATCCAGATGACTCCTAAGCGATCACAATGCAAGAAGGCTTCCCCTCCTGTCAGGGAAGCTTCTGGAGAAGCCGCTGCCCAGCTGCTGAGGCAGATTTTCGAACGTCTCACTCGTTTGGAAGAGGATCTCCAGACTCCTGATCCAACCCTTGATTCCGGTAGCGCGGGGACAGTTTGAGCTATTATTACCACTACTCTTGCACCTGGTTCTGGAACCCGGCTCGCCTGCGGGCACCCTGGTGCCCCCGCTCGTGGAAAATTTGACTCCCTCTCCTGTGGCGATGACAAAGACTCTGGTATTCAAAAGGCTAAAGCCGTCATCCTATAGTGGCGACCGTGACTATTTTGTCATTTATGAATGACTCTCACAGATGGAGAGACATTTCAAGCATGTTGGAGTTCCTGAAGCTCAGAAGGTTCTCCTTGCGGCCTATCAGTTGACCGAGGACGCGTACACTTGGTGGCTTCAGCGCTGCAGTCTTCCCAACTCTACCACATCGACCTTGGGGCAATTCAAGGATGTCCTTATGGAGAAGTTCCTCTCTTCGGTGGAGCGGGACAAGATAGCTTAGAGGTTCACTCACCTATCCCTCCTGGCCGCAGAGTTCGTGCCAGATGAGACCAAGAAGATCAGTCGTTTCGTGAAGGGACTTCAACACGATTTTCTCCAGATGGTGGTAGCTCATGGTGCCACCACCTATGCTGAGATTGTGGGTGTCGCTTTGCAAGTGGAAGCTATTGAGCTTGATCGTTCTGCCAAAAAGGTTCAGCGTAGGTCTAGCAATGCTGCAACCTCTGACCACAAGCGCAAGGGTGCTCCACCTCAGGAGCAAGGCCTCAGGTCCAGAGAGGAGTGTGTCTTCTGCCACAAGGTGGGCCATGTCGCCCAAGTCTGTCGTTCCCTCCTAAAAAAGCAGAAGATGAACTTCCCTGCACAACAACCTCAGATGATGCTTGCCTCTGTCTCCATCATTTGCGCGTACGGCAAGAAGACAAGTCACATATTGAATGACTGCTGCTGTAAGCAGAAAGCCTGCTACAGATGTGGACAAGTTGGACACCTCATACTAGACTGCTCCGTGAAGGAAAGCACGATTCTAGCTCAGCCTCTGCAAGCTGTTCCTGGAGCTAAAGATAAGGGTAAAGCGGTGCTGAACGTCATCTCTCAGGGCGAGGCGCTCGTATCTACCGACGTTATCTCTGGTATGTACGCGCTGCTCTTAATTTTCTACATTTTTAATCTAACTGTCATAGTAATGAATAATCTTGATATGCGTCTATGAATTCCATTTTTAGGGAGATTTATGGTCAAGAATATATGGATGCAGATTCTATTTGATTCTGACGCATCTCACTCCTTCATCGCTCGTCATATTGTGGACTTTCATTACTGACCTACTTCGCCACTTGAGGTCCCGTATGAGATCTCTGTGCCCGGCCATGTGCACATTTCTAATAGGAGAATTCACAATTGTCCGATCTTGCTTGGCGAATTGCAAGTCTTCGTCGAACTCATAGTTCTGGAAATATCAGAGTTCGATGTAATTTTGGGCATGAGTTGGTTGGTCGCATACAGAGCAAAGCTGGACTGTGTTGCAAAGAGGGTCAATCTCAACATCGATGACAAGGACTACAACGTTCATGTTCAGACCCACAGCCACCTGAAGGTAATTTCTGCTGTGTGTGCCACTCGTCTACTTGGTCAGGGTTGTTCTGTTTGTTTTATTTATGCGTCACTCTCGGATGCTGCTTCCCATCAACTCGAGTCCATCCCAATTATTTTCGAGTTCCCAGACGTTTTTCCCGCCGAATTGCTTGGGATGCATCCTGATCGAGATGTTGAGTTCTCTATTGACGTAGAGCCTGGAACGCGCCTCATATCTAAAGATCCATACTGTATGGCACCGTGTGAACTAGAGGAGCTTAGATCGCAATTGGATGAGTTGCTTGAGCGTGGGTACATTCGTCCCAGCTCTTCTCCTTGGGGAGCTCTTGTTCTCTTTATTAAAAAGAAGGATGGATTCATGAGATTGTGCATAGACTATCAGGATCTGAATAAGGTAATTGTCAAGAATAAGTATCCCCTCCTATGCGTGGATGACCTATTTGATCAGCTTAAAGACAGTACCGTCTTTTCCAAGATAGATCTCAGATCGGGTTACCATCAGTTGAAGATCAAGGAATCCGACATTCCCAGGACGACCTTCCGGATTCGGTATGAATATTTTGAATTTATGGTGATGTCTTTTGGTTTGACTAACGCCCCATCTGCTTTTATGGATACGATGAACCGTGTCTTCCGTGAGTATCCGGATAAGTTTATCATTGTGTTCATTGATAACATTTTGGTCTTTTCCAAGACTCGTGAGGAGCATGTTGCCCATCTTGGACTCACTCTCTCCACCCTTCGTTAGCATCAACTCTATATCAAGCTGGAGAAATGTGAGTTCTGGTTGGACCGTGTTGCTTTCTTGGGCCATGTCATTCCAGGAGATGGAATATTCGTTGATTCTGCCAAGATTTCCGCAGTTATGGATTGGAAGCGACCTTCTACCCCTACTAAGATCCGCAGTTTCCTTGGTTTGGCTGACTATTACCGGTGTTTCGTCAAAGGTTTCTCCTCTCTTGCCGCTCCTCTGATAAAACTAACTCAAAAACATGTCAGGTTCGAGTGGCCAGATCAGTGTGAGCAGACTTTTTCTGAATTGAAGCAACGTTTGTGTTTAGCGCCAGTTTTAGCTCTTCCGTCAGAGGGGTTGGACTTTTCAGTTTATACTGATGCTTCTGAAGTTAGCTTGGGTTGTGTCCTGATGCAAGAGAATCGTGTTATCACTTATGGGTCGAGGCAGTTGAAGATTCATGAGCGCAACTACCCACTCATGATCTGGAGTTCGCTGTTGTGGTGTTTGTCTTGAAGCTTTGGCGTCATTATCTCTATGACGTAAAGTGTCACATTTTCACCGACCACCAGAGTTTGAAGTATTTTTTTGTTTAGAAGGATCTCAATCTTCGTCAGAGGCTTATCCCTATGGACTTCATCACTGGATTGCCCAGTACACCGAAAGGGCACGATGTGATTTAGGTTATAGTAGATCGCATGACTAAAGTGACTCACTTCATCCCGTATAAGGAAGGTCATTCCACCGAGAAGATGACTCAGATTTATGTTGCAGAGATTGTTAAACTCCATGGGATTCCACTGCAGATTGTATCTGATCGTGACTCGAGATTTGTATCGCACTTCTGGAAGGGTTTTCAACAAGACTTAGGCACCGAGCTCAACCTGAGCACTGCTTATCATTAAACAACCGATGGTCACACCGAAAGAGTTAATCAGATTATTGAAGACATGCTTCGGGGTTATATTTTGGATTACAAGGGAGCTTGAGACGAGCACCTACCCTTAGTTGAATTCGCCTACAATAATAGCTATCAAGAGAGCCTCAAGATGGCCCCCTTCGAAGCATTGTACGGACGTCGTTGTAGGACCCGCTCTATTGGTTAGAAGTTGGTAAGAAAGTTGTTTTGGGGCCTGAGTTACTTCAGGAAATGGAAGAAGACATAAAGAAGACTCAACTTCAGCTCAGTCGTGCCATCGAGAGACGGAGAAAATATGCAAATCAGCGCCGCCATCCGTTAGAGTTTGTTGTGGGTGATCAAGTATTCCTGAAGGTTTCCCCTACTCCCGGGGTGAAACGGTTTGGCCGTCGTCATAAGCTTAGCTCGAGGTTCGTGGGATCATATGCTATTTCAGAACGTGTCGGAGGATCTGATAATCGGTTGGAGCTACCTGTTTCCTTGGCCGGTGTTCACAATGTCTTTCATGTTAGCCAGCTTCGGAAGTACATTCGTGATGCTATCTGCGTCATTGAAGAAGATCCAGTGATTCCTGAAGTTAATCTTTCATATGCGGCCGAGCCCACTAAGATCGTCGAGTATCAAGAACGCAAGCTTCGCAAGAGTACCATTCGTATGGTCAAAATACTTTGGATGCATGGAAAATCTGAGGAATACACTTGGGAACTCGAATCTGACATACGTAGCAAGTATCCGCAACTTTTCTCTTGATCTTGGAAACTCTCTGAGCTTGTCCCCCTTGTTATTTTAGTATCTTCCATAGTTAACTTTAATGCGTTAAATTGCAAATTTTTTTGTTTGGAGTGTATATCATCTGAATCTTCGTTATTTTTTTTGCCCCATTCAGAAAATTCTCAGGAAAGTTTCGGGCCGAAACTTTCGAAGTGGTAGAGAATGTAACAACCTGATTTTTCTTTTTTCTATAATAATAATAATAATATTAATAATGATAAATTAGGGTTAGTTTTCCACCTTATAACCGAGGCCCAGCCCGATTCTCCTTCTTTCTCCCGGTCCAGGGTTATCCCGCACGTCGCAAGAGTCGCAGAATTTCCTCTCCCGATTCCTGCGAAAGCCGCGCGTCTCGCGGCTCCCGATCCTGCCTCTGACGCCTTCTGCCGCCCCCGAATCTCCTCCCTGCGGCCGGAAATCTCCTCCTCTTGCTTCTGTCGCCCCATCTTGCTCTACCAGTCCTCCTAGGAGTCGACAATCGCTTCCTTAAAGGACGACAGTTCTTCCTCCTCCTGGAGCCGGCCGCAGGAGCTCTTCCTCTTTCTCCTCCCAATGTAGGCAACCTTCCATCCCTCTCCCACTGCGTTTTGGCTGGTGGATTACAAGGGGGTCTCCTAGAGTTTCGCTCGGACCCTCCTCTCCTCGGATTTTTGAGTCCGATTTCGATCTATTGGGGTAAGAAATCCCTCTTACTCCCTTTATTCAGAATTTATTTAATTTAGTTGATAATGCTCGCTCTCCAACAATGTTATTGGTTATTTGATGTCGATTTAACCGGTGTTCGTCGTACAATCGACTAATCCTTGCTGTATTTGCGTTTTTTCGGCGTCGTTCGTCGCTCTAATTGGCGGTTCGTGAAGTAGCCCTCTCTGATTTAGGGTTTTCGTCACCTAAGCGCCGCCAAGTTCCCGATCCTTCGTGGTAACTCTTCTCCCCTTACCCTAAAGGGAGGTAATTGTCTAAACCACCTCTTATGTGCATCTTTGCAATTATTAAATGTCTGTACAAGCGTAGAAATATCTGTATGTTATTTTGGTTGCGTGATCTTAAACAGGTCAAAATAAGACTTCTAAGTTTTTGATAGCACCGCTTAGCCGCCGCCATCCGTTAAGCTTAACCTGAAGGCAAATAGAGAAATCTCTCTCGCTTGCATCGTGGAATTTAATTTAAATCACTCTTATGTTATGAAATATACTCTTATAGATCGATGTCGTATGGATATAACTTGTCTAGATATGTTAGAAATCTCCAAGATATGAATCCCTAAGTCACTAATTGTCATAGGCGAACATTGAAAAAAAGGTGTCGATTTGATGTGACGCTTTGAATCGAGCTCTCACCTGATTGGTAACGAAAACCAATAAATGACAATTGCAAGCACCGCGCTGATAAGCCTTGCAATTAAACTTATATTAGAATCATGTACATCAAATTGAAACGCGTGCACTTTTCATTGTTTACCGCTTATGTCATTGCGTGATTGAAAACTAGGCTAACTCTGAAGTAGGGTAAAGTAAAGTTAAAGCATCATTGTTAGACTCTGTTACTTGTTTTTCTCTTGTTTCCTCTGCTTACATATCAAAATATTAACTTACTATTTGATTTTCATGTTCTGAGGCATTTGCCTTCTATTTGGATTTTGTCTTAGGGTTCGTGACAACGTCGTCTGCTCCCTGAGCTGCTCTTCGTCCAGCTACCGCTTTGCTTGGAGGTTTATTTTTATAGTGGTTACATCATGTTTTATGTATTTGTTTTATTTTACCGTCAGATTTGTTTATCATGTACTAGTTATTGTCAACAATTTTCATTTGTATCGTGAACAACTGCTAGAATTTTATTGATGTACCAGATCATTTTATTTATGACATGTTTACTACTGTGATCTATTGCATTTACATTTTTTCAGCCCTGTGTGCGACATCAGTTTTATTATTAAAATACATGCGCATCAACCTTTCTTTGAATCTTCCGCATATATAACCAACTAAATTTTTCCAAAGTAATTATTTTAAATCTAATATCATATTTTCAGCTCCTGCCTAACATACATGAAAATTACTTTTGCTCATGCCTGTAGCATTACAACCCGCCCGTAGTGCACTCTGATAGATGTTATTCAACGGGTCGTGACAAGAGGAAAAATCTCCAAGTCAACTATCGTTGTGTTGACTCTCAAGGGAAAACATAAAGAAGTTTCTAAGTATAGAATCGTTGTGTACAACCATCACACAACAATATCGTCATGTCAGCTTGATATTGAAGATCAATACTCTTTAAGTCAAGAATCATTAAGCTATGAAGAATTATCGTTGTGTTGACTTTCAAGGGAAAGCAGAAAGAAGTTACTAAGTACAAAAACGTTGTGTGTGTAACCATCACACAATGATATTGTGGTGTCTTTGATATATAGAAGAGTAATTCACTCATGTCCAGAATCACTGTGTGTATAACCACCACACAACGATATTATTGTGTCAACTTCAAAAGGCGGGATTTCAAATTGACGATAACGCAGAAAGTAAATGTCAAATCAATCCTAATTGGAAAGTGTGCCAACATGATTTTTCTATTGATTCGACCGTTAAAGTTGTCAGGCTTATAAAAAGAGAAGAGAAGAGTCTCAAACCCTAACTTTGCTGATTTCATGAATTGTGCCAGTCTGCCGTCAAAGTCCAATCGAACGGTAATCTCAGTACAGATCAGAAGAAAAAGTTCATTGAGAAGAAGGCTAATCATCTAGTGCTCAAGATCTCTAATTCATATTTCACAATAAGAAAAGAAGCCTCTCTCTATCTTGATATTCAGAAAATATTCTATATCCAAAGTAAGACCGAAGACCTGTTGTTGAACAAGAAAAGGCTTTCTCTTCAAAAAGCCTAAGAAGACACCAAGCTTCAAGAAATACTTTTATTGAGTCTATTACTTCTGTAACAAATTATTCTTATTACTGCTGATGTAAGATACCTTTGAGATATGAGTGTAGGGCCTTGTTTTGAAGGCCTGAGGTATGGTTCAGAAGTGAACCTGAGGTAGGATTGTTGTTGTGCACTTGAGGTAGGATTCATTAGTTGAATCTGAGTTGTAAGAGTGATGTCATTCTGAGGTGCAGGATCCAGGGGGTGGATCTGAGGTAGGGAGCTGTTTGTGTTCCTGAGCTATAGGAGTCAAGGACTCTGAGTTGTAAAATCGTTGATATGAGATATTGGAGAAGTTGGCATAGTCTACCATACTGCTAGATAAGTAGAGAGAGAAAGTGGATGTACTCATAATTGAAAAGCATTATAAATCTTGGTGTGCTCTTTGTGATGTGTATATTCTTTCTTTTTTGTGCTAGAATAGTCAACATATTTTAAAAAGATCAAAAACACATAAACACCCATTTACCCCTCCAGGTGATTAGACTACCATTAATCTTTCACTCACAGAAAGCAAATTTGTAGGAAATGAAGAAACAATAACTACATATTTGAGGGAGATATTAGGTGAGGTTTAGATAATCCCACTAGAACACTCAAACATATATTCACCTCCCTCTAGGTGATATTAGGCGATGGGAACATGACTCACAAAAGCAAGGAAAGACCTCACAAATGACGATCAATCAAGCAGAAGAAGATTGATTGACCGAGGATGCACAAAAGACGATCAATCGAGCAGGACGGATAATCCAGGATAGCCGTCGAACGAAACCGCATAAGTCCACGAGCCTCCAGAAGAATGAGATCCAATAGAGTTCATGTTCGAGGGAAGAGAAAGGCCAATGAATGATGATCGAAGCATCAGGTCAACGTCGACGAGGGATTAACCCCCTCCGATACCATGTTGAGAGAACACGCTTTAAATTTTGACGTTCCTTCTCTTCTTTCTTCCTCTGCCCTATAGATGCCGCCCTGGGTTAAGACGCCCAATAAGAATATAATCACCCCCTCCGGTGAGTAAGGTAGCTTGCCTTTTAACATTTATATCAAAAATTCCATGTCCTCAAAAACGACAAAACCTTCACACGAATCCATTTTCTTTTAAAAGCATACATCCACTCTTTTTGACCGACAAAAAATAAAGTCAAATAGTACTTTTAAAACCCCTTCCTCCTTTTGTTTTGAGAAGTCTAAAAAATATCTGATTTCGAAACTCAACCCAACAACTCATGGCCTGACAACACTCATCCCATACTCCAGTTGACAACGACTCACTTCCAGAAACCGACACCACCCTCCACCGCCGCTACGAGCGCTGGCAACCCATCCCGTCTCCTTTCCCATCGTTCGTGACGATCTCTGCATCGAAATAGAGCCCCAGTTGTAGGGAATTGATGGGCCCCCTTTCTACCTCCTCCAGTCCCCTTCGTGCAACCACCAACCATTCGTGAGCCTCCCGTGACCACACCTTGGAGTTTCTGACGATGATCGACCGAGTTCTCCTCGGTTTTGCCACCTCCGGCCAGTCGAGCCTGGTTTCGTTTGTCAATCACAGAGCCTTACCGTTTCTTCTATAAAACCATGCCTCCTCTCTTTTTGGTGGACCAAAATAAAACCAAATATTGCTTTTAACCCCTCCCCCTTCTGTTTTGAGAAGCCTGGAAAATATTGGAAAACAGAGAAACTCTCTGTTTTTTAAAATCCAGCTCGACAACTCTTGGTCCGACGACACACATTCCTCCCTCCAGTCGGCGACGACTAACTTCCAGCGCCCTCCGCCTCCCTCCATCGCCGCAACGAGCACTGAAAACCCATCCCGTCTCCTTTCCTGTCGTTCCTGGCAATCCCTGCATCAGAATAGTGACCGATTTGTAGGGAATTGATGGCCCCCCTTTCTACCCCCTCCAGTCCCCTTCGTGCAACCACCAGCCATGCCGTGAGCCTCCCACGACCACACCTCGGTGTTCCTGACGAGGATCGACCGTGTTCTCTTCAGTTCCGTCACCTCCGGCCAGTCGAGCCACGTTTCTTTTGTCAATCGCAGAGCCTTACCATTTACAGATATCTAGACCACCTTTCCCCTTGTTTGGATTAATCATGATGCCACGCTCGTCGCCCTCAGGTATACCTCTAGGTGAGTCTCCCGCTCAGATCATGTTAGCATAACATTATGCTATATTTATTTGATTTTTATAATTTTAGAGCTTACCCTAACTCTCGTGGTGACTGTTTGTCGTTAATTAAAATACTTTCGCATTCTTTTCTTTCTTTTTTTACTCTGCATGTGGATTCTAATTTTTGCGACACTCGTCACTTGACTGTTGGTTACTTGAGAGTGTCATGCTAGATCTAGGTTAATCACCTAATTTATTTACTCAATGATTTGAATGTGCGCTCCTCTCTTTAATTTGATCTCTACTTTATTTTAAAAATTAAATTATAAAGCTCGACTAGTGGTTTACATCACTCGGTGAAGAGATAACCTTGTCTTTCTTTCCCAAGGGGGAAGCAGCTAGAGTTCTTTTCTCTAATATTTCTGTAGGAAAATAGATGTTTTGAGTAATGAACTTTTGAAAATAAAGTAGCTGACCAGGCTTAAAAACACAAGAAGACCAGTGGGCCTTAGTGTTACAAACCAATGAATCTTTTAGAATAAGTTCAGACCAATGGGAATTTTTTATTTCCATCCCAAAGAAGAACAGCGGGTCTTGATAAACTGTTGTATACCCGGTGTACAATCCCGTATTTGTCAAGTAGACATGCGCACTGCCTTTTTTAACGCAGGCATGCGTTTTTGCAAGCACGTGCGGAGGACCCAATTTTACGGACACACTAATTCTTGCATGTAAACCAGCCTATGCCGGTCCCAAGCCCGGATGAAAAATGGTGAAAGTTGTGTTAGGTAGACGGTCAACATAAAATTTAGTCACCCTTATGAATATGGATTATTTATAGCCGACCCCACTATAGTAGGATAAAGGCTTGAGTGTTGTTGTTGTACTATTTTTTGCATGTAAGGGATCATTTTCACGCGCGCACACAAATTAAATTACCCGTGCATAGCACGCGCAAGTGAACCCCTCTACGCGCACCCCTGCACACGCAGGTCACAGAAGCTGCATGTTTGCAAACATAAAGCTTCACATTCTAGAGAGCAACAAGGGTTGCAAGCAGCTGGCTCGAAGGTTACATTTTTCAGCTCCTTACTATCAAAGAAAAAGTAAGGAGAAGAGAGCCACACGAAGTATTATTTGTTCTCGCTCCTTTCTGCAATAATGGGAAAAGTCTATGTCGAGATAGGAAGCAGCAGAGACTTCGAAGTGAATTTTATGAAGGAAGAATCATTGGCAACTTTGGAGTGAGGTCTCACGAAGGGAAAGAAGTTTGTTGGAGCAATTTGTGGTTAAGTGCATGAGTCTTCACGAATGAGTGGTCTTTGCAATAGAAAAAAGAAGACGAGGAGAAGAAGATTTAGAAAGATCCATGCCAATTTGTCTCCACACTTCCTTTCACCAGTAACCTTTATTTTTATCAATTGCATTTTTTATTCATTGCAACTATGGTCATTCATTCTCAAATCGGGTAAGAAAAGTTTGTTGAAGGTCGGGAATATTCTGTCCCCGTTTGTTTAGGCAGCATTAGAAGAAAAGAATTGGAATTGGAGAGCCAATTTCAATTTCATTATTCGTCGCTCCTGTTTTTGGTCAGAAATGGAATTTGGCTCAATTCCATAAGAATAGATTTTAGTATAATTTCATTCCCACTCAATTCCGACCTATAAAGGTGTGAATTCTCAATTCCGCCCCTGCGCCTTTCTGTCTATGCTACTATGCTAATGCGAATAACAACGGAGCAACGCTTTCAACCTCACCGGCAGGATATCTCCGTCCTCAAAATCTTCTTCGCCTTGTGAGATTGAACTCCACTATCGACGAAAATGGAATGAGGCCGCCTTGCGAGATTGAACTCTAGATTGTGTTCCATCAAGGCCAGTACTTTACCGGAATTGCAAAGAAGTTCAAGGCCTCTGCTTGATCTGGTCGTCCTTTGAATTAAACCTGACCTTCTGTGTGCTTCCATCACTGTTTGCTAAAGCAGCTTTTGATGCAGGACGGCGCGCAGGTTTTGCGCGTCTGTCAGCTTTTCTAGGAAACCTTAAATACATGCAATGATTAACTTAATTTTGCAAAGTTTTTGAGCGAAATTTGCACGAACTTTAAGAAATGAGGCAACTAATTTTTTTGTAAAGCACAAAATCGCTATTTTGTTTTAAAATGATTTTTTTTAATAAAATGGTTCAATTTTAAATCCGGGGAAGGAAGTTCGCAACTTTTGTTCCGTTCCCCCTGTCGTAGCACAACGGAAATCGTGAACTCCAATACGTTTCTGTTTGGAGTTTTCGACGTAGCGTTAGCTGACGAAACTCGGGCGAAAACCAGCAATGAGGCTATTATCCTACGAGAAACTAAAGAGGCACACACAAAAGAAAAAGAGAGAAACAATTACCCACGGAAGATGCGTCTTCCGTATTTCGAAGTCGATGGCGATCACGCGAGAAACTCCTCATCACCTTCGATCTCCGCTCTGAGGTCGACCGTTATCGCATACGGACACCAAGGAATTAAATCACTCCCTCACACGAGGTGGTTCCACGGAATCACTCAACAAAGTAAGAAAACCACAAACTAACACACCTAAAATTCACTCGCTCTCACACTAGAGGCTCCACGAAATCTCTATCACTCGCGGTGGTTTCACGAAATCTCTAACGTTCAGGTGGATCACAATTCCCACAATGGAGTCAAAATCCCAATTTTCCTAACTCAACAGTTCAACATGAATGAAGAAGAACAATAAACTTAATATTACTGTTCACCTTCCCTAACACACTATCACACGAGATTACCAAAACTAACTCAAAAGACTCACAACAGGATTGCACAAAATAACAGCAGCAATCTCATCTAACAACTCTCCAACAGGAGCAGCTCAGTTCCTACACCAACTCCTAAACATGAATTCTACAGCAAGCAGCAATCCTCCAAATCAAATCTCACACGAACCTTGAAAAACGCCTAACTTCTACAATGGCTCACACAGAGCTTTAATCGCGCCTAATCGTCTAACAGGAAGCGCACAACAACCTCACACGGGAGAAAACAAACTCATAGCAATCTTTAACTTTAATATTTCATCAATCACTCTAAAAATACAAAACATATCTCCCCTTTATAGGGTTTTGAACAGAATAGTAAAAACGAAAAAGAAGAAAGAAAAACACAGTTATCGGCCATGGCAGATGGAGAAACAGCCGGAGGAGGAGATTGTGCTGAAACCGCCAGGAGAAGTTGTGCCCAACACTTGAGAGTTCGGGAGGAGCGGCGGCCACGGATGGAGGGCCGGGTTTGTCGCCAAAGCATCGTGCGGGCTTTAATGGCACGCCGCGATATCGCTGAGGAAGGATTCAAGCCCTAGTCGCGCTCCGCTGGAATCGGGAAGAACCGTCTCGGGACGGTTGGGAGGAAATGAATCGGCTTCTGTTCATGTTTTCTCTGGCCGGTTCAATCTTGATCTACTCGCATTATATATATATATATATGTGTGTGTGTGTGTGTAATGTTGATGCGCAGAAACGGAGAGAGGAGAAGATTGTCGCGGGCACCAGCAGCTAACAGGTGTGTTCGGTCTCACAAGCAAGGATGATTGAAGAGGAGGTTGCGGGGATAACAGAGAGGTTTTTGAGGATGCAAGGAAAAGCTTCTGAGTGCTCGAGAGTGGAGCAAGCGCTTGATTAAGGGTTGCGGGGATAGAGGAGAGGAAAGAAGGTTGTTGATCTGAGTGGGAAGGTTGATCAGGATCTGTCGAGCAGACGGTTACTTTGATGGTTGTGTTTGCAGGTTGTTGCCGAGAGAAATGAGTTGAGAAGAAGAAGGGGCCGCTAGGAGTGGCAACAACAGACTTTGTCCGCCGCGGCTTAAATGTCACTCTTGCGACGAGCTTTATTTTGATTAATATTCAGTCATTACAGCTTGAGTTGCACCTTTACATGGAAAGCAAATAAAGGGTACATAGGGGGAAACTGACGACCAAGGAAAGAAGATGCCAGAGGAGACCACGTGGATTGAGAAGAGAAGGTCGGCAGACCGCGCGGGCTGGAAAGCGGAGTCCGCAAGGTCTGATGCTTGACCTTGCCGGAAGTTGCCCTCGTGTCTCTGTCCTCCAGAATGAGAGGTATGGGGGGCTATTTATAGGCCCGAGGAGGTAACGACTTTTGGTAACGTCACCCCCGGTGAGTCGGTGATTTGTGCGAGTAGACTTGGAGTCTGCGGAGTCCGCGCCAGGTCGTGCGGTCAGGGACGTCTGGAGTTGATCTGCTGCTTGGCGGATTGGGATGAGTGCGCCTCTGCTGTGCTGAGTGAGCCCGCGCCAAGGTGTGCGGGCTGAGTAGTCCGCCTCTTACTGGAAAGGCGGTTGGAAAGTCGAGGGGCGGACTGCGCAGTGAGCCCGCCTCTGCTGCAAGGAACCGTGCTGGTAGTAAGCTGGACTTAGTGGCGGACTGGAAGAGTTCGCCCAGCCCGCGACGGACAAGACGAGTCCGCCATTGCTGGAGGCTTGTCTGGGTGAGCTGACGATCTGGCGGACTGAAGACGAGTCCGTAAGATGTTTGTGGATTGACGGAGCTGATCCACGATCCTTGGGCGGACTGAGAGAGTCCGCGAACTGTAGGGTGAGTTAACCGACTGGGCGACCTGGAGGACTGAAGACGTAGGTCGTCGCCGTCGCTGAAGTCCGCCTCCTGTCGGATGGGAAGGCTTGTCGCCCCTGCTGGGCAGCCTGGAGGTTGTCGCCCTTGTTGGCGACCTTGAGGGCAGGCCGCCTACTGTCGGGCGGACTGAAATGGAGTAGGTCGCACCTGCTGATGGACAACCTGGAGCGTTGTCGTTGTTGGGCGACCAGGAGGCAGGTCGCCTCGCATTGAGCGACCTGGAGACAGGTCGCCTATTGTTGTGGCTGGTGGACCGACTCCTGCCGAGCATGCGGCTAAATGGCGGTCTCGGCGGCTAGGAATCCGAGTCCGCCGCAGTTGGGTAGTTCACCTGTTGGAATGGGGGAAACCATGATGCGGTTAGCTGACCAAACTGTGCGGCCTGCAGGGGTGGACTGAGGAAGCAGTCCGCACCCCCTACAGAACAGGCGGCTGCTGCGCGACCCGGGCGGTCAGACCGCGAGACCGCCCTAGCCGCGCGGCCTGGGCGGACATAGAAGTCTGTCCGCCCATACTGACTGGTCGCGACCTCCAGGGAGAATCTGGAGCAGGCCGCGACTAACAAGCTGGCTACCTTGGGAGGGATCACCGATTTCTGGGTTAACATAATCCCCACACTTTTTTAAGTCCCGAGGGAACTTCGAAAAAGTAGAAGACCCACGAAAATCGTGATCCACCCCTTAGAGAAAATAAGAGGTAAGGAGAGATAGAACATGATGTCTCTCCTTAAAAGGGGTATGACAATGCCTATATTTCTTTTGCAAAGGCAAAGTTAATGCAAGCAAAGAAAGAGGGTACACTTTGTGGGTACCTGAATTGCCTTATGGAGGCTTACAAGCACCTGCTATCCTCTGCACTAGGAAGAGTAAGTGAAATGCGTGAAAGAAAAATAAGTTGTAAGTACCTGAAGGGAACTTGCAAGCGTCTGCTAGTTTCTGCAAAAGAGAAGTCATACGCTGATATGATGATATATACGAAAGTAAGCTGCAAGTACCTGATGGGAACTTGCAGGTATCTGCTGAACTCTGCAAGAAAAGAGTTAGAAGCAAATATGATATATGGAAAGTAAGTTGCAAGTACGTGAAAGGAACTTGCAAGTACCTGCTGAACTCTGCAAGAAAGGAGTTAGAAGCAGATGTGATATATGAAAGTAAGCTGCAGGTACCTGAAGGGAACTTGCAAGCATCTGTTGAACTCTGCAAGAAAAGAGTTAGAAGCAGATATGATATATGAAAGTAAGCTGCAAGTACCTGAAAGGAACTTGCAAGTACCTGCTAAACTCTGCAAAAAAGTAGTTAGAAACAGATATGATATATGAAAGTAAGCTGCAAGTACCTGAAGGAAATTGCAAGCATCTGCTGAACTCTGCAAGAAAGGAGTTAGAAGTAGATATGATATATGAAAGTAAGCTGCAAGTATCTGAAAGGAACTTGCAAGTTATCATCTGATAGAGCTTCATGTAAGCAATACATATAAAATGAGCATAAGTAAAATAGATGTTGCAAATCCTTTTGATAGGTCGGACTTAACATGTTAACCTGTAAGAAGGCAAAATGAAAAAGAGGACTACACACGAAGATGACCCAAAAAAGACTGGATGGTGCCACAGGAGATCACCCATGGGTCTTATGCATCGCTTGCCTAAGAAAAATCATCTAGGGTGTAGTCCTACCTAGAGCGGACTAGCCACATTCCCTTGAAAAGTCACAAAAGGGAGACATGCACAAAATCCTAAGAAGGAAACGGTAGATACACTGCTCTCTTGCCTCGGGTTACAGACATCGCTGATCAACTAGACTAGATGCGCCAAGTGGCCTATTGCCAGTCTGTGGAGTGATCAGCGGAGTTGTGGGCCCCGCGAAAGCACGGATTGAAAGTACCATAGAGTATTTGACTATTACAATAATGAGATGATCAAAGAGACAAGGCTACACTTGATCTTCATTGCTTGTCAAGCAAAAATCATCGTAACTGTAATGTATCCCTTGCGAAGCACAACAGAGCTAACACATGAGACCTCCTTTGATAACCGCTGTGTGTTAGATACCGGCTAGGATCCGAAGTCTTGAAGTTCACCTTATAGATTGAGCGGCACCCACTGCACATACGCGAACACTCCCCACTATATGTGGTCATCGTGGCCTTAAGCCCGAGAACAATCTATAGAAGGAAACAACAAGACTCGGTGATATCTCGGTGGTTCAGAGATATCTTTGGCAAAGAGAAAATAGAGGATGAAGCACTCCAAAAAGGGAAATGTGTCAGTATGGGATCTCTGACGTAAACTTTATTGAAATGAAGAAAACAACACTTAGAAGCGTTTTTAGAAAGAAAAAATGCTTGAAGAATGCAAGGTAAAGATAACCGGCCATGGTTGCGAGGACTTTGGGGACTTTTAGGCAAAAAAGTCGGCTGCCTCCTTTTGTCTTTTGAGACTTATGGATGAGATGGGTTATCCTTCTGGAACAAATGTTGATATTTACCCTCCTTCAACATTTTCTTTACCAGTTGTCGAAGAGCTCTGCAGTCTTCTGTTGCATGACCCTTTTCTCTGTGATATTGACAGAATTGGTAAGAGTCTTTGACCTTTTGAGCAGCGAGCTGAGAAGACCCCTCGTCGCTTGGTTTGCCCTTCATGACATGAGTTGCCTCACCCATTGTGCTATCAACCTCAGATTTTTTGCTTGGGAAGAGACGCTGATGACGTCGGAAATTCTTTCCTCTCTTTACTCGTGATTGAAGACCCTTTGGGGGTGACTTTGGGGATTGCCTGGTATGGAGCAAAGCTTCTGGGCCTCTTTTCCTCTTAGTGGAAAATTCAGGCGATTTTCTTTGGTGATTAGAAGAGCAAGCGGTGGTTTGAGGACTGAGTTTGCAGAAACTCTCCCTTTGTTTGGCAACTGGAAACTGCAAAGGGACTGCGGCCTACCTAGATGGGTAACTTGCCGGATTGGTATAAGGATCAACTGGCAGAAAAGTTGGCTGATAAGAATGTGGATTCCCCACTGCTGGGTTGACTGTAGTAACCGGCGCTGCTGCAGGTTGCGAGTCTAGTCGCTGTATTATAGTGACAAGGGTGTCGTTGATCGTCGCGATCTGCCGGGCAGTTTTCCGACGCGTCAGCAAGAGGGCTTCCCAGAGAGCGTCTTCGCTGGTAGGAGGAATGTTTTGAGGGGGTTGGCGGTCTGACATGAGTAACCGTCGACTTTCACCGTCCGTTCGAGATCTGAAGGCCGCGTGTTAACTGTTGATGCGCGGAAACGGAGAGAGGAGAAGGTTGTCGCGAGCACCATCAGCTAACGGGTGTGTTCGGTCTCACAAGCAAGGATGATTAAAGAAGGAGGTTGTGGGGATAACAGAGAGGTTTTTGAGGATGCAAGGAAAAGCTTCTGAGTGCTCGAGAGTGGAGCAAGTGCTTGATCAAGGGATGCGGGGATAGAGGAGAGGAAAGGAGGTTGTTGATCCGAGTGGGAAGGTTGATCAGGATTTATCGAGCAGACGGTTACTTTGATGGTTGTGTTTGCAGGTTGTTGCCGAGAGAAATGAGTTGAGAAGAAGATGGGGCCGCTAGCAGCGGCAACAACAGACTTCGACCGTCGCGGCTTAAATGTCACTCTTGCGACGGACTTTCCTTTGATTAATATTCAGTTATTACAGCTTGAGTTGCACCTTTACATGGAAAGCAAATAAATGGTACATAGGGGAAGCTGACGGCTAAGGAAAGAAGATGCCAGAGGAGACCGCGCGGATTGAGAAGAGAAGGTCGGCAGGCCGCGCGGGCTAGAAAGCGGAGTCCGCAAGGTCTGATGCTTGACCATGCCGGAAGTTGCCCTTGTGTCTCTGTCCTCCATAATGAGAGGTATGGGGGCTATTTATAGGCCCGAGGAGGTAACAGCTTTTGGTAACGTCACCCCCGGTGAGTCGGTGATTTGTGCGAGTAGACTTGGAATCCGCGGAGTCCGCGCCAGGTCGCGCGGTCAGGGACGTCTGGAGTTGATCTGCTGCTTGGCGGACTGGGACGAGTCTGCCTCTGCTGTGCCGAGTGAGCCCGCGCCAAGGTGTGCGGGCTGAGGAGTAGTCCGCCTCTTACTGGAAAGGCGGTTGGAAAGTCGAGCAGCGGACTGCGCAGTGAGCCCGCCTTTGCTACAAGGAACCGTGCTGGTAGTAAGCTCGACTTAGTGGCGGACTGGAAGAGTCCGCCCAGCCCGCGACGGACAAGACGAGTCCGCCATTGCTGGAGGCTTCTCTGGGTGAGTTGACGATCTGGCGGACTGAAGACGAGTCCGCAAGATGTTTGTGGATTGACGGAGCTGATCCATGATCCTTGGGCGGACTGAGAGAGTCTGCGAACTGTAGGGTGAGTTAACTGACTGGGCGACCTGGCGGACTGAAGACGTAGGTCGCCGCCGTCGCTGAAGTTCGCCTCCTGTCGGATGGGAAGGCTTGTCGCCCCTGCTGGGCAGCCTGGAGGTTATCGCCCTTGTTGGCGACCTTGAGGGCAGGTCGCCTACTGCCGGGCGGACTGAAATGGAGTAGGACGCACCTGTTGATGGACGACCTAGAGAGTTGTCGTTGTTGGGCGACCTGGAGGCAGGTCGCCTGGCGTCGAGCGGCCTGGAAACAGGTCGCCTAGTACTGTGGCTGGTGGACCGACTCCTGCCGAGCATGCGGCTAAATGGCGGTCTCGGCGGCTAGGAATCTGAGTCCGCCGCAGTTGGGTAGTTCAGCTGTCGGAATGGGGGAAACCATGATGCAGTTAGCTGACCAAACCGCGCGGCCTGCAGGGGTGGATTGAGGAAGCAGTCTGCACCCCCTGCAGAACAGGCGGCTGTTGCGCGACCTGGGCGGTCAGACTGGCGAGACCGCCCTAGCCGCGCGGCCTGGGCGGACAGAGAAGTTTGTCCGCCCATACTGACTGGTCGCGACCTCCAGGGAGAATCTGGAGCAGGTCGCGACTAGCAAGCTGACTACCATGGCAGGGATCACTGATTTTTGGGGTAAACATGTAAATTTATATATATATATATATATTGTATATATAATATATATATATATATATATTATTAATGCAAATAAAACTCCAAAGCTACGCGCGCAGGCGTGCACACAAACATAGCTACGCGCGTAGGCGTGCAGAAGAACGAACATAGCTACGCGCGCAGGCGTGCAACAACTAAAACTTGACAACATAAAATTTGCAAATAAATGCAATAAAACATAAAAAAAATGAAATATTGCATACTTTCGTAGGGTCGATAAGATCCCGTCGGGTTGCTAGTGTCGGGCATATTTCGTCGTCCTCCTGACCTAGGTTGGTCTCCACAACTCTCCCCCTCTCGAAATCACTCATCTCTGGTGAGTGCTCCAAGCGGTAGTGCGGGAGAAATCAACATCCATGCCAATGAACCAAGTATCTATGAAAACCATCATCAGTAGCGGTCACTGTCACGTCATCCAATATCTGCTCGTGAACTGGAATCGAATAATCTCCTGGTGTCCATACTCAACCTGAAACTAGCAGTGAAAACAGAAGGAACTACGATGGAAGTGTCAGTAGCGGAATGAATGTCGGTATGTACTGAATGTGGCTCTCACTTTCACTCACCAACCCAGAAGAAACAAATGGATGAGAAGACAATGAAAATTCTAAAGACTCACGTGGATCATCGGGGAATAAAGTCAGATTAGCTACGTTAAAAATATGATTTACTTCCCGAACGGAAGGCATCTTAAGTTCATACGCGTTTTGCCCGATCCGATTTACTACTCGAAATGGCCCAGTCCTATGGTAGCTAGCTTCTTTACGGTACCAGAAGGTAACCATTCCGGATCTAACCGAACCATAACCAAGTCATCCATTTTAAAACTAGTAGCTCTTTTATGCTTGTTAACTTGAGTTGCATAAAATCAATTGTACTATGCAATTTTCCGTTCAAAATTTTTTTTATGCAAATCATGCAAATGCAATAAATGAACTACTAATACGACTACAGCACAAATCGATGATTTCAGATACCAAGAGCAACTTCTGAGAGAGGTACATGATCAAGAGACTCAGATGGTGGATCATAAAAGAATTCATCGTGGGGGCGATGAACACTCAAGTGCAAATCAGAGACATCAGTGATCAGGTGTGTCAAACATGATGTGCGGACTGTCTCTGTAGGTGCGGGTGATAAGTGTCAACAAATCGACGAGTGCACCCTCAAACTAGATGGTGATACTAAGGATAGATACATCTCAAATGTGCGGAGAACCCATATGTGGTTCATCTGGGGATTCACCGGGAGGAGTATAATAAAATTCGTCGCAAATGTGACGCGTACATACATAAGCTCCAAAAAACAGATGGAGTGCTCTCAGATAATTGTGCACGAAGTGTGACAATCGTGATAAATGGACTAAGGGGAAGTGAGCATCGGGAGGCTCACCAGGTGGGACATCTGAAAACTCATCGCAAATGCGGATGGTCAACAGGAAGTGGTACGTCCATAATTCATCTAGAGTGTGAGTGACCCGATGGCTATGCTCAAGCCCTAATATATAGATGTCACACTCAAAACATCACGCTGAAACACTTTCGACATCAATGACAACAATGGAGCAGGCATCCATGTCTTAAAACCTATAAGGGTACTACTCAGATAAAGCTCATCCACATAAAGACGAGGGGGCTCATCTGGAGGCTCCATAGGAGGGTCATCAAATGACCTATCAGTCGAGTGATGGTCCTCCAAAAATGAACCATCAGACGGGGTCATACTCCCAGATAGGGTAGGGGTGACGACCTCAAGATCATTACTAAACTCTCGGTTCCCAATCGTAATGTCACTCGGTGCGCTATCAGGTGTGGTGACGTGACTCGATGCGCCATTGGGTGTGGCGATGTGACTCGGTGCACCACCAGGTGAAGTGGGCAAGGAATCTACACTCAAAAGAGAGCTAGTAGATATAGAATCAAGGACAAGCTCACTAAGTGGAGCAGACTCACCGTGGGGGTTGACTCCACACATCCTGTATTAGAATATCAGACAGAGTGGGTGACGTCTCTCTAGTGTGGGCGGTGGAATGCTCTTGCTGACCCTTAAAGTCTATCATCATGTTCACCTTCAGAACACTCGGAAGATCACTAGGTGTGATGTACTCTTGACGACAAGGTTGTAGATGTCGGATGTCGGGTTCATGTCGTTTGGGTTTGAAATGTCGTTTATATCGGATTGCGGGGGATATATATCGGGGATATTTTACAATATCAGATTTTAATATTTAAATAAAGATTACATTATTTATAAACATATTTTTTGCAAATAAGTAAAATATGCAGACAAATAACTATAGCAATGTATAGACAAATAAGTATTTATAACATTTTTTTGAAATAATTTTGAAAGATAAAGGAGAATCTCATGTAATTATGTAAAGTTACAAGTGAGTTTTTCTTAATACAAGAGAAACAAAAATCATGTAGATTTTCACAAGAAAAGTTATAAACTTAGTTATTGCAAGAAAGAAACATAACTATAGTATAAATAAGAATCTTACAGTAACACAAGTTAATAAAACTTTTAAACTTATGACTTGATCATATAATAACTCAAATAAAACTCTCAATTGTCGCAGAAAAAAGAAGAAATAAGAAAGAAGAAGGGGGCCTTCAGTGAGTGAAGTAGCAGAAACCCTAAAGCCCGACATCGACTCCTCGTGTCCTCGCCTGCGATGCCAATTCGTAGAAAGCTCGGCGTCGTCGTCTACTCCTCGCCTGCGATGCCGATCTGTTGCCTCATCACCGGAGGAGCTGTCGAGTGTCGACCACTCCGCCAGAGCGACTCTCCCGTAAAATTTAGAGCAGAGCGAGAAATGACGAATGCGTGAAATGGACTCGTGAAGTAGAAAAATATGGGTCCCGTGAACTTTGTTTTTTTATATATTAAATATAATAACCGAAATATCGGGTTAGGGATATATCGCCGTTTTTATACAAAATGAAAATTTTGTCAAACAAATCGGTTTCGTTGCGGTTTGCACCCAAAACCTTTATATCGGCCGACTTGTCGGACATGTCGGCCGATATCTAACAAACACTGCTTGACGATAGTGACCTTTATGAGTGTTTGAGGGTAGTCATGATGATCGTCCATAACATAATCATGTCGTGCTCGTGGATGATCACGTGTCCTACGAACGTAAGGTGATGGTCGCGCATATGCAGTCTCAGATTCCTCATATGGAGGAGACGTGTAGTAACGATAACTAGAATGATATTGAATCCTATCCTCATAATAAGGTGTCGAGGGACCAATAGGATCCACTCGGGTACGAGGATATTAACGACCATAGTCATCGTATTGATCGTCTCTAGCATAATGTGAACGTGTTGGTGAGTCAACACGATCTCTGGAAGTGGTATACGGTGATCGAGTATAATTATCGAAGTGTCGTAACGATTTCCTGGAAGGATCTCTATAGGAGTGCGTGTGTAAGTGTAGTCGTAATCTTAAAAATAAGGATTTCTCCTAAAGGTAGATCTTTCCACATAGTGATGAGGAACATCGTAATGTGCACGGACAAAATGCTCATATCGAATTCGATGCGGCATGACGCTTGAGGGATATTTCTAAACTATTCACCCTAACTCTAAGGTTTTTTAACCTTTCACGCATCGACATGTACTCTCCGTTAATGCGTCATTTGGTGGCCGAAAGGTAAAAACCACTGGGGTGGTCTTCCCCTTTCGTTCCACGACTCGGTTGACCAAGCTCAACTCGACGCATTCTATCACTATGCAGATGTATGCAAACACACAAGTAAAATGCAATGATGATGCAAAAAAAAAATCTCTCTTTTTTTAAAAAAAAATAAAAAAAAAATGATATGCGGGTTCCTATGCTACACAGGACGAATCCCAAATTTACAAAAAATTTTGGAACCTCCCTCTGATACCAATTGATGTAGGACGACGCGTAGTTTTGCGCGCCTGTCGGTTTTTTCTAGGAAAACCCTAAATGCATGCAATGATTAACTTATTTTGCAAAATTTCTGAAAGAAATTTGCACAAATTTTAAGAAATGAGGCAACTAATTTTTTTGTAACACAAAATCGTATTTGTTTTAAAATGATTTTCTTAAATAAAATGGTTCAATTTTAAATCCGGGAAAGGAATTTCGCAACTTTCGTTCCGTTCCCCCTGTCGTAGCACAACGGAAATCGTGAACTCCAAATACGTTTCTGTTGGAATTTTCGACGTAGCGTTTGCTGACAAAACTCGGCGCGGAAACCAGCAATGAGGATATTATCCTACGAGAAACTAAAGAGGCACACACAAAGGAAAAGAGAAAGAAACAATTACCCACGGAAGAGGCATCTTCTGTATTTCGAAGTCGATGGTGATCACGCGAGGAACTCCTCGTCACCTTCGATCTCCGCTCTGAGGTAAGCCGCTATCGCATACGAGAGCCAAGGAATTAAATCACTCCACACACGAGTGGTTCCACGGAATCACTCAACAAAGTAAGGAAGCCACAAACTAACACACCTAAAATTCACTCGCTCTCACACTAGAGGCTCACGAAATCTCTATCACTCGCGGTGACTCCACGAAATTCTCAACGCTCAAGTGGATCACGATTCCCACACTGGAGTCAAAATCTCAATTTTCCTAACTCAACAGTTCAACATTAATGAAGAAGAACAGTAAACTTAATATTACTGTTCACCTTCCCTAACACACTATCACACGGGATTACCAAAACTAACTCAAAAGACTCACAAACAGGATTGCACAAAATAATAGCAGCAATCTCATCTAAAACTCTCCAACAGGAGCAGCTCAGTTCTATACCTACTCCAAAACAGGCAAAAAAAGGAATTCTACAGCAAGCAGCAATCCTCCAAATCAAATCTCACACGAAGCTTGAAACACGCCTAACTTCTACAATGGCTCACACAGAGCTTTAATCGCGACTAATCGTCTAACAGGAAGCACACATCAACTCACACGGGAGAGAAAACAACTCATAGCAATCTTTAACTTCAATATTTCATCAATCACTCTAAAAATACAAAATATATCTCCCTTTATAGGGTTTTGAACAGAATAGTAAAAACGGAAAAGAAGAAAGAAAACACAGTTATCGGCCATGGCAGATGGAGAAACCGCCGGAGGGAGGAGATCGTGCTGAAACGCCGGGAGAGAGTTGTGCCCTGCACATGAGAGTCCGGGAGGAGCGACGGCCACGGATGGAGGGCCGGGTTTTTGTCGCCAAAGCATCGTACGGCCTTTAATGGCACGCCGCGATATCGCTGAGGCAGGATTCAAGCCTAGTCACGCTCCGCTGGAATCGGGAAGAAGAAACGTCTCGGGCGGTTGGAGGAAATGAATCGGCTTTTGTTCATGTTTTTTCTGGCTGGATTAATCTTGATCTACTCACATTATATATATTTATATATATATTTATTGTGTGTAATTTTATATTATATATATACTAGCATCTTCGAACGGGCGTCGCTCCGCCCGTTCTCGATGCGTCGCTGCGGGCTTCGCCCGCTTGACCCCCCGGCGGGCTCGCCCGCCCCCCGGGACGTTCGCCCGTTCTCGATGCGTCGCTGCGGGTCGCTGCGGGCTTCGCCCGCAATCAAGCTGACTTCGCCCGCTTGACCCCCCGGCGGGCTTCGCCCGCCCCCTGGCGGGCTTCGCCAGCCCCCCGGCGCGCTTCGCCGCCCCCCGACGGGCGAAGCCCGCCGGAGGAGCCCGTCCCCTCCGGCGGGCTTCGCGGCTTTGCCCGTCTCTGAAATAATAACTTATTATTTTTTAATAAATAATTTAATAAATAATTAAATCATTAAATTATAACTTATTATTTAAATCAATTTATAATTTAATAAATCATTAAATAATAACTTATTATTTTTTATAAAACAAAAATAAAAAATCCAAAATCTCCCCCCGATGCCCCCGTTCCGCCTCCCCGTTCCGCAGTGCTTCTCCCGCGCCCTCCTCTGCCGCCGCCGGCGGAGCCGCCGGCGGCCTGCCCGGCGCCCACGCGGCGGGTTCGCCGGCCTCCAGCGAACCCGCCGGGGGTTGTCCGGCGGCGAGCGGGCAGGGCCACCGCCGTGGGCGCCGGGCGGTGGCCCTGCCCGCTCGCCGCCGGACAACCCCCGGCGGGTTCGCCGGAGGCCGTCGAACCCGCCGGTGGGCGCCGGGCAGGCCGCCGGCGGCGGCAGAGGAGGGCGCGCGGGAGAAGCACTGCGGAAACGGGGGTATCGGGAAAAATCGGGGGATGAACAGTAACAGCTTTTGAGATTTTTTTAATTGCAGGCCACACTTGATGAATCCAATGGCCAGAATTCATTTCCTGAAGATCGGACAGTCCAGATGCTTTTCATGGTGCGATCCAAATATGACTATTGTATTATATAATAAAATATATATATATATATATATAATATATGTATATACATGTCTGTATACTTATATATATATATATATAATAAAAATACAACTCCAAATCTACGCGCGCAGGCGTGCGACAAACGTAGCTACGCGCGTAGGCGTGCAACGAACATAGCTACACGCGCAGGCATGCAACAACTAAAACCTGACAATATAAAATTTGCAAAATAAAATGCAATAAAACATAAAAAATGAAAATGTACGATAGAGATCTCGTCGGCTGCAGTGTCGGGCATTTTTCGTCGTCCTGACCTAGGTTGGTCTCCACCAGCTTTCTTCTTTTTGTATTTGTGTTCTTTGAGATATCCGAAACTCTTTTGCTAACCAAATTTATAACTCTTATGCTTTGGTTCAATTTGATCCTATTCTTTAATTCCATAATTGGATATAGAAATTACCATTTAGAAATAAAAAAATTTCACTCGAGTTAGATGCACTCATATGTCCTAAGTTTTGAAAATTTAAAATTCTAACAGGTTTAATAAGTATATATGCTTTAAGATCTTC
The DNA here is from genome assembly GCA_039583875.1 of Platanthera guangdongensis. NCBI lineage: Eukaryota > Viridiplantae > Streptophyta > Magnoliopsida > Asparagales > Orchidaceae > Platanthera > Platanthera guangdongensis. The sequence goes on along the minus strand of CM077160.1, from coordinate 108,834,112 downwards.
ACTTCTGTAATACTTCATATCTTCATTAATATGATTGTTTCTTCCATGTCGCATAGATTTTATGAATTTAAGTATCTTTAACCAGTTTGAATAACCTACTCTTAAATCTTGCTTAACTCAGCTTATGTGCATAACAATGGAAAATTTGCTGCTTCTTGTATGAACACAAAGAATCCTTCTGCCTACCACTACAATATAACATGAACTGGTGCATCTATCATCTTGATGTCTAGTATAATCACTATCAATAAAGCCAATCAAATCTATCATTTTACCCCCTTCTTGTATAATCACTATCTATTTTGTTTGTTTTTAATATCTTAAGCGAACTTATTTTAATTTTATTGACATTTTTCTAGTTATATATGTCGTTGATATATAATTTATCAACGCATTTCCGTTACTACTTCAAATTTTAAATTTCAATTCCTCCACCGAATTCTGACATGCAGTTGAACAACAAAATTACTAATTTCAATTCCTGTGATAGAATTCATGTCTTCAGCTGAACAACAGAATTGGAATTGACATCAATTCTAATTCCAGCAGAATTGGAATGGAGGCAAATCAAATTCTCACCTCTGAATTCCTTCCAAACGAAAGGAGTCTTCTATTCATTAAAGAGATTTTTTTCAGGTTGAACCCTACTCCTCCCATTGTTTTTACCTGATTTTAATTTTTCCCGTTAAAATTTACATGTTCTTCGCCTGTGTTTTTTTTACCTTGCTGGCTTGTAAGTTTTCTTGCTCAATGTGCAATAAGCTCAACCAAAATAAGTGCTCAGCCAGGGGATCAAAATCCCAACAGAGCCAAGGTGAAAATGCAAAGAAGAAGAACAATACCTAATTCAATTGCTTCTTTTTGCGTAATATAGTCATAACATATGTGTTTTGGATTAGAATAAGGCCATTAGCCCAACTACATGAGCTCATCCGCAATGAATTATAAATCGTATGCATCTCGAGCATATCTGATCAAAACTCAAGTATTACAGCAAGAATCGGGGCTGTAAGAACAGAACAATATCAAATGGGCAAGTACTACTGAGTTACAGTAAAAAAACAACCTAGAAATGCGTTTTATGGCACAAAGAAAAAGCCAAAGTTCCAGGCTAATGAAATTTCCCAAAATAGATATGAAAACCCAAAAATTTCATCTCGCAATAAGCTAGGCAAAGAATTAAAAGTCACAAACAAGAATGAATTGGCATACCTGCTGAAAACTTTTGACGGTTTTCCCGATACTCCGGCCGATCTCCGGCAGCTTCTTCGGGCCAAAGACGAGTGCAGCGACGCCAGCAATTACAACTAACTCCGGTACGCCGAGGCCAAATATGCAGCGGCAGTCCAACCCAGGGGATCTACCCTCACCGACATTCCTTCTCCGGCGAACCACAAGATTGAGACTCGCCGGGGACGCCAAGGCCCTACCGCCACAGCTGATGAAGATGGAGCTGGAAGAGGCCAGAGATGCGTGCGCGGGGCGACAAGGTCTTGCGGTAAGACCGGCACAGGAAGACATTAGAGATGCCGAAGCCATCTGCGATTTGTGCTTCCTTCGATTTTTTTTAAAGACGGAACACCTAACAACGAACTGGCGAAGTCTCCTCACACACACTCACACTCAGGGCAGTTTTATAGTAGGCTCAGCGACGGACAACACTGAAAAATTTCACTACAAATATATTCCGGTGATTGTTATTAACATTATATTTTGGATATTCGCACTGTATTTATTTCTAATTTTTCGTACATTTTAAAAATACTCCTTATACATGTATTTTTAGGAAAACTGTTCAACACAAAAGTTATAGATCTCGACGAGATCTACAACTTTCGTGTTGAACATTTTTCCTAAAAACGCATGTACAAGACGTACATTAGGAAATACGCTCAGATTTCACGACTTTTAGAAATACACCTTATACATGCATTTTTAGGAAAAGTGTTCAACACGAAAGTTGTAGATCTCTTCGAGATCTACAACTTTCGTGATGAACACTTTTCCTAAAAATGCATAGACTAGGAGTATTTCAAAAGTCGCGGAAAATTAGAAGTAAATATAGTGCGAATATCCAAAAATATAGTGTTAATAACAATCGCCGTAGCAAAATTTAATGCCAGATTATATGTGGTTATTGACAGCCCGCATTTTTAGAAAATGGCTATTGGCTGATCCTCTTTACGGGTTCATTGGTCTTTTGATTTTTTATTTTGATGATTTATCATTAACAGTAATCTATCCATAATTGGAGTTGGTCTACCAAAACAACCCCCTATTTTTATAGCTTAGGTTTCATTTGATTGAGTGGCAGCGGGAGGGGTCGGCGGGTCCAAACGGAGGAGTCGAACTGGAGGCACGGAGTCGGGGGTCGAAATAGAGCGGCGGCGCCGCTTTTCCACCTTGTTGCAGGTTTTAACACGACAAACGGAGATGAAGGTTCGTTTGTTTTGCCGCCGTGTGACAACGTTTTCCCCAAACACTGTCCCTAAACGCGAAACCAAATGAAGCCTTAATATAAAGAAAATATAATTATATGCTTTAATATTAAGTAAAATAAACATTTTGGTTATATGTGCGAAGATGATTGAGTGGTGCCAGATGACAATTAAGACTTTATTTGGTTCGGCGACAGCGGATGCATCGGGTGGGTCGAAATGGAGTTTTGGAACCAGAGGGGAAGAGGCGGGGGTCGAAATGGAGCGGATTGGGGCCGATTCCTCCTTGCTGCGGGTGCAAACGAAGCAAACGCCGCCGGAGCCCGTTTGTTTATCCGTTGTCAGGCGGCGTTTGCTTCAAACAAAAACGGCGAAACGCCGAACCAAACGAAGCCTAAATTTCTACTCTTATGAGAAGTCAGTTCAAGCCTCACTCCTAATATCTTTTTAAATATGCGCTATTTTTCTTGATTTTAATAAGGTAATTACAATTTACTTCCCACCAATAATTATGATATTTTAAATAAAAAGAAATAAAAGTATAAAAATAAGTTCAAGGGATTAATTAAACAATAAGTTATTGTTGTTTAAAATAATAATTTTATAATTTTAAATAACGAATTTTTTGATATTAATATAATATACTCATATTTATCAATTATTTATCAATTAATATAATATACTCCCCACTGGTCACAAACCTGGAAACCTGGGCCAATGGAGTTCGAACCAACAAGGTGTAGCTTGTGCTTACTTCTTCTGAGTGCGAACTCAGTGTCGGACACTCAGAGCAAAAAATCTCACTCATAGTGGTGGACAACTAAGAACAGACCCCGTGAGCCGCAACGAGAAAGTCCCGCCCCAAACCTAGAAGATCAAAGAGAACCTTCCCTCTCAAACCATGGCCGAGTTGGGCACCCTAGAGAGCAACAGAAAGCTCTTGGAGGAAAGGATCTCCAACCACAAAAAAACCTTCCTCCAAAGATACTCTTGGGGTCTATTTATAGTTTTCTTGAGTTGGTCTGTGAATAGCACAATCCTGGCTTTTAGTATTACTATCTACAACCCAAATTGGCATGCTCATAACGAAATCCCTCCTTTTGATGTTATTAAAAACAGACTAACATGAAATCCTTTGAGAAATGAGATTACCCTAGAGAGGCGAGGCCATGTCGTGTGAGGCACACTCTCCTAGGGGTGGCGAGTACTCGATGTGTAACGACCCTAGTCGATCTAACGGGACAATGTCACGACTCCGCTTTAGGTGACATTACTTGGGTTGCAGCCTCTCTAACCCCCAACCCCTCTCTGAGCCTCTTTTTAGGCTGCGGCGGGAGGTTGAGATCGATGAAGATCGAACATGTGACCTCCTTGATAAGGAGCCTTCAAACCACTCATCAACATGCTGGTCAGCGTGTCGATGTATGTAAATCATGTAGTTATATTACTTTTGTAAAACATGTAATGTTAGGATATTTAGTTATATGTCTGTGTGTGTCAGGACCAACTCAGAACGACCCATTGGGTTACGTGTCACTAGAGTGTAACGGCTCTACGCTGGAGATACTATATAAGTCAATTCCACATCAATGAGCCTTGGTGGACTATTTTGAGCGGATCCATTAACATTCTCAAGATACCAGTTAGGGTTTTCCGCTCGTTCTTCTGTCTGTTCCCCCGCACGATTCCGTCGCCGCTCGTCTTTGCGAGTTTTCTTCTGCGTCGCGGCCGTCTGGAATCGCAAAAGAAGGAAAAAAGGTTGTGTTTTCCGCTTTCCTCTCCAGATCGAGGAAGAGAATCACAGATTGGCTCTGTTCTTCCTCAAGTTTCTGGCGCCGCTCATCTCCGCTGTTGCTTTCGCGCTTCACGTCGCTGATTCAGATCGTCGGAGATCCGGGTCGCTGGAGATCCTTTTTTTTTCACCAGATCTTGCTATTCGAAAGCCATCGCTGCTTGGATCGTTCTTCTGTCAAGAGTGCGACGCTGTTTCCTCTCTTTTCTGGTCGATCCTAGCGCGATTCTTTTTTTTTGTAGATCCACATCTGCAGATCCTTTTTGTCGCCATACTTGATCGGGAAGAGGAACAGTTCCCCTGTCGTAGATATGGATTCCTGACCTTGCCGGTTAATTAATTGTTTTGGATTTCTCCTTCCGATCAATGCATGTTTAGAAGAAAAGGGAGAGGTATTGTTATCCACACCATGGGTTTCTCCTAAACTTTGATACTAGTTCAGAAAATTGCACTTTAGCAGCTCCAAGGCCTGCATAACCAGAGTTTTGCTTCTCAAAAGCTGATTAAGCACGGATATTGGAGAAAACCTACTAACGGCTGATTCTATTATTGAAATTGCTCTGGGGCAATCCAGTAAAGTGCCTATAAATAGATCCTATCACATGAGGGATCAAATTGCTCCCAATTATTTGCTTTATCTCTGTTGTTCCAAGAGAGGGATCTTGTTCATCGAGCTTCTCCAAATTCAGAAGACTTTTTGAAGGATTCAAAGCTCCACTTCAGCAGATCTAAAAAGCAATTGAGGGAGCGGTTTTCTGTGCATTTGTGGGGTGATATTTTTGTCGAATTCTAGTCCTCGGCGAATGCGTTCAGCTGGAGAGGAGGAGCAAAATTATTATTACTAGATTGGATTCGAAGATTTTCTAACGTCTTCACACGGCTCAGGTGACCCCGTTCTAGCATTTTATTTCTATTTTAAATTTAGAAATATGTCGAAGAAAAGCGCGCTCGACACGATAAAACTGCAATCGTTCGACGTCTCCGACTTTATCAGTTGGAAAATTCAAGTCCAACTAGGAATGAAGGAACGCGAGATCTTCTATACTATTCAGAGTGATTTCGCTTCTACCGTCGAGGACGTGGACGAGTACCAGTGGAACAAGGATGAGGATTTCTGCAGGGATTACCTGTTGAATTCCCTGAATCCCCATCTCGCGTTGACTTACCATGCTTACAAGACTGCAAAAGAAATATGGGATAGACTGAACTCACATTTCCAGAAGGAGGAAGGACTGTCAAAGTCACTTATTGGAGAGAAGTTCTTCAACTTCAGATTCAAAGCGAACGGGTCTATCACTTCTTAACTTCTGGAGCTGGTCAACCTGCGTCAGAAGCTGGATGATAATGATCATTCGAAGATGGACGATAGCCTCTTTGTGTACATGATTCTGAGTAAGCTGCCTTCTGAGTGGCTCTTCTTTAAGACCGAGATGCATAGACTGAAAGAGAAGATCAGTTTGGATGAACTCAAAAGGTTCATCCATATTGAAGACCAAAACATTGCTGGGAAAAGCTTTGAGTAGGTTGCGCAGCCCTCACAGGCTGTCAACTTCGTTTCACGTCCTAGTAAGCCTTCTCGGAAGCCCCCGACACCTAAGGGTGATACCCCAGCACCGTTGGCGGTCAAAAAGCCTTCTCTCAAAAGAAAGAAGGGCAAGTGCCACAACTGCGGTAAATGGGGTCACTGGGCCTCCGAATGCAGGGGTCCGAAGTGTTGAAGTTGGAGACCGGGCGGTCTGTCTTGGCGGGTTAGAGACCGCGCGGTCTGGCGGTTTGACTCGGCGACTTGTAAACCGGGCGGTCTAGCAATCTTCACAGGCGACCTCTCTGCATCTCTTACTGTAAGCCGTGCGGTTAGTCCTTCTGTCTAACCGCGCGGCCTGTGCGGTTTACTTTGTACAGTCCGCTTAGCTTGTAAATTTTAGTCCCACATCTCTTATTTGTATTCTCTCTTCTCTCCTCCATTCTATATAAGGGAGGGCATACCTTTGTAATAGATATCTTTTTTGGATAATAAAATTTCGATTATTCAAAAGTTTATTCGGCTTGTTCTCTTCTTTTCGCTTCCTTTCTCTACTTTCTAACATGGTATCAGAGCACACGGTCTTTTCCTCCTGATTCTGTGCGCTCTCTGTTGTTCGCGGCTTGTCTTCCGCGTTCTGCGGCTTGTTCGCGGCTTGCCTTCTCCTCTGTCCGCGCGGCTTGTTTCTATCCGCGCGGCTTGTTTCTGTCCGCTGCCTGTTTGCGCGGCTTGCTCTTCTTGTTTCTCTTCTCCTCCTGCTCTTTGTCGCAGCGACCTGTTTCCGTGTCGCCGCGCTCCTTGCTCTTTCCTGCCGCTCCGACTTCCTAGTCGCTACGGTCTGTCTCTGTCCGCGTGTGTTGTCTCTGCACTCGCGGTTTGCTGCTGTGATCTGCCTGACCGTGCGGGTTGTTCCTTTCTTACCCGCATCTTGGTCGCGGTCACCTGCTCTTCTCCTCTCTTCTGTTCGCTCGGCCTTTTTAGTCCGCGCGACCTCTTCCCCGCTGTGCCCTTGACCGCATTCTCGCAACTGCTGTGATCTGCCTGACCGTGCGGTTGTCCCTTTCTTACCCGCATCTTGGTCGCGGTCACCTGCTCTTCTCCTCTCTTCTGTTCGCTCGGCCCTTTGCAGTCCGCGCGGCTTCTTCCCCACTGTGCCTTGATCTGAATCCTAGCCGCTCGTGTTCACGCGGCTTCTTCCCTTTTGTTCCCGCCGCGGTTTCACGCGGATTCTTCCTTGTTTGAGCGGCCTCTCCGCCTCTTCGCTCTTAGCCGCTTCTCTTGTTAGTCGCCGCGACCTCCTGGTTTAGTCGCGCGGCTTGTGCTCTGCACCTTGGTCGTGGCCCTTCGTGCCGCTGGTGTGCTGTCACCGAGACCGCTGCAGTTTCTTCTTCCTCCCGTCATGGCTTTCGTCTCGGTTGTCACGTCTTCTGGTCATGCACACGTTGTTACTCAGGGCAAATGGCTGATCGACACTGGTGCTACGAATCATATGACCGGCCATCTCCCGTGTTTCTCTCTCCTAGAAAAACATGCTCGCTTGCCCCCAGTTACTCTCGCTGACGGCTCTTCATCATCAGTTCATGGCACAGGGATAGTTCATGTCACCCCGTCTCTTCACTTGGCGGATACTCTATATGTGCCCCAGTTCCCGTGCAACTTATTATCTGTTACATCTCTTTGCAAGCAATTACAGTGTTCCGTCACATTTACTTCTACTTCTTGCTCTTTTCAGGATTCGGGCTCCCAACGGACGATTGCTACTGGGACTGAGAGTGGCGGCTTATACTTCCTAGACAACATTTCTGCTTTTTCCACCTTCTCCTCCACCTCCACAGATCTTCTCCAATGGCATCTCCGCCTTGGTCATGCTCCTCCCCGTCTTCTTCGTCAACTTCTGCCCCACCTTCCTCCTCAAAGTCCTCCGCTCAACTGTGAGGCCTGTCAGCTTGGCAAGCATCACCGCTCCTCCTTCCCTCCAAAGCACGTTCGTAGCTCTACCCGTCCGTTTGATCTTATCCACTCCGACATCTGGGGTCCTTCTCCTACTCTTACCATTGGTCGGGGTAGTTCCTATTTTGTCACGTTCATTGATGATTTCTCTCGCTGTACGTGGGTGTATCTGTTAAAAGATCGCTCCGAATTATTCTTTGTATGGACATCCTTCTATCTCATGATCAAAACTCAGTTTGATGTTTCTATCAAAGTTTTTCGGTCTGATAATGTCGCAGAATATCTCAGTCGTGACTTCTCTACATTCTGCATGCAAAATGGGATTCTTCATCAAACTAGTTGTGTCTATTCTTCACAACAAAATGGTGTAGCCGAACGCAAAAACCGACACCTGCTCGATGTCGCTCGCACCTTGATGACCCAGATGCATGTTCCTCGCTCCTATTGGGGCTATGCTGTTCTCCTTGCCTGCTACCTCATCAATCGCATTCCCTCCACGGTTCTCCATGGCCAAACCCGTTCTCCATTTTGTATCCGGGCAAGGAGCCGTTTCATCTCCCTCTCCAAATCTTTGGATGCACTGCCTTTGTGCATGCCCCTTCTGCCACCCGTGATAAGCTCTCCCCTCGCTCCACCAAATGTGTCTTTCTGGGGTATTCCACCACTCAGAAAGGCTACTGTTGCTTTGATCCCGTCCTTCGTAAGCAGTTCGTCTCTGCTGACGTCACCTTCTTCGAGAATACCTCCTACTTCTCGGATGCCTCTTCTCCTCCTCTCCCAGCTTCTGATTCTCCTGCCGTTCCCTTCGTTCCCTCGTCTCCTCCTACACTCTCCACCACTATACCGTCTCCACCCCTCCTCTTCCTCCACCTCTCTCTCTCCCTTCCCCACCACCCTCTCCCTCCTCTCCGCTGCCGTCGCTCTCTTCTCCCGGGCCAGCTTTCTCTACCACGGATGCTCCGGATGCCGCGGGCCCGGCTGACCTGGATCTTCCTATAGCTCTTCGCAAAGGGGTGCGGACGTGCACCTTACACCCCCTTGCTGCTGTTGTTTCCTATGATCGTCTTACTCCTTCTCGCAGGGCCTTTGCACTGGCTATCTCTGCCACTGCCACACCCCGCTCCTATCAGGAGGCCCTTGCTATTCCTCACTGGAAGCTGGCCATGGATGAGGAAATGGCGACCCTCACTGAGCGGGGTACCTGGACTCTTGTTCCTCCTCCCTTTAGCACTGATGTTGTTGGCTGTCGCTGGGTCTTTGTGGTCAAATTTAGCCCAGACGGCACTGTGGATCGGTATAAGGCTCGCCTTGTGGCTAAGGGCTTTACTCAGACCTATGGGGTTGATTACTTTGACACCTTCTCCCCTGTGGCTCGTCTCAGCACAATCCGGGTTCTTCTCTCTGTGGCCGTCAATCGGGATTGGCCAATTTCTCAGCTGGACGTCAAGAATGCCTTCCTTTATGGTGATCTTCATGAGGACGTTTACATGGAGCAACCTCCTGGGTATGTTGCTCAGGGGGAGACACGAGTATGCCGGCTGCAGAAGGCAATTTATGGCCTCAAGCAGAGTCCTCGAGCTTGGTTTGACAAGTTCAGCGGTATTGTGGCGGCTGTTGGTTTTGTGCGAAGCTCTGCTGATCACTCTCTCTTTATTCGCAAAACTCCTTCTGGGCTGGTTGTTCTTGCTGTATACGTCGATGATATTCTTCTCACTGGCGATGACCAGGAAGGGGTAGCCCTGACAAAGCTACATCTTCGCCAACATCTGATCACTAAAGATATGGGCTCTCCAAAGTACTTTCTGGGGATCGAACTCTCTCGGAAGCCCGACTCCTTAGTTCTCTCTCAGCGTAAGTATGCCCTTGATCTTTTAAAAGAGGCAGGATTGACTGGAGCTAAACCTGCCCGATGTCCCATGGCTATTGGGAGGACAAAATCTGGACAGATGATTCGCCTCTTCTTTCAGATAGTTCGCGGTACAGGCGTCTGGTTGGTAAGCTCATATATCTCACAGTGACCAGACCCGACATTTCTTATGCTGTGGGCAAGGTGAGTCAATTCATGCAAGCGCCCAGGGATTGTCATCTTCAGTCCGCCTTGCGGATCTTGGAATATGTCAAAACAGCGCCTGGGAAAGGATTACTGTTTCAGAAGAATGGTCATCTGAGGATTGAAGCCTACTCAGATGCAAGTTATGCTGATGACAAAGGGGATCGCAAGTCTACCTCAGGTTTTTGCACCTTTGTTGGGGGAAATCTGGTGAGCTGGAAGAGTAAAAAGCAGTCTGTTGTCTCCAGGTCCAGTGCAGAAGCTGAGTATCGCAGTATGGCGTCAACCACTTGTGAGTTGAAATGGTTGCGGGCTCTCATGCTAGATTTAGGAGAGGTGTACAACCATCCTCTACCTATGTTCTGTGATAACAAGGCCGCCATATACATCTCCAAAAATCCGGTATTCCATGAAAGAACAAAGCACATTGAGGTTGACTGCCATTTCATTCGTGAAGAGATTTTAAAAGAACAGATTTGCACTCCGTTGTCACATCTGATAAAGAGCTAGCTGACATCTTCACCAAGCCAGTCTCCGCCTCGTTTCTGCATGTTTGCGACAAGCTGGGCATGATTGATATATATGCTCCAGCTTGAGGGGGAGTGTTGAAGTTGGAGACCGGGCGGTCTGTCTTGGCGGGTTAGAGACCGCGCGGTCTGGCGGTTTGACTCGGCGACTTGTAAACCGGGCGGTCTAGCAATCTTCACAGGCGACCTCTCTGCATCTCTTACTGTAAGCCGTGCGGTTAGTCCTTCTGTCTAACCGCGCGGCCTGTGCGGTTTACTTTGTACAGTCCGCTTAGCTTGTAAATTTTAGTCCCACATCTCTTATTTGTATTCTCTCTTCTCTCCTCCATTCTATATAAGGGAGGGCATACCTTTGTAATAGATATCTTTTTTGGATAATAAAATTTCGATTATTCAAAAGTTTATTCGGCTTGTTCTCTTCTTTTCGCTTCCTTTCTCTACTTTCTAACACGAAGAAACAAAAGGAGGAAGCCCCACAAAATGTGGCGAACATGGTGGTCGACAACTCCGATCCCAAGTCCTTCGTGGCTATGATTGAGAGTAGTCACCGCAGTGCGTCTTCTGAGTGGTGGCTGGACAGTGGTGCTACCTGTCACGTCACAAATGACAGGGGTCTTCTTTCAAAGGTCGCAGCGGTCAAGGACAGAGTTGAAAATTGCAATGGAGGAGTGACTGATGTTACTCATGCTGAGACTGCAGAGCCAGTCCTCTATTCAGGTAAAACTTTAATTTTACAACATGTTAAAGTAGTTCCAAATTTAATTAAGAATTTGATTTCAGTTTGCTTGATAAAGCTGGAATTTCTTTCACAACCATGAACGGTAGAATGACATTAACTGTTAATTCTCACTACTTTGGTTGCGCTTACCTAATCAATGGTATGTATAGACTTAGCATAGATAACGAGTGCAAACCAAGTGAGTTCAACTTTAATTGATCTGAAGCTATTACACAATAGACTTGGACATATTCACTATAAGAAAATGCGAGATCTAGCTAGAAGACAAAACATCTCATTAGATCTTTCTATTCAATTTGATAGGTGTGAGGTTTGTGCCCAAACTAAGATCACTAGAAACCCTTACAAGACAGTTTCTAGGAGCACACAACTTCTGGAGTTGATACATTCCGACCTTTGTGATTTTCGTAGTCACGCCACTAGAGGGGGAAGGAAATATCTAATTACATTCATCGACGATTTTTCTAGATATTGTCATGTTTACCTATTGAAATCGAAAGATGAGACATTCGAGACCTTTAAGATCTTCAAATCTCGGGTAGAAAATCAATTAAATCTAAAGATTAAGAGACTTAGAAGTGATCGAGGAGGAGAGTACACTACAACTGGGTTTAAGGACTTTTGTGCCTCTGAGGGTATAATCCTAAAAACCACAGCTCCTTACTCACCCCAGTCGAATGGTGTTGTTGAGTGTAAGAATAAAACTTTAACAAAAATGTTGAATTCTATGCTCCTCATAGCTGACATGCCTATTCTTTTTTAGTGGAAGCAGTCCTAACTACAAATCACATTCTAAATCGAGTGCCTCACTCAAAGCTCAACTCTACTCCATATGAGTTGTGGCATGACCATCCTTGTAGATATGACACTCTAAAGACTTGAGGCTGTATTGCTTATGTGAGAATACAAGACCTTAAGAGACCTAAGGTGAGACCTAGAACAACAACATGCGTTTATCTAGGTAGTACAGAAGATAGTGCAACTGACAGGTTTTTGGATCTATCCACTAATACAGTGATAGAGTCTAGAGATGTTATTTTCTTTGAACATAAATTTATCAAAGATCATGGCTTGAATGTCTCCGGGTCTACTAACATGATTTCAGAATCTACTGTAGAACCTGAAGCTGGCCTCTCTGACACTGCTCCCCAACCTCTAGAGGTGGAATCTGTTCCTCTTAGAGTATCTACAAGAGATAGAATCCCTAAAAATTTTGGTGAGAATTTTGTTACCTACCACTTAGAGGATGATCCATTCTCCTATCAGGAAGCAATGTGATCTAGAGATGCGTTAATGTGGGCAGAAGCCATCGATGATGAGATGAACTCACTACTACAAAACAACACTTGGCATCTAGTTAACCTGCCGAAAGGAGCTAAAGTCTTAGGATGCAAGTGGGTACTGAAAAAGAAATTACATAGTGATGAGTCTATAAACAGATATAAAGCACGTCTAGTAGCTAAGGGTTATAAACAACATGGGAGAATTGACTATTTTGACGTTTATTCACCTGTTTGTCACCTATCCACTATTAAGATTCTTCTTGCCTTAGCTTCTATCGAGAACTTTATAGTTCATCAGATGGATGTAAAGACAGCCTTCTTAAATGAAGAGCTTGATGAAAAGATATACATGACACAACCTGAAGGTTATGTACATAAGGATGTAAGAGATAAAGTGTGCAAGCTCGATAAATTGATCTATGAGCTTAAAAAAGCACCTAAGATGTGACACATTAAATTCGACCAAGTGGTAAATAGCGTTGGATTTCAGTCCAGTCTCTCAGACAAGTGCCTTTACTACCGCTTGATGTCAAATCAAACAATCATCATATGTCTATATGTGGATGACATGTTGATTCTGGGGTCAGATCTTGTCGCAGTGAGGGATACTAAATCCAATCTCGCGAAAGTATTTGACATGAAGGACCTTGGTCCTGTAGATACCCTACTAGGTATGAAAGTTAGAGTAGACAATCGACGTGTCACTCTAAGTCAAGCTCATCACATTGAGCAGATTCTCACTACCTGGGGTTATAAAGACTGTAGGCCTGTTGAAACACCATTCGATCCAAATGTCAAGTTGAGTCCGAATGAAGGGACCGGCTTTGATCAAATAAAGTACTCAAAGATCATTGGTAGTCTCATGTATGCCACAAGTTGCGCTAGACCAGACATTGCTTTCTTGGTAAGCATGTTGTGTCATTTTACCAGTAGTCCAGGCAAAGAGCATTGAGATTCCTTAGATCGGCTGATGAGGTACCTGAAAGGTACTAAAGATCACACTATATGCTACACTGGTTACCCTCCTACGTTGGAAGGATACTCTGATGCCTCCTGGTGTTCAGAAGTTGGGAACAACATGTAATACCCCAAATTCCAAATTTGGGTTCAGCTTGGGTTACACGGCCTGGGACACGGGCTTGTCATAGGCCGTGTCCTGCTCGGTTGAGCAGCCTGTCGAGTGCTCGACAAAATGCACTCGACGAGTTCTCGAGAGGGAACACGCCCTGGGACACAGGCGTGTCCAGGTCGGACACGGGCGTGTCTGAGGCATGTGGTCGACGAACTTCCCTCGAGTAGTTGCGGTCGACGAATGCTCGACAGAGAGGGCACACGGCCTGTGACACGGGCGTGTTACATGGCCGTGTCCCGCTCTGTTTATACTCGAGTAGGTCTCGAGGGGCTGTCTCGAGTAGGTCTCAAATGACTCGAGTAAGGCACACGGCCTGTGGTACAGGCGTGTCACAGGGCGTGTCCTGTACAATTACTCGAGTAGTTCTCTCGAGTAGGTCTCGAATGGGTCTCGAGAGCTAGACACGGGTGTGTCATTCATGTGACACGGGCGTGTCAGCCGTGTGACACGGGCGTGTCACATGGTCGTGTCCTGTTCTGGATAAGTCGGTTTGTGCACCGCTTAAAGTACACGGCCTGTGACACGGGCGTGTCACAGGGCGTGTCAGACCCGAATTAGTCGTTTTTAGTAAATTTTCCAGCCCTTCATTTCCTTCCTCTGGGATCTGATGGCCCAGGTTTCTCCTTGCTACTTTAAGGCCGAAAGGGAGAAGATAATCTTAATTCTTCTTTAGCCATTCTCTTTCTAAAGAAGTGGAGAGAAGGGAGAGCAAGGAGGAAGAAGGAGAAGGAATCCGGCTGCTGGAGGATCGTTAGAGTTTAGAATCGGGAGCCGAGTTCAAATTCGTGGAGGCAATGCCATGGCGGTAATTTCCATCCGGCTTGATTTTCATGGCTCCAAAGCGATCGTCGAGGGTAACGATCTCCTTCTTGAACAAGTGAAGTCCTTTCTTTATGCATAACATGGAATCCTCCACCAAGAGGTGGAAAGCGTAAGTGATTCATCAGTTGAGTCTGCATCTAGAGCCGAACGTATGTAGTACAACATAGACATGCTGTGTGAAGCCCATCAGGATGGTTGTTTGGATTGGTGATGTTCATGTTGTGAACCGGAGAAGACTCCGTGTATTATGTGATGCCTATGACTTGTCAATGTAAGCTACTTTTGTTGTAAGCTCTGCATGAGCTGTATGTTGATCTTGGATGCTTTGTGTAAGCTCCTTGTAGTGTGAGCGCTAATTGCTCTGAGAGAGCGGAAAGCTGCGGCTAATCAGGAGGGAAAGCCGACCCGCATCAAGTGGTGCGCTACTGACGGTTTGAGCAATGGGAAAAGGCTGACCTGCCCCTGGTTGTTTTGGGAAATCGATTGGTGGCAAGGCTTGGGAGGACGCGTGGCAGACCCGGCTTGCTGCACCACAATGGTGGGTCGATCTCAATGCTTAAGTTTGCCATGAGGTTATCACCTCTGAGTGGTTTGGGCGGAATGTTCACAGCATGCGTGTTGTGGTGACTAGGACCGGCCAACCAACATGTTAATAACCTCTGATTAGTGGTGTTGCCAAGGAGTTCGGTACACCGTAAATGTGCGCTGAGTGCACATAGCGTCTGGCGGAGGCCGTCGTTTGTGATGTGGTGCTTGAATGCACTTGTTGTGATATATATGTTTGTGTTTGCAATGCATACAAGGTAGGAACCGCTGCCCCGGGTAAGGGGTAGGGTTGTTATAATTGGTCAGCTAATGCTGACGGTTGCTTTGTTTACCATCTTTGGGATGAATGTCCAACTACAGGTGTTGGTAAGCTGAATTGGATTGAATGGATTGAAGCCCTTACTGCTTTAAGGCCCTTGAAGGCCGTGCCAAGAATTCTTGGATTTCATGTGTGGCCGGCGTGCGTGCCGATGTATGAAGCTATATTTGTAAAGAGAAATATGTAAGGCCTTAAGTACATGAGAGTTTGTGTAGTTGTATACATTCCTGGTATATATATAAATGTATCTATATAAATGTATGGTTTATATATTTAGTGGACATTCATGATGTTGAGTTCTTACAACTTAAAACTCTTTCGCTAGAATGCTCTGAGTTAGGGTGCAAGTAGATTGTGATTTTGATATTCATAAGTGACTCCGTCGTTTGTCAGTGAAATATGACATGGGGCCCCGGCCGGACCCACCGTTATATTTCATATGACGAATGGAGGCGTTACACAACAAGTCCACCAGTGGATTTATTTTCACTTTGGGTGGCGCTGCAGTCACTTGTAAATCCAAAAGACAGACTTGTATAGCTTTGTCGTCTATGGAAGCCGAGTTGTTTGCCTTAGCTTCAGCTAGTGAAGAGGCAGATTGGATCAAAAATTTGATTTTAGACATTCTCTTGTCTAGACTTCAAGTCAATTCTTTGAGCCTGTATTGTGATAATCAAGTAGCAGTTCAAGTCGTGAAGAATGTTCTTTTTAATACTAAGAGGCGACATGCACGACTGAGACACGCTTTGCTGAATTATCTAAAAGAACAAGTCATTATCACTTTGATCGATGTGTGATCGAAGGATAATCTGGCTGATCCACTAACGAAAGGAATGCCTAAAGACCGATCAATCAAAACAATGGGGGAAATGGAACTCAAGGCGATTTAAGTTCAGCCTTAGTTCAAGGTTAGACGACTCAGTTCCGCCTTAGTCCAAATGTTTTGATTTTTCGACTTTCCCTTGTCAAAGCAAGCGTGTTGTGCTCCGCTAATGTTCAGGGTTGCTGAGTACGAATCTGGTGAGTTGTTTCATTCCACATTTGATGCTAACAACTTCAACTGGTTTTGTCTTCCTTGTCTAGGAGGAGAGTGTTATTCCACATTTGATAACACAATCTGACTAGGTTTGACTCTTCTTCTGTTTATTGGTTACATTCCACATTTGATGAATTCCAATTAACTTTCGAAGAACAGTAACCGTGACATTCCACATAGGAACACAGATACAACTGCGGTGTCCAGAAGTCCATTACATCGTTTCTTTGAAAACATATAATGAATTCTGAGGTAGAACCTAAATACTCTACACATGCTTCCTCATACTGTACTACGTTCATATAAGTAGAACTAGACACTTGTACATTTTTCAAGGTTGAATTCATTCTGAATGAACTTCTCTGTTGGAAATTACAGCTGCTGCTGATGGAGGAGCACTTACCGGTTGGGATCCAGAGGAGGATGACCTACTGGATGCTGATTTCTAGAGTGTTTGTTTAGTTTTTTGTCTTTGGTTTAGAGCACTGTTTAGCTCTCTTTTCTGTTCATCTGTTGTTTGGACTATTTCTATTGCTCTTTAGTTGATCATGAGACAATAGGTGTGCTAGTACCTGATTCTCTGATTGTACTTTTGACTTTGATGTGTTGCTGATAAGTTTATGCTTTATTCATATGCATGCATACTAACTTCTGTTTCTTTAAGTCCAATTTATTCCGACAGATGTTGTGGACACGGTTGTGTATTGAGTCGATTTCTGGTTGAACTTTACACACACCAACCCTTTTTCCGACGTCGGTCTCACCGTGGACATAGGAGGAGATTGTTAGGATATTTAGTTATATGTCCGTGCGTGTCAGGACTGACTCGGAACGACCCATTGGGTTATGGTCACTAGAGTGTAACGGCTCTGCGCTGGAGATACTATATAAGGCCATTCCACATCGATGAGCCTTAGTGGACTATCTTGAGCGGAGCCATTAACATGTAAGACCGTAAGACCAAGACATTTGTTGATGTATGACATTCTTAGTGGTGTTGTGAACATTCAGGGTTAGATATTCATATGCTCCTGCTAGCATTTTGTCCGCTGTTATGAGTAAATATCGTTTCTGATCCTCATTACGTAACACTTAGCTTGTGCGCTCAATATGGCGTGGGGTCTCAGCCGGACATACAGTTATATTGTTTGGACGGGCAAGGTGTTACATGATGAAACTGGGTACTCACGACCTTCAGAAATTGGGGGAGAGCACCAGCCGCCTTGGGTGTACTCACCCACAGTCAACGAGTATCCTGATGGCCAAGGTTTTACTAGCCCCCTCCATGTTAGTTTATCCCCTCTATTAGCTAGTCCGACGAGTCCACTCGACAAATATGAGATTGTACACAATCCCCGATCTTTGAGAGTCCGCCTCAAGTTTGGAAAGACGGATCAACCCCCTATTTAGCGACACTTAAACTTCAGAGAATCTTTTGACAGGCCCCACCATATGGCTATATATATGTTGAATGGAGGGGGGGGGGGGACTTTAAGGACACCCCCACCCATCCCTCTCGCTTACCCTTAGTCGTTCTCTTCCTAATCAATATGCCTCCCTCCAAGGAAATTTTAGCTCGCCATGCCTCACGCGGTGAAGAGCAATGTTGATGCTCCCGTCATCATGGCGATCCAGTCTGAGCACACTCACACACTCCTTTGAGGCATAGGGAGAGAAGAGTTATTAAGAGACATAGGCACAAGTCGACTAGAGAGGCGAGGACCCCGCTAGGGTAGCAACATTCTACATTTAGCTTTGGGCTTGGGACCTTGGAGCAGGTGCATGCCCTATATTTTACCACTCCATATTTATTCTTTCAAGACCCTGCTATTATGAAATCAGGCTCATTTGCAGAACCACCTAGCCACTGAGGAGGACGCGAGAATCCAGGTGGGTGCTAACCTAGATAGTGTGAGTACCTGAGTACACATGGATGTTTGCCCTCAGGTGCCCGGTGAGTAACTTAACAACCTCCATGCGTTCGATCGACATTTTATAAGAATTATTAACACCTTGGTTTTCTTTTTTCAGTAGTACCCTTTATCGACCTTACTGAGGGAAATTTTTTTGGTATGTGTAGCGTTCCCTATGCTAGGAGCGCGTTTAAATACCGCTTTCAAAAATGCGGGGCCCACTTCATTTTTCGGGTTTCCCTCTTCTTCCCTAACGTAACCTATGCGATTTCCGGCGATTTCTAGGCAGATTTCTTCCTCCTTATGCAAATTTCCGGCATATTTCTTAGGAGGCGAACTCCCATGAAAAGTACCTGTTAATGTAGGCGTCACCGACGGCGAACTCCGGTCGACAGCTTGAGAAGAATAAGGTACGATTTTTTTTCCAAAGGCGATGCCCTCATTCTCATCCCGGTGTAATATAGGACTGTATTTGCATATAGTGTTATAGACAACTGTATTCCATGTATATTTTAAGACTGTATTGGCATATAGTGTGAAATATAACTGTTTTCCAAGTGTAATATAGGAATGTATTTACATATAATGTTATAGACAACTATATTCCATGTGTAATACATGACTGTATTTGCATATAGTGTTATATACAACTGTATTCCAGGTATATTGTAAGACTGTATTGGCATATAGTGTGAAATACAAATGTATTCCAAGTGTAATATATGACTGTATTTGCATATAATGTTATAGACAATTGTATTCCATGTGTAATGCATGACTGTATTTGCATATAGTATTATAGACAACTGTATTCCAGGTATATTGTAAGACTGTATTGACATATAATGTGAAATATAACGGTATTCCAAGTGTAATATATGACTGTATTTTCATATAATGTTATAGACAACTGTATTCCATGTGTAATGCATGACTGTATTTGCATATAGTGTTATAGACAAATGTATTCCATGTGTAATTCAAGACTGTATTTGCATATAGTGTTACATACAACTGTATAATATAAGACTGTATTTGCATATAGTGTTATATATAATTGTATTTCAGGTGTAATATACAACTGTATTTGTATATATAACTGTATTTCAGGTGTAATGTACCACTTTACATACAACTATATTTGCATATAGTCTAATGTTCGACTGTATTTGCTTACTCAGATGCCTGACAACAAATATTTGAGCAGTCGGTGTGCGTTCTCAACATTTGTGGCGAATGCCCGTCCTCTCCTCGAGGTCATTTCCAAGGAATCGAATGTTGTTCTAAGGGAAACAAATGTTTTACCTTTATTCTCCATTCCGGCATTGCCGTAAAACATCCCGCTCTTATATGTCCTCGTGAAGCTATACATAAGGGACAAGGGGTGTTTCCTTTTAGGAAATCACTACCTCAAACTAACAGTTAATGAAGTGGCCATGATTCTGGGGCTACCAAACCGTGGTCGAGATTTTCCTTTTTCTAGACTCTCCTATTTGGAGTTATCTCACAGGGACTTGATCAACGAAATGCGCCTTCTTGTGAATGAAGAATGGTCCCTCGAGCTTGAGAAAAGACGAGTAAATGCACTCATTAGGTATTTGTTGATTGTGTTTTTCTTCCCCATGAAGACTCTAAAGATTCCAACGTGTCTGGGTTTGCTGGAGGATGGTATAGGTGCTTTAAGAGAGTACAATTGGCCTAAGGCCATTCATGCATTCTTGCATTCACAGCTAGATTGTCTGAGACGGGCCAATGCAGTTCGAGATGCTGACACCTGCTTAGGCTACTTTGAAGGCTGCTCGATAGTTGTGTTGGTAAGAAATGTGTTTACAATTTGGTTACTGATTTATTAATTATTCAAACTAACATGTATTTTTGTAGGTGTGGTTTTTTCAGCACACCAATGTTCAAAGATTAGTACATTTCCTAACTCGGCCTCGAATTTGTCGGTGGTCGGACAAAATGAGATATACTGCAAAGTTTTGTTTGGATTTGCCGAGTGAGCTCAAGAAACCCAAGCAGGTATTATTAATTAACTTCTTAATTAATACCAAGTTTGGTTGCTATGTAACTCTAATACATTTTGTTATATCTTATAGGTTAGATACAAGTTTGGAAGTGTGGAGAATGATGAGAAAAGGTTGCTAGGACCGGAGGAGGCGGGTTCTGATTTTGAAGATATGAAGCCAACTAAGAGAAAGGGAAGGGGTGAAGAAGGTGAAGTTTGAGGTGGAGTCTGATTTCGAGGATATCGAGAATGAGAAGGAGAAAAAGAAGTTCGAGGAGGCGAGGAAAAAGATTACTGCGAAAAGTGAAGGTAGATTGCTTAGGAGGATGGAGAAGGAGAAGAATAAGGTGAAAAGAGGAAATACAGGGGGAGATTGGAACTCAATGAAATCTCGGCTTCGAGTTTATATACGGGAAGAAGTTGCTAAAGTGGAAGTCTCCATGAAAAATTCTGTGAAACTTGGTTTAAAAAGTTGCAAGATGGGATGTCCCAATTCTATCGCCATGCACCATCACCGACATCACCCACATCATCCAAACCCCAGAAAAATGTCTCACCCACATCATCCACATCACCCACAACACCCACATCATCCACACCCCAGATCATTACACTTCAAAGCCCAGCCAAAGAATCATCTTTTGTTCGAGTCAAAAAAATTGCATATAGGCGGAAGAAGGGTCTTAAAATGGTTCCTACCTACCCCGGTAAACCACATATAAACCCTCAAATTTGAGGTAACATTGATTTCGTCCTTAGTGAGTTCAAGGACATGTAATTATTGCTTATCATATACGTATTTTCGTACATATAGTTGCTTATCCATCTCATACTGATTTTAACTATTACTACAGGTCCGATGTTATTTTCTCGAGTGGTAACATTGTGATGACTCGAGGGGATGTAGATGATTTATTGGGGACGGCTTGGATAACAGACGCTCATATTGATGCATACGCTGTCTTCCATGGTTCGAAGCAGAGTAGGTCATCTGATGGAATGAAGTCCTTTTTATATGTTTCGCCAAAACATGCAGTACGTGCTTCATTTTGTCCCTCTTTTGTAATGCACTTATTTTATGTTTAAGTCTGAAATTATTAATGTTTGCCACCTCATTATGCAGTATTATAAGAGTAACAAGGTGGCAAATAGCAAGATCTTGTTGAGCCATATAACATTGACAAGTGTCACTGTTGGAACACCCTATTACTAATTTGGGTCAGGATCACTATGTCTTTAGGAAACCTGTTTTGACCTCCTGTATAGATCTAAAGGTCAATTAGAATTGAGTCTAATGGTTAGTACTTAGGTTTGGAAGCTGCCCTCAAGACCAAGGTTTTTCTGTTTGGAGACTAAGTCATTTCGTCGAGCTCAGTACGACGAATCGTCGAACTCCAATCGACGATCGTCTAGCTCAACTTCGATGGATCGTCGAACTCCATTCGACGATCGTTGAGCTCAACTTCAACAAATCGTCGAACTCCATTCGACGATCTTCGAGCTCAGTTCGACGATCTTGACTCCAGTATTGATTCTCTATCTCTGAGCTCAGTTCGATGATAGTTGAGCTCAGATCGACGATCTCGGTTGCTGTATAAGTCCAAATCGCTGAGCTCAGTTCGACGATAATGGAGCTCAGTTCGACGTTTTTCTGAAGAGTTAAATGACTTTCAAGATTCAAATTCAGAGCAGTTAAGGAGTTATTATCAGCAATTAATTCAGAAGATCTTGTAGCCGTTTTCATTTATTCTGGACCAAGTTTCAAGGGATTATCAAGGAATGTTTCTTTGGACTTTCCCCCAGAAGACAAAGGCAATCAAGGATGCAATTAATGTCAGGCTAACGTCTATTCTTGACAGAGGATCATTTTCTATTCAGAAGAAAGGGAATAAAATATATGATTTTTGAATTTTGACAGCATCTGTAGAGAGTGCACAAGAAGAAGAGAAAAATATTCTCTGTTACAACTCTTCTCTGGAACTACATCTCTTTCTCAACACCAACTGTTCACAAGAGAAAGAAAAAGAGCTGTAGACATTCTCTGTCTAAAGGGATTCATACAAGAACACACAACCAAGGAGATCAACCATCTGAAATCTTCTGATCTCTTTTGATTCAAGTGTTCAAGGCCTACATCATTCAAGACTCCAGACACCTAATATTTCAGCTGTTGCTGAAATCATCAATTGCTGGAGATCAATTTCTGAATGCCTATCACCCTATAGCAAAGCTTCATTTCCTGAACATCTCAAGAACTCAGGGGGAGCTTTGACAACATCAAATCCACATAGTCTTCTCAGTTGTTTTGAGAAAGAGAAGACTTCCATAACTCTCTCATCCCCATCTCTGTAAAGGGTTTTTCAAACTCCCTTCAAAAGTTTGTGCTTGGTTTTTGAGCACCTTGTCAAAAGCTCATTGGTGGCAAGACACCTGATCAAAAAATCTGATTTGGTTTTTGAGCACCTTATCAAAAGCTCATTGGTGCCCAGGACACCTGATCAACTCATCCTGCAGTGGATTCCTACCTAGGGTGGTAGAAGAGTGGATGTACCCAAGTTTAGGGGAACCACTATAGCTCATTGTGTCTTCTGGCTTGCTTATCTTTATTTTTGTTTCTGGATGTGATCTGTGATTAGTTAGGATCTGTGATTAGTTTCTTTTGTAGATTGTAATTAGATAACTGCTGTGATTAGATTTAATATTTGCTTCCCTGTTCACTCAGATTACAACAACTGTTGTAAAAAGTTTTTAGGCACCATACTCTATTCACCCCCCTCTAGAGTATATCAGATCTAGCTCTCACTTTCAATTGGTATCAGAGACAGGTTGGTTAAATATACCACATCTCAGTGGTTGCACAGACTAACACCTGAACCCAAAGATTCCTAGTTAGATCTGTTTTCTTTTGATTTTGTTATTAGATTATTTCTTCACAAATCATGGCCCAAAACAAAGATTATGCTAGCACCAGACCTCCAGTGTGCAATCTGTCCAAGTTTGTACTTTGGAAAGCAAGGATTAGATTATACATGAATTCTATTGACAAGGATATTTTTAATTCTGTTTTGACAGTTTGTCCAAGACCTCCAGAGAACACAAGCACAAATGCTGTTCCACCTCCATCAGGAACAGATGCTGATATCAAGAAGTGGAAGGTAGCTGATGCAAAGGCTATGAATATCTTAGCCTAGACTATGTCTGATGACATATTCCAAAAAGTGGCTGAATGTAAATCAGCAAAGGAAATCTGGGATAAGCTCACTGAAATAGTGTCAGGATCGGCTGATGAAAGAAAGGACAAGAGATCCCACCTCATATCCCAATATAAGAATTTCAAGAAGGGAGAAGCTGAGTCAGTTGGAGATATGTATAATAGACTCAGTTTGATAGTCAATGAACTGAAGACTCTGGATAAGGAGATCTCACTGACTGAACTTAATGACAAAATCCTAATGTGCTTCCCAAGCACTTGAGATTCAAGAATCTGGCCAATCAAGGATGCCAGAAGTCTGAATGAGATCACCACAGAAGCTCTTTTGGGTAAGCTCAAATCTTATGAGCTACTCATTAAGAACAGAGAAGAAGAGCAGAAGGCTGCCTCACCAGCCACAAGAAAAGAGAAGACAATAGCCTTCAAAGCAACTGAAGATAAGCCTGAAGACAAAGTCACATGCAATGATGAGCTGCTTAGTCTATTGGCCAAAAGATTCTACAAGATGGCCAGAAAGGACTTCAGAAAGAGATCATACAAGGAGCATGATAAGTCAAAGTATGATAAGTCAAATAATAAAGAAATTGTCTGCTTTGGTTGCAGGAAACCAGGGCACATTGTACCTGACTGTACAAAAAACAAAAACAAGGACAGAAGGGATAAGAAAGAGAAGAAAGGACAAAGACTTCAAGAAAAATGGCAATGGCAAACCCTCCTCAAGCAAGAACAAACACACAAGGAAGAGATTTATTGTTGAATCCTGGAGTGAAACTGAAGAGGAATCAGAAGCCTCATCCAGCTCCAGTGATGATGAAGATGATGCAGAAGAGAAGGAGTTCTGCATGATGGCAATCAATGCCTCTCAACATAATTCAGATGAAGAAGAGTCAGAGTCAGACTCAGAGACTCAACTTGAAGAGGACCAGGTAATTAGTTCTTTTGATTTCAATTCAGAGGACTTTAAATTTGAGTTTAAAGCATTATGTTTAGACTTACTAAAATCTGAGAAGAAAATTATCTCTCTAAGAAATCATTTATCTGAATATAGTTTCTTAAAGTCAGAAAACCTCAAACTCTTTGAGGAGTTGGAGTGCTGTAGGGAGCAGATAGCTTCACTGAAAGGTGAGCTATCTGAGGCCAAGAAGCTTGAAGAATCCCTTAATGGGAGAAGTATCAAGCTGATAGACATCACAAGCACAGTGAACTCCAGATTTAATAGTACACTAGGCTTGGGTGCTTCATCCAGCCAACCTATAGTTCTAACAACCCCAATCAAGTTCATTTCTGATAAAGGGAAGGGAGTTGTAGAGGTAGCTAGGAAGAATTCTGATCTGCCTAAGAAAACTAAGTTCCAGCAAAAATCGTCGAACGGAGCTAGACGATCGCCGAACGCAGATCGACGATCTCTAATTCCTGAACTCTACCACAGTCGACCGTCAAACGGAGCTTGACGATCTGACCCAAGATCGTCGAACGCAGCTCCACGATCGTCGAACAGAGATCAGAGCTCTGGAAAGTCCTTCAAGGGCAAATCAAAATCCAATCCTAGGGGTCCTTCATCCCAAATCTTTAACCCTTATACTGAATGGATAATACCTCCAAGGAGATATCATCCTGAAGGTTATAAGAGTCAACCTGGGATGTCTTTCATTTCTGAATTTAAAGGTTATCAACCTAGGCCCAAGGTAAACTGGGTCAAAAACAAATGAATTATTTTATGTGCAGGTGAAGACCTATCCAACATCAAATCAACAATGGTACTTGGATAGTGGGTGCTCTAAGCACATGACAGGAAACAAGGACAACCTCACATCCTTTAAAGCCAAGCTTGGACCCAAAGTCATATTTGGTGATTCAAACTTTGGACAAACTAAAGGATATGGTGTAGTCCAGATTGGAACAGTGACATTCAAGAAGGTAGCCTATGTGGAAGGACTGAAGCACAATTTGATAAGTATCAGTCAGCTATGTGATGAAGGATACCAGGTGACTTTCAGCAAAGCTTTATGCAAGATCAAGTCAGAGGACAACACAACTGTGTTGACAGGTAAAAGGAAAGGTAACATCTATCTAGTAGATTTTCTTTCAACAGATGTAGACATTTGCCTGTTTAATTCTGTCTGTAGACCTAATATTTTATGGCATAAGAGACTAGGAAATTTAAACCTTAGAACCATTGCTAGGCTATCCAAGGACAACCTTGTTAGAGGACTACCTTCTGGCCCCTACAAGAAGGAAGGACTCTGCAGGGCTTGTCAATTAGGCAAGCAAACTAAAAACAGTTTCAAGTCACTTAATAAGAGTGATTTACCTAGGATCTTGTATCTGTTATACATGGATCTTTTTGGACCCATTACAGTACAAAGCCTAGGAGGGAAATCTTACACTTTAGTAGTTGTAGATGACTTCTCTAGATTTACATGAGTGTTCTTTCTGAGGAAGAAGTCTGATAACTTTAAGTGTTTGACAAAGTTTCTCAAATGTATACAGATTGAGTTCAATACTCACATTGCCCTGATCAGAAGTGATCATGGGACAAAGTTTGATTCTCTTCTTATGCAAGAGTTCTGTCAGAGTGAAGGGATCAGGCATACTTTCTCAGCTCCTAGAACTCCTCAACAAAATGGGGTAGCTGAAAGGAAAAATAGAACCCTTATTGAATCTGCCACTACATTGTTGTCAGATGCTCACCTTCCTCTATCTTTTTGGGCAGAGGCAGTGAACACCTCCAACTATGTGCTGAATAGAAGTTTAATACATAAACTAAATGGAAAGACTCCCTATGAATTACTCAAAGAGAAGAAAACTAATGTTGATTATTTTAGAATTTTTGGCTGTATTTGTTATATACACAATAATGACAAGCGATATTTAGCAAAATTTCAAGCTAAAGCTGATGAAGGAGTATTTCTGGGATACTCCATGATCAGTAAGTCTTATAGGGTTTATAATAAATCATCTCTTAAAATTGAAGAATTTGTTCACATATCATTTGATGAATCTAACATGTCTTTCAAGGAGAAGAATACTTCTACCATAGAACCTTTGCAGGTACATTCTCTTGTTGAAGATTTGAACAAGTTACAGGTTACTCAAAAAGAGGAAAGCAGTGAAGATGAAGAAAGCATTCAACATATTGAAGAGAAACAACTTGAAGAGCCAGTTGTTGTACCACAAGAGGAAACAACAACACAGGTTGGTGAACAATCAACACCCCCTGTTGGTCTAGTAACATCAAGAGACCATCCAATTTCCCAAGTAATTGGAGACATCTCAGCTGGTGTGCAAACCAGAAATCAGGTCAACCAAAACCTGTTGCACACTTGCTTCCTATCTCAAATTGAACCTCAATACATTCAAGATGCAGAGCAAGATCCACACTAGATCATTGCAATGCAAGAAGAGTTGCATCAATTTGAAAGGAATACAGTTTGGGAACTCGTGCCAAAGCCTAAGTATCACTCCATTGTTGGAACAAAGTGGGTGTTCAGAAATAAATTGGATGATCAAGGAGTAATTGTAAGGAACAAGGCAAGACTAGTTGCTCAAGGATACTCATAAGAAGAAGGCATAGACTATGACCAGACTTTTGCACCAGTTGCAAGATTGGAAGCCATCAGAATCTTCTTAGCTTATGCAGCACACAAAGGCTTCAAGGTATATCAGATGGATGTAAAGAATGCATTTCTAAATGGAGACATCAAAGAAGAAGTCTATGTCAGACAACCTCCAGGTTTTATCTCTCCAACCCATCCTGATTATGTTTTTAAATTGAACAAAGCATTATATGGTCTCAAGCAAGCTCCTAGAGCATGGTATGAAACCCTAGCATACTTCCTTCTGGAAAATGGATTTATAAGGGGTAGAGTAGACCAAACTCTTTTCATTAGAACCCATAAGTATCATACCCTACTAGTACAGATTTATGTAGATGATATTATCTTTGGTTCTACTGATTCAAACTTGTGCAGAAGGTTTTCCAACCTAATGCATTCTAAATTTGAAATGAGTAGCATGGGTGAGCTATCCTTCTTCCTAGGATTGCAAGTCAAACAACATGCTGAAGGCATCTTTATTTCTCAAACCAAGTATGCAAATGAATTGGTCAAGAAATTTGGTATGTGTAAAGCATCTTGTATGAAAACACCCATGCCTACTAATGCTGTATTGGATGCTGATGAACATGAGAAACCTATTGATCAGACAACATATAGAGCAATGATTGGCTCTTTACTGTACCTTACAGCTAGTAGACCAGACATAATGTTTGCTACATGCATATGTGCTAGGTTCCAAGTAAGCCCTAGAGAGTCACACCTAACATTAGTTAAAAGGATTCTCAGGTATGTTAAAAGTTGTCCAAATCTAGGTCTCTGGTATCCAAAAGATTCAGCATTTGACTTAACTGGATTTTCTGATGCTGATTATGCTGGATGCAGAATTGACAGGAAAAGCACCAGTGGAACTTGTCAGTTTCTTGGTGACAGACTTGTCTCCTGGTTTTGTAAGAAACAAACTTCTGTGTCAACTTCAACTGCTGAAGCTGAATATATGGCTGCAGGCAGTTGTTGTTCACAAATCTTGTGGATTCAAAACCAACGCCTAGACTATGGCTACAACTTAGAGAAGTCAAAAATCTTTTGTGACAACACCAGTGCTATTTCTATAGCTCAAAATCCAGTCCTCCATAGTAGGACAAAACACATAGAAATTAGGCATCAGTTTTTAAGGGATAATGTTGAGAAGAATAAAATTGAACTTCAATATATCCCAACTGATTTGCAAAGGAGAGATATTTTCACCAAACCCTTGGATGAAAAGAAACACATCTTCTTCCTAAATCAGTTAGGAATGTTAGATGAAGGAAGTCTAAAATAATATCCAAGATTTTAAAAACTTTAAAAATTGACCAAGACTAGGCAAACATCTTGATTTTTCTAAGTGTCTAGAGTGTATTTCTGGTCTCTGAACTGCGCTCGACGATTTTCCTCCAGATCGTCGAACGGAGATCGACGATTTCCGAAATCGTCGACCTGAGTTCAGCGCTTCTCAGATAGTCTGAACTATCTCTTCCGGTCAACGATCATCGAACGACGCTCGACGATTTTGTTCTCTGAACTATCGTCGAACGGAGCTCGACGCTCTCCAATATCGTCGAACGGAGATCGACGATATTGAAGACCCTTCAGATTCCTTTAGAAGCCCCGATCGTCGAAATGAGTTCAACGATCTTTCCTTTTCTGCGTCGAACCTTAATATAAAATTCATTTTTCGGCCGCCGTTCTCCTTTTGCGCTTTCGATCTCTCTTCAAAAATTCTCTTTCCCTCCAAACATCTCTACACTTGGTCGTTTTGTTTGTTGATTTTTGCAGGTAACCATGGCCATCTCTGTTGCCGTTCTAGCTGCAATGAAATTCGATGCTGGATTTGATATAGACATGGAGTCCTTCAGCACCACTGATCAGGTTTTTTAAGATATTCTGGAACTGTTCAAGGAGCAGAAGCTTGTTACCATCATGTCGACAAGAATCAAGTTGGTTGCTGATGAGATTAAGGAGTGAGTGTATACTGCCCACAACCAGGACCAAAACACAGTGGTCGGTTCAATTCCTGGAACCCAGGTACCTTTGACTCCTGCTATTCTGACAGAAGTTTTTGAATTAAGTTCTGGAAGAGATTCTGCTGAGTTATCTGGAGAGGAATTTTCTGATTTACTTGCAAGAATGAGTCACTCTGATGCTAACCCTAGCAAACTGCTGAAGAAGAACCTAGCTGTTGAATACAGGTTCTTAGCTGATGTAGTAGGAAAGGTTCTGCTAGCCAAGCATTCAACACATGATACTATCTCTAGGTATCAGCTGTGCTTGATGGGAGCCATTGTGGACAAGAAACAGTTGAACTGTGGAGAGATCTTTTTTTGACATGATTAAGAAGAAGATAAATAAGAATTTTGTTAATTTTGGGAGGATCCTAGGGCTGTTTCTCCAACACAGATGCCCTGCCCTGCTAGTCTCCTCTGGGATGCACATCAATGCTTCAAAAAGGCTGTCCCGTGCCCTCTTTGGCAAATGAGACAGGCAGATAGTAAAGCCCAGCAGGCCTTCTGCAAGCACAACTTCAGGCACAAGGACTGTAATAGTCTCTTCCCCTCAAGTCTCTGCCCCTGCAGAAGACTTGTCTGCTGCTTCTTCTCCTCCTCCAACTCTTATTCCATCCCCTCCAGTTCCATCCACTATTCCAATTTCATCCACCATCATCATTTCTAGCCCATCTCCAACATCAATTCCATCTCCAATCCCCACTCTTCCAATAACAGAAGAAATATTCCATCCATTACACCACTACCCTCCACCAGACATTGACACATCATCCACCATTCCATCATTCAATCTTCTTGATGATTCCTTCATGGATGATTCACCTTCATCTCCTCCTGAGCTACCCTCCTCCTCCACATCTTACCAACAGCTTCTACAAGACATTATTGATCAACCCTCTTTCACACCCTCTATCTCAATACCACTGTCTTCCATTTCCACAATCCCCACACCTCAACCTTCACTTCTACCATCCACCAGTTCTCCACCACCATCACCAGTAGCTCCACCTCTAGTCTCTACCTCTGCTCACATCCCTGTTGAGCATGTAGATCTTCCAGCCCTAGCTGACAAGTTATATGAACTGCTAGCCCCCAGGCTATCTCTTCTATTAGAGACCTCCTTGGCTCCACTTCTTCAGTCAGTGGCAGCCCTTTCTGCCAGGCTATCCTCTCTCTTTCCTCAGGCAATCCCTTCATTTGGGTGCCTTGATCCAGCTGTATCTGAATCTAGGCAGGGGGAGATGCCTAATGAAGATGTGAGATTGCCTGCTGCCATTTCTTCAGTTCCTGCTGTTGCTGCTGTTACCCCAACTCTAGCTCCAGTTCCACCTCAAGTTGCTGTCTTTTCAGTAGACCTCAGGTCCCTGCTCTCAGATTTTGATTCAATCTACTTCAGCTGTCTTCCAGTAAGCAATGCAGTCCAGCCATCTGCAGTTCAGCCAGTCCAGCCATCAAAGGATCTTTCCAAGGCCATTGTGCCCTTCTCAAGATGTGATTCCAGCTTAATTATCTCTTACATAAATTCCCTCTCTACTGCTGAGCCTTCTGGTTCCAGTGATGCTGCTGCTACTCCTGCTGCAAATATTGTTGCTGTTTCTGTTGATGCTGCTGTCAGTGATGATGCTGCTGATGTTCCAGTTTCTGAGGATATGCAGATGACAGAGGCATATGATTTTGAGCTTACTGTTATTCCTACTGTTATTACTGATGCCGAGGTTCTTGTATCTGAAAGTAGTGTTTCTGAAACAGTTTTCTCTGAATCTGTTGCTACTCCACTTACTGCTGATATTACTGCTGTTATATCTTCTACAAGTATTACTCCAGAAAGCTCTGTGTCTGTTGTTGCTACTGCTACTGCTACAACTTCTGTTGTTACTAGTACTGTATCTGCTGCTGCTACAACTACTGTTTCATCTGCTCCAACCCAACTTCAAAAAGATTATATGAAACAGATTGATGCCTTATATGATGAGCGAAGCTCTGAAAGTGATGAATTTAAGACTGATTCTGATGATTCTTCTGCCACCATAGCCAGGAAAAGAAAGGCAAGGAGCAAAGCTATGAAAAGAGTGCCTCCAGCCAAAGTAAAGGACACTAATGATATTCCTTATTACATTCTTCATGACTGCCCCATTACTGAACATTGGATGCAGTATTCCAAGAACCAACTTAAAGCCATGAAGAAGAAGAGGAAGTATGAGAAAGGATCTTCTCAGTTTCATCATCCTCATCCTCCTCCACCACCTCCTCCTGATGCAGGTGCAGGTGGAAGCTCAGCTACTCATACTTCTGCTAAAAGCCAAACCCCCTATCAGCCTCATGCAAGATCTCAATATAGGGGAAGCCAGTCCAGAGGTTCTCAATCAAGAAGAGGAAACTACAGAGGAAGCCAAAGGGAATTCCAAGTCTACTCCAAAGGCTATTTAAGACAACACCCTTACTCTAGGGAAGTACAAGCTTCATCAGATACAACTTCAGGTCCTTTTCCCTACAAGTTGAAAGAAGTAGTCTCATCCAGAGCTACTCAAGACAATCCTTCTAATAGATATGAGCCTCCAGTGCCCTTTGAAGATCCAGAAAATAACCCTACTGCATGGAATGCCAGGATGAAAGAATTAGCTGCCCTGGATCAAATCAAGAAAGCTAAAGAGCAAGGCAGAGATACTTCCAACATTACTACATTGTCTGAACAAAGAAAGAAGGAACTGGAAAGATATGCCTCAAGCAAATTTTTTGATTCTGAAAGATATATGGAGCTGCATCCTGAAGCTGTAGTACCAAGGCCCAAACAACAAACTTCTTTAGGTGCAGCTGATGACAGAAGGTCAAAGAAAGAAGCTCTCAATACTAATAGAGAAATTAAACTTATAAAGAGCAAGGAGAAAGAATAATTCTGTAAGGTGACAATTATTCTGATTTCTGATTTCTGTTTGAGATAATATATCTGTGATTCTGCTTGTTGATTGTTTATTGTTGCTTTGTATGATGTTTTTAATTTTTTCCAAGTTCTGTAAATAGTAATCCTAACCCAAATAGGTGGAGATTGTTGGAACACCCTATTACTAATTTGGGTCAGGATCACTATGTCTTTAGGAAACCTGTTTTTGACCTCCTGTATAGATCTAAAGGTCAATTAGAATTGAGTCTAAGGGCTAGTAATTAGGTTTGGAAGCTGCACTCAAGACCAAGGTTTTTTTGTTTGGAGACTAAGTCATTTCGTCGAGCTCAGTACGACGAATCGTCGAACTCCAATCGACGATCGTCTAGCTCAACTTCGACGGATCGTCGAACTCCATTCGACGATCACTGAGCTCAACTTCAACAAATCGTCGAACTCCATTCGACGATCTTCGAGCTCAGTTCGACGATCTTGACTCCAGTATTGATTCTCTATCTCTGAGCTCAGTTCGACGATAGTTGAGCTCAGATCGACGATCTCTGTTGCTGTATAAGTCCAAATCGCTGAGCTCAGTTCGACGATAGTGGAGCTCAGTTCGACGTTTTTCTGAAGAGTTAAATGACTTTCAAGATTCAAATTCAGAGCAGTTAAGGAGTTATTGTCAGCAATTAATTCAGAAGATCTTGTAGCCGTTTTCATTTATTCTGGACCAAGTTTCAAGGGATTATCAAGGAATGTTTCTTTGGACTTTCCCCCAGAAGACAAAGGCAATCAAGGATGCAATTAATGTCAGGCTAACGGCTATTCTTGACAGAGGATCATTTTCTATTCGGAAGAAAGGGAATAAAATATATGATTTTTGAATTCTGACAGCATCTGTAGAGAGTGCACAAGAAGAAGAGAAAAATATTCTCTGTTACAACTCTTCTCTGGAACTACATCTCTTTCTCAACACCAACTGTTCACAAGAGAAAGAAAAAGAGCTGTAGACATTCTCTGTCTAAAGGGATTCATACAAGAACACACAACCAAGGAGATCAACCATCTGAAATCTTCTGATCTCTTTTGATTCAAGTGTTCAAGGCCTACATCATTCAAGACTTCAGACACCTAATATTTCAGCTGTTGCTGAAATCATCAATTGCTGGAGATCAATTTCTGAAGGCCTATCACCCTATAGCAAAGCTTCATTTCCTGAACATCTCAAGAACTCAGGGGGAGCTTTGACAACATCAAATCCACATAGTCTTCTCAGTTGCTTTGAGAAAGAGAAGACTTCCATAACTCTCTCATCCCCATCTCTGTAAAGGGTTTTTCAAACTCCCTTCAAAAGTTTGTGCTTGGTTTTTGAGCACCTTATCAAAAGCTCATTGGTGGCAAGACACCTGATCAAAAAATCTGATTTGGTTTTTGAGCACCTTATCAAAAGCTCATTGGTGCCCAGGACACCTGATCAACTCATCCTGTAGTGGATTCCTACCTAGGGTGGTAGAAGAGTGAATGTACCCAAGTTTAGGGGAACCACTATAACTCTTGTGTCTTCTGACTTGCTTATCTTTATTTTTGTTTCTGGCTGTGATCTGTGATTAGTTAGGATCTGTGATTAGTTTCTTTTGTAGATTGTAATTAGATAGCTGTTGTGATTAGATTTAATATTTGCTTCCCTGTTCACTCAGATTACAATAATTGTTGTAAAATGTTTTTAGGCATCATACTCTATTCACCCCCCTCTAGAGTATATCAGATCTAGCTCTCACTTTCAGTCACGGATTCTGATGTCGTGCTTATGCCATGTCATGTGTCAAACTATTGGACACTGCTAGTGTGTCGCCAAAAGGAACAATGTTGGGATTTCTACGACTCTTTTAAAAGTGGTTGTCATCGTTCCAACCTTCCTGACTTGGTACAATTTCACACTAGTACACACTCATACGACAGTTGAAGGCCAAAAAATTAATGTGTTTTCTGACAATTACTGGGTCATGCAGGTTAAGACTTTATACGAGGAGGTTAGTGAAGCGTTGCCAGTAGATATTATCATGTGGCCTATTAACGAGGTTCCCAATTTGCCGCAACAAGATAATGGGGATGACTGCAGCGTGTTCGTGATGAAATTCATGGAGGAGGCGTTGTCGGTCGAGACTTTTTCATGACAAGAAAAAAAGAATTGGTGTAGAGAGATGCCGCAATTTCGTGCAGAAATTGCAGCGGATATTCTTCGAGCTTTTTCAAACATAATTAATACTAACATCAGTGCTTGATTCTCCATTCATTCCTATTTTTATTTATATTTGCTGATTGTGTTTAAAGTGATGATTGTGTTTTCCCTTACTCATTTCTGTAATGTAAATCCCCCATGTATTAATTATGTGGAGGAAACTGGAGGCGGTTGTAGTTATCAGGCATTACTGTTGCAGAGCAGCTAGTTTATCATAACTAATTCCTATGAATGAATGTATGTTGTAAATATTCAAGCAATTAAGTACCATAACCGTTCCTGTGTTGCGGCAACTGGAGGCGGCTGCAGTTATCAGGCATTACTGCTGCAGAGCAGCTGGTTTATCATAACTAATTGCTATGTTTTCTTGTAAATACTTCAAGTGATATGAATCTGGAGAATTTGGTGTGCATATTTCAATGCAATATGTGTTTTTTTTTTCAAATTTTAACCGGAAACAATAAATACATAAATAAGGTGATTCACTTTAAGTTTTGAAAACATCCGGGATACTACAAAAATTAAAAGACAAATCTAAGTCAAAGTTCTCTTGAGAATCAATATCTGCAGGAGTGGCATGTGGGGTTGACTGGTGCACAGGTTCTGGAGAATAGAAGAAGTTGTAGATCTTTGATTTGAAAGTATTATCATTCACAGGGATTGCTTTGCTCTTCATGTCACCTTGTTGATTTCCTACATTGAAAAAAGAAGTATCATTATACATGTAGTAATGAACTTGATTTCGAAAATATTAAGATAAAAAGTAGTACTTGATGCTCTAGTGTTCTTCTCCCAATGTACTTTTATTCGTGCGTTCGAAACCCCTTTCGGTCGCTTTTTCGGCGAGTCCCTTAATAACGTTGCCTCTTTCCCATTATGATAGACACCACCACCCCCAACGACCATAGACTGAACCTTTTGTGCCAAATCATTCATGGATGTCATAATAAGTTCCTTTGCCGGTTGACAGCTCTCAATTTGTAAGGCTAAATCATATGTAAATCTCATTAAATGGTTCCTGAAAACCACATTTGAATCGGATTGGGCCATTGAAGGTGAGTATGTAAGGTAGATACCTTTCTTAGCATGCAAACTGAATCGCTTGATAAAATATTGGTCAGGAATATGCTTTATATTTCTATGAATGAATATTCGCAAAACATGCTTGCATAGAATACCTTTTGTTTCAAAGCCTCGACAAGAACATGTAGCTTCGCCGATAATAACATTGAAGTTTACGAACTATCTTTTACCGTCAACACTTTCATCACACTGCGAGATCACATATGAAATACTATTATCCATGTATTTCGTTTCATCGACTATACTAACTCCAACAACCCCCTCCATGAATGATTTCTCAAAGATAGAAAACATTTTTATGGTGTAAACCTTCGAAGCCTGCTTCAATAGCATGGAACCCTTATATTTTAAGTCGACAGTACCCTGCGTGCACTTAAAATCTTCGTCAAACTCAGCTCTCCGCCATGTTGAAACTAGTTTATCCAACCCAATGAAACACTCTACAATAGAGCTGGATGCCTTGGAACAACCATGCAATCCATGATTTGCCGATTCGCTCCGTTGTGTCGACAAAATGCCAAGATCCAACACATCCTTGTTATACGCAGTTGACCACTTCCTCCTAGCTGCGTATAGGTCTCGCAACCATTTGTTGTCATGTAAACTTCCTTTCAACATCATTTCATTCCAATAACGATCAAACTCATACTCACAGTCACACTTGCTCATGCATTGGTGGAATAAACCTCGAACACCTTTATCATGGTTGAAGCAATGGACTTTAGAAGGAGCTTTCTTTGAGATGTGCCATTGGCATAATCGATGCCGGCTGGTGGTGAGAACACGCTCAATTGCAACTGCCATAGCTTGATCTTGGTCAGTAAAAATTATTGTAGGTTGTTTACCACCAACGAACTTAAGAAATGTTTCAAAAACCCAGCAAAAAGAATCAATGGTTTGTTATGCAATGAAAGTGCAACCAACACAAACACTCTGCCAATGATTGTTCACACCAATAAATGCAGCGCATGCCAAATTACATTTATTTAATCTGTATGTGGTATCAAAAATAATAACATCAGCGAAACAATCATAATCAATCTTACCACGCCCATCAATCCAAAAAAACCCGGTCAACCTATTTTGTTCATCTGTCTGGACTTCATATGAGAACATATTATCCTCAAGTTGTCTTGCTTGTAGTATCTTCAATAAACTAGTCGAATCACCACTTTCAATCAAAGTTTTTTTACCGCGTTGCACATAATTATAGGCATCAGTCTTGGTGAAACCGACGTTTTGAACACCTCCAACTTCTTCGGAGAGAAAATTGTACGCATGCACTGTTTTTATACCAGCCTCAGACATATTTTTTTAATAGATTGCCCTGCATATCCGATACCTTTCGATGTGACCTCAACAAATGCTGTTCTTTCTCAGATGCAAGGGAATGATTGTGCTCCTCCACAAACTTTGCAACCGTCCAATTCTTACCATCTGTATCCGTTTTAAAATGACAACATGCAAGACAACCAGTCCGAGTATCTAATTTGCGATATTTAATCGGTGACGGTTTTGTGTGTTTCTTTCCTGCCTTTGAGCAACTGTATTCACGGACTTTGATAATTCTGGTGTGTGTGTAATAAATAATATGTTGCCTACGAACACTGAAACCGGTTTTGTGAGCGTACTGACAATACAAAGCATATGCATCTTCCTCCGAATGGACAACAAGGAAACATAGATGTTATTTTTTGATCTGCATGCTAAAAAAATACATTAACCACTTTCTCAAATCGATCATGAAAGAAAGACTCTTTTCTCAAGTCAAGAAAGAAAGGCAAAGAAATATGTACACCAATTTCTTCCTCCATTTGACCACTATTATTCCCTTTCTCCATGGACAATAGAAGAAGCCAAGCTTACAGTCTTTTATAATACCTGAAATACAGTTGTACATTACACTATAACACAATACAGTTGTATATTATATCTGAAATACAGTTGTATATTATATCTGAAATACAGTTGTACATTACACTATATGCAAATACAGTTGTATATTATAACTGAAATGCAGTTATACATTACACTATATGAAAATACAGTTGTATATTATATCTAAAATACAGTTGTACATTACACTATATGTAAATACAGTTGTATATTATATCTGAAATACAGTTGTATATTATACTATATGCAAATACAGACGTATATTATACCTGACATATAGTTCTATATACAGTTGCAATGACAATCACTTGAAATACAGTTGGAATGACAATCACTTGAAATAGAGTTGCACAAACAATCATTTGAAGTACAGTTGCACAAACAATCACTAGTTCTGAAAAATAGTTCAACATATGTAAAGAGATGCCAAAAGACCGCTCTGTCCTGTTGCTGGAAAAATAATCATACCTGCTTCTTCTCAAGCGCTCCTTCAGCGAGAAATGTGCCTGGAAAGCTGTCGGAGATTGCGATGGCGCAGAGAGGAATAGTTGTTTAATGACGACGCCTACAGTAACATGTAGGACTCGCCGGAGTTCGCCTCAAAAAATCTGAGGGAAATCTGCTGGAGTCTGCCTCGACTGGCCCGACGATTTTCCACTTCGATCGCCTAGGTTACGTTAGGGAAGAAGAGGGAAACCCGAAAAATAAAGTGGGCCCCGTATTTTTGAAAGCGGTATTTAAACGCGCTCCTAGCACAGGGAACGCTACACATACCAAAAAAATATTCCTTACTGAGACCACCCCACTGAGGGAGGCACGCTCCTGCGATCCCGCCCAAGAGCTTGTCGTCACTGCCACTACTCCAGCGAGCACGGTTCCTGCCACTACTGCGACTCCTACAACCCCTGGTCCCATCAATCGCCCTTTCTGAGGGGGTGCGAGGAAGTCCTTAGCAAACCCCCTCTAATCCTTTTGGCGGGTCGCCGAAATACCTTTTCCTAGGACGATTTTGGGAGCCCTCCTCCCATCGCCAGGGGGAAAGATGTTGAGTCCTCACGTAGTAAGTGACTAGTATTCACCTCCTTTTGAAGTTCATTAACTATATTTTGACCACTTCTTAGTACTCACAAATCAACATGAGATTTTAGGCGCTGACTACTCGAGTCATATAGGGATCTACTCGGCTCCAGCCTCTTCTTCCGCGATTAGCGAGTTCCTTGGGGATCCCTCAAGTACTGTCGAGTTCACGTACCATTTTGTGGAGATTTTCAAAAATACATATTCATCCTTTGTGAGCTCCAGGAGGGGAGGGGTTCAAGCAAGGCTGACCCCATCCCTTGTCTCCTTACCTTAGAGCAACGGATCAACATACTTGAGGGAGATCACACACTACTTGTTGAAGAGGTCCAGCGAACTTCTGGAGGGATGAATCTCGGAGGCAACATCATGCCATTGGAGGACCATCTATGATGAGTAGAGGATAACATGCACATCATGCAATAGGAGCTCATCGCCGTGAGCGAATACGCGAGTACCCCGCGAGGTTCGATGGTGCACAACTTGGAAGTGGCACCCTCTCCGAGCTCACTCGCATGATATATTTCTTTTATTAAATACTAATGCCTTGTCTTATTAATTTTCTGCATATAGAAACTACCACTTTTATGCTATGCTTAATCCCTCTTTGTGGGAGCTTATGTACTCGTTTTTTGTGTTTGTATTTCCTTCCTTTTATTTTATGATGCCCGAGTTTTTGCCATTGGGGCGTGTACTCGCTCGCGCTTGGCAAGTTCCTTATTTTTGTGGTGCTGGTGGGAGAGAGGTACTTGAGGGTGAGTGGAGCGCCTCAATGACCGTGACCCCATATCTCTATAAATACCCGCACCCCACCATAATTACTACACATTTCAACCTCTTTCTCTTTTACCCTTTCATTTCCATGCTCTCGCGCCCTCTACTCGCAACCCCTAACTCTAGATGGCTAGCGATTCCGAGATCGCATATGGACAAGGTAAATGCGTGGAGAACTTCTTCAACCACCTCTTCCCCAATGGGAAGATGTTTGAAGAGGAGTTCCTCACATTCGAGGTTGCGTCATATTGTCGGGTACACAGCTCGCTGCCCAGATGAAGGCGAATTCATCAACACCATCTACCACGACCAGCTCATCCCCCTTCCTAATTTTGAGGTCAGACTTTGCCTCCCGCTCTGGCCTGAGGTGAAGAAATTCCTGAAATATTTCAGGCTAGTGCACGGGAAGATTAACATCATTACGATCACCATTTTAGTTGCATTCGCCAGTTATCTGTGTGAGGAGAAAATGGAGTTCAACCTCACTGACTTTTGCAAAATTTTTATCTTCAGGGCGATTTTGGATGGGGTCGTCTATCTGACTGACTCGCATGTGAAGGTCAGCGAGATAGTGAACAAAGTTCACAATTGTTGAAGCCGAAATTTGACCCTGACAAAAGTTCGAAAAATAGGGGCGTAGCCAACACCTACTCGTCCCAAGCTTCGACCTCCGACTGGTCGTGAAGGACCAGAAAATGATCCAAAGCCACAGCAGAGAGGTCCCACCGCGTACCTGGAAGATCTCTGAGAGCTTCCCCTCCAAAGCTAAAAGCTGGGCTCGAAGCTCCTCAGAAAGCACAGAAAAAACCTCTCAAGTTCTGGGAAACAGATGCCAGTGCTTCTGAAGAACCCATATGGGTCTATTTATAGTTTTCTGAGTCTGAACTGCCAATAACCAAACTGAGCCGATCTGAAATTACCAAAGTACCCTTGGTTTGGTCTGCCAACAATCAAATTCCGCTGTTCTGAAGAGTTATATGCAAACCACCCGAGGCAAAAGGGTAAAAATACCCGGGGTAGAAGAGTAAAATCTCCCTTGGGTATAGAAATGTAAAAACGGCCTCTTTTTTATGTGGCGAGTGGGAGAGCACCCAGCGGCGAGACGGGCCTTCCTGCTCGTCTCACAGGTATCCTTTACTATGAGGTTTTCTCGCCGTTTATGGGTCCTCTCGCGCCCCCAAGGGGGCATCTCGCCTGCTGCAGAGACCACCCGTCTCGCCCCCTGCGAGTGGACTGGTCCCACTCGCCTATCAGCACCTCTCGCATTCACTTCTTCCGCTCGCAGCCTGAGGGCCTCTCGCGAGTCCGAGGTTGTACACAATCCCCGCTCTTTTCGAGATTATTTTAAGCTCGGAAAAAATGTCCAACCGAGGCTCGTCATTAAAGCGCATTTAAGAACGTATTTATGAGAGAATCTTTGGTGAGGCCCCTTACCGGAACCTATAAATATAGGAATACTGCCCCGAATCAGGATGCCCCCTTTCCCACTCTCCTTTCCTGTCTTGAACTGTTCATCATGTCTCACAGCCAGAGCTTCCGCGAGCGCCTTGCAATGGTGCGCCGGCAGAATAAGGCCAACGTGGCCGCCCTGACCTCAACACTAGTTCGCCCCCTATCCTCTTTACCCCCGCATCATCTCGCCTGAAGAGGGTATGAACAGGTGGTCCCTCTTCTGCTGCCGAGGATCCCTCTCGCGCAGTCCTGGAAACCTGCCCCACTCCTCCTCCTACATCTCCCAGAGAGAAAGAGGTGAGCTCTCGCTTCTGCCTTTATTACTCCTTCAACCTTTGCATCTGTCTTCTTAATCGTTTTCCTCTTCGGGGAGCCCCTGAAGTTACACAGCGGCTGGAAAGTCCGCGAGATGACTCCGCCGTCCACCGCGAAGATTCCGACTCGCAACCACCTTCCACTCCTCCAACTACTCCTGGCGAGAGGAGGGTGGACCCCTCCCGGGTCGCCGGGACCTCCCGCCTTCCTGGTAAAAGACCTTCCCTCGCGCTTTTGTGTCCCACTCGCTATTCTCATACCCCTGTGCGAGAGCCTCTTTCACCCTGCCCTTGCACTCTTTGCGCAGGCGCTCAGACCGACTCGCCTGCTGAGGAGCAGCGTAGGCGACTCTCCGTCTCGCCTCCTCCTCCTATAGATGGGATTGAAGACTACCTGGGCGACCCTTCGAACCCGGCGGAAATGAAGCGCAAGACAGCTGAGTTGTTCCGGAAGCACGCGCACATC
The DNA here is from genome assembly GCA_039583875.1 of Platanthera guangdongensis. Lineage (NCBI taxonomy): Eukaryota > Viridiplantae > Streptophyta > Magnoliopsida > Asparagales > Orchidaceae > Platanthera > Platanthera guangdongensis. Next base: position 108,793,046 of record CM077160.1, on the reverse strand, counting down.
ATCCATTCGTTGGCGCAGGACAAGCAAGCATCGGAAAGGCAGATCGAATGGCTGGAGAACGAGTGCGCTCGCCTATCTTCCGAGACTGATACCGAGTTGGATGTCAATGGAACCAACCCCGACGTCATCATCAACGAGGTCGACATGCAGCTCCGTCTTGCGCGCCGTGGGCTGGAGTCTGTTCGCGCCTTCCACTCGCGCAGTAGGCCTCCTTGCGCGGGAGCTCGCGGTGGCCGCTGACAATGACACCCGTATTGAAGGCCGTCCGTCTCGCCTCTTCTCCTTTATCTTTGTATTTTGGATGTTGTAATAATTAAATAATGCCTTGTGCTGCCGTCTCGCCGGCTGTCAGAGAACCTGATGCCCACCATATGCGGGATGATGTTTCTTAAACATTCATTGCCGTTGCCTTTTTTATTCCTTCATTTTTCTTTAATTTCTTTTAATTACTTTGTCCTGTGATTGTGACTGACCACGCAAATCGAGATTTTTTAGGGGAGAGAGAAAAACACCGACTGACTCTTCCCCTCCCCCGGTACATTTTCCCGCTCATTTAATTATATTTTCATATCCGCTATAAATACCCCGGGCCTGGGTCAGAAGGATACCCGCATCCTTTATTCTTGCTGTGCCCAAGCTCTTGCCCCCTTGCTTCTTCCGTCTCGCCGATTCTTCTCGCCTTTTCTTCTCGCTCTTTTTCTTCTCGCTCGGCTATCTCGCCGGCCTTCTTACTTCTTCTTTTTCTCCCTCCGTCTCGCTTACAGCCGTCTCGCCAAAAATGGGCAAGAAAAGAGTTGAGGAAGGCGAGGGGCACAACCACTGCGGGAAGCGGTTCATTGATCATGACTTCCCGCTCGGTCGGCTTCCTGTCGAAGACTACCGCCTTTTCGTCCGCGAGTACCTGAAGTAGGGGGTCGAATCGTGGCCCCCCAAGGTGGGCGAGTCGATCAACACTTACTACCCGGGGGAGCTCGCCTTACCCATCTCGCACTTTGAGGCGGGGTTGAGGATACCTCTCTGGCCGGAGGTGAAGCAAGTCTTCAAATACTTCGGCGTCGTCCCGACGCAATTTAACCCGAACGCGATTTCGGTGTTAATCGCCTTCGCCTGCTACATGCGCCGGGAGCGCATTGAGTTCAGCTTGACGGTCTTCCGCAAGCTCTTCATCTATCACGCCAACGCCGACGGCGTCTCGTACTTCACCGGGCAAGGGCTCAAGGTGTGCGAGACGCCAAATAAAAATAATCATTGGCTTACAAAGTTCCTCTTCATCCGCGGCGACTTCGGGGGCGTCCCGCTCGTCCCGGTGTCGCCCCTCGAGAGCTTCTAGGCGTCCCCGCAGGTAGGCGGCACAGAGAAGTTGTTGTGCGATTACTTCGTCGGCAAAAACTTCGAGGTCAACTTTCTGTGGCGAGGTCTCGACTCGCTGCCTCCAGTGCTCCCTGGCGAAGGTACTCTCACTTTCTTGTCTTGCTTTGTGTTAGATTATTTCTCCGTCTCGCCATCTCATCGTTTTGTTTGTTTTTTAGGGGAGCGAGTCGTCCCAGTCCACCCCCCTACAAAAACAACATCCACCCCGCCAAGGGCCTTGATCTCGCCAGCGCAGCGGCTGAGGCGGTGAGAGAGTCCTTGGCGCCTATCCCCCCAAAGAGGCCCGCAAGTGATACGGCCCCCTCTCGCTCCAGTCCTCCAAAGAAGATGAGGAAGGCCGTGGTGGTCTCCAAGGGGAAAAGAAGGCCCCGCAGGAGTAAAAGGAGAGGCCGGGGTCTTCGAGCCCCATCTCGGTAGGGGAGTCCCCATCGCCCTGCTCGCCTACTCACCAGGCCGTCTCACATACTCGCGGGACGGCTTTTCCTAATCAACCTACAGCCACCTCCAACCAGCCAGCTGCCACCTCCAACTAGCCAGCTGCCACCACCTCTCGCGAAGGCGCCTCCTCCCGCCGTCCCGCCCCCTCTTCCCGCATGAACTTCAACCTGGGCCCCGTGGACCACGATGCCGCGGGCGACCCTGTTCTGCTGTGGGGGCGGGACGTTAATCACGTATCTATTTCCACCCTCCTTCCTCCTTGGAAGGAGAAGGAGGTCCCCACCAACCATGCCTTCGCCGTGGGGTATGGCCTTTATGGCGGTCTTGACGACGTCTCTCCTGAAAGCGAGTCCTCGCGGGACCTCGTCCTGAAGACCTCCCACGCCCAAATGCGCGCCTTGGAGTTCTCGCACTGCGCCGCCTGCCGTCTAATTTATACCAACAAGAAATGGTCGAAGAGCGAGACAAGCCTGGCGGCGGAGCGGGAGAAGTCCGATGGTCTCTCAAAAAGGCTGTCTGATGCCGAGACCCTCCTCGCGAAAGCCCAGGGCGGCGTGGTAAGCCCTAACCTTATCCTTAGATTTTCCTTTCAAATATTCTTGGCTAATTGACCTGGCGTCTCGTAGGATGCCGAGACGGCGGAGTGGTTGCATTCGCGCGTGGCGGCCTTGGAGGAGGAGGTCAAGGATTTGAAAGCCCAGAATGCTCGCCTTCAGGTCGATGCCACGTCATCGTCTCACCGCGAGCCCTTCCAGACACCTCCGCCGCATTACTCCTTTGACGAAGTAGAGGAGCAGTGCCGAGACGCTGGTGTCAGGGCGGCAGAGCTGGTCCTTGAAAGATATAGTACCTAAACACCTAGAGGGGGGGGGGTGAATAGGTGACCAAATTCTTTTTAACTTTTTATGGGAGCAATCAGTATTTAACACAGATTTCTATTTACTATATCACAGCACATATGCAACAATCACAGCCAACAACAATCACACAGTAGACACAGAGTTTTATAGTGGTTCCCGAAGCTTTGGGTACATCCACTTTCCCCCTTCGCCTATCTAGTAGTGTACTAGATTCGACCAAACTCCTCTACTATCTCAGAACCCAAACTGGTTCCTACACCTCAGGCCCAAGGCCCTACAACTCAGCTTTTCCACAAAGCCTACACTCAGCCACAAAGGCCTACACTCAGCCACAAAGGCCTACACTCAGCCACAAAGGCCTACACTCAGCCACCAAGGCCTACACTCAGCCACCAAGGCCTACACTCAGAGATTTCACTCTCTTACCCTCAGCCTTTATAATTGCAGGCTTACAATCTTAGATCCAAAGGATCCTACAAGTTATAATGAATACAAAATGTAAAAACTCAACAACTTAGATGAAAGAGAGATAAGTTGTGAGATTCTTGATGAGTTCTTGGAAGAACTCAGCTGGACTCAATCTGACTTAGCTTTCTTCAAAGCTTCTTGAAAGTAGAACTCAATAAGATTGACTCCTTCTGCAGTTGATCCTTGATCTCTGCTTCTTAAGATTCAGACTAATCTGAATCCTTCTTCTCAGCTGGGTTCCAACAGCTGATTTCTTGGATGGAGCTCTCTCTCTCCAACTTCTTAGATCTTCACTTGATAGCTAGATCTTCTTTAAATCTGAACTTGGACTTGTGTTCAATCTCTTCAACAACTTGTTGATCAATCCTTAACAACAGTTTCTGTAGACTGTATAAGCCTATTTATAGGCCTTCTTCATGGTAACCGGCTGGTCCGGTCCATAACTGAATTCTGACAACTCTGACAGGTGCTGTAGACCGGCTGGAATGGCAGCTGTCAAGTCATCCAGTCAGTTCTTGAAAATTCTCTAACTGTCTGATAGTGTCGATACTTTCTATCTTTAAGTGTCGACACTTATAGACCAAGTGTCGACACAAGTTGTCTAAGTGTCGACACTAGTCTACAAGGTGTCGACACAACTCCTTATGTTGTTGATTCTTTATCTCGATACTGCTTCTTCTTCATGTGTCGACACTGAAATTGAGTGTCGACACAAGTACTTGAACTTCAGTATCTTTGCTGAATTCTTCTAAGTGTCGACACAACACCTTTGTGTCGACACATCTTCATGTGGTGAATCTGTTAAGTGTCGACACTGCTTCTTGGTGTCGACACATCTTCATGTTGATACTTGTTGAGTGTCGACACAGCTCCTTGTGTCGACACATTCTTCTTCTTGTTGGGACTTCAGCTGAGTGTCGACACATTCCCATAGTGTCGACACTTGTACTTAGAATAATTTGTTGATCTTGCTGTTCTTCACTAAGTGTCGACACAGCTCCTTGTGTCGACACTTTCTTCAAGTGTTGAGTCTTCAACTAAGTGTCGACACATTGTTCTGGGTGTCGACACTTACTTCAAGTGTTGACTCTTCTGTTGAGTGTCGACACATTGTTCTGGGTGTCGACACTTGTACTTAGTCTCTGCAGACTTTTGCTGAGTGTCGACACAGCCTCCAAGTGTCGACACTTTCTGGTGTAGACACAGCTTCTCTGGGTGTCGACACAACTGTTAAGTGTCGACACAGCTTCACTGTCTTTTCTTCACTGAGTGTCGACATAGCTCCTTGTGTCGACACTTTCTGTCTGGTGTCGACTCAGCATCCCTGGTGTCGACACAATGACTTCAAGTGTCGACACTGCTTGCCTGGGTGTCGACACAAGTCTTCTTAAGTGTCGACACTTTCCCTCTGGGTGTCGACACATGGACTTAGAAACTTTTTCATCATTTCCTGCAAATACTTAACCTGCACATGTAACTCAAATTACATCAAATACATTTTGATGTATATCATTGAGTTGGGTGAGGCTTCTTCAAATCAGGTACATTTGAACCAGTGTACCCAACAGTCCTAAAGATGATGAAGGAGCTGGGGGTCGTAAAGGACAACTCAGAGACGGTGACAGTCCGCGACCTGGTCCCACAGATCTACGGCGAGGAGAGCGAGGATTCTTCTTCCAGCGAGGAGGACTGTCGTGCCACCTCCAAGATCCAGAATCCCTCTCTCCTCTTTTTGCTGTTGTTGTGAAACTTGGTTTATTTTTTGTGATAAAAAAACTGACCGTTGTAATGCTGATATTTGATCAAATGTATACACTTTTTCTGTCTCTTTTATTCCACTCGCTCACTTTCTTTTTGCTTGTCTTCACTTACGAGACGATGTTATCCCCCGCCTCGCCGACTCGCCTTTACTTTCTTCACTTTGCTTTGTTTTGCTTATTGCGAGACGACCCTTTGATGCGCCTACGCACGCGAGATGGTGCTACATCTTGTCTCGCTGCTTTGTTGGAGAGTTGGCCTAGAGCACGAGTCGTTACTTCCCTTACCATTGTGCGTGAGATCTAACTGGTATAACCCTCTCACCTTACCATGAGGTACCCCCCGCGCGAGTGGCCTTTAATAACGTAACCTGCTCGCCTATCATTAGAGCGAGCCTCCTGTCTCGCGCGAGTGCCCACTCGCTGTAAGCAAGACCGTCCTTGTAACTGTCAGCCTCGAGTGCCTCCGCTCGCACTGCTCCAAACCTAGTTTACTTTTTATGAGATTTAAGCAGAGGGATATCGCTAGCAGTGCCTCCACTCGCACTGTTAGCTTTATGAGAGCCTGGGCAACAGGTCCACCGGGGACCGGGCCGGGCTTGAAGTGGTTTACAATTCCCCAGAACTAAGAACTATTCCCAAGAACCAAGAACAAAAACTTTAAGAACCAGACCTCTCCCCCACAGGTGAGCCTTCGGACCTGCCATCTAATGAGATCCTGTGCAGCGGGTCTACCTGGGGCCGAGCCGTGCTCGGGGTAGTGTAGAACAAAAACTTTAAGAACCAGACCTCTCCACCACAGGCGAGCCTTCGGACCTGCAAGCTAATGAGAGCCTGCACAGCGGGTCTACCTAGGGCCGAGCCGCGCTCGGGGTAGTGCAGAACCAAGACCAAGAACCAGACATCTCCCCCACAGGCGAGCCTTCGGACCTGCTAGCTAATGAGAGCCTGTGCAGCGGGTCGACCTGGGGCCGAGCCGCGCTCGGGGTAGTGCAGAACCAAGGACCAAGAACCAGACCTCTCCCCCACAGGCGAGCCATCGGAACTGCTAGCTAATGAGAGCATGTACAGAGGGTCTACCTGGGGCCGAGCCGCTCTCGGGGTAGTGCAGAACCAAGGACCAAGAACCAGACCTCTCCCCCACAGGCGAGCCTTCAGACATGCCAACTAATGAGAGCCTGCGCAGCGGGTCTACCTGGGGCCGAGCCGTGCTCGGGGTAGTGCAGAACCAAGGACCAAGAACCAGACCTCTCTCCCACAGGCGAGCCTTCAGACCTGCCAGCTAATGAGAGCCTGCGCAGCGGGTCTACCTGGGGCCGAGCCGCGCTCGGGGTAGTGCAGAACCAAGGACCAAGAACCAGACCTCTCCCCCACAGGCGAGCCTTCGGACCTGCCAGCTAATGAGAGCATACACAGCGGGTCTACCTAGGGCCGAGCCGCACTCGGGGTAGTGCAGAAGTGACCATCTTCCTGCCGTTAGAATTTCATAGTAGATAAAGACAAGAAGTTGTTCGAGAAATATATTATAATGAACTTGATTTGAGTATACAACTTTTGCTCTCCCTTCTTATGGGTAGAAGCGCTTCAAGTCATCGCCACTCCAGGTGTGGCTCAAGGTCCTACCCTCCACATCCTGGAGGTGGTGACCTCCTGTTTTTAGGATCCTCTCAACAATATAAGGCCCCTCCTAATTTGGGTTGAGCTTACCCAGGGGGGCAGACCTTCCTGCATCATCAACCTTCTTTAGTACCAGATCTCCTTCCGCGAATTGTTTGATCCTGATATGCTTGTCGAAGTATATTGCCATCCGCCGTTTTAGCTCTTTCTGCCTGATGGCTGCGACGTCGCGTAGCTCTTCTACCATGTCCAGTGAGAGGCGTAAGCCTCCTTCGTTTTCTAGTCTCCAAGCCTCATCTCCATCACCTGCAGCCGCGACTCGTGGTGACCGAACCTCAAATTCCACAGGCAGGACCGCTTCACACCCATGGGAAAGTTTGAAGGGGGTCTCGCCGGTGGCCATATTCGGGGTTGTCCGCAAGACCCATAATACTGAGGGGAGCTGCTCCACCCAACTCCCCCTCAAGTTCTCCACCTTCTTCTTGAGTAGATTCACAATAATTTTGTTCGCCGCCTCCACCTGACCGTTGATTCTGGGGTGGTGGACGGAGGCAAACTTGAGGTCGATGCCCAGCTGAGTGCAGAAACTTATAAACTCTTCACTTGCAAATTGAGGACCATTGTCCGTGACAATGGCCTGAGGCAGCCCGTGCCTGCAGATGATCTCCCCCAAACGAAGTTCCTGATGACTTGGGAGGTTACTTTGGCCAGCACCTTAACCTCCAGCCATTTAGATAAGTAGTCGATCATAACCAGGAGGAACCTCCTTTGCCCACTAGCCGGAGGGAAAGGCCCAACAAAATCCATCCCACAGACAGCGAACGGCCATGGTGCCGTGATGATTCAGAGCCTTTGAGCTGGCAAGAGCTGGAGGGGGGCGTAGAGCTGGCATTTTTGGCACCTCCTCACAAACTCCGCAACGTCCTTCCTCAGGGTGGGCCAGAAGTACCCCTGCCTGACCACCCTTGCCTCCAACGTCCTCCCACCGAAATGGCTACCACATTCCACAGAGTGCACCTCCTCCAGATTCTGTCGGGTCTCCTCTTCTGTCACACATCGTGCTAAGAGGCCCGAAAGCATCTTCCGATGCGAGCTTCCTTCATGCATGAGATAGTGGGCCGCCTTATGACGAAAGCTCTTTGCATCTTTGATCCCCTCAGGGAGGCTGCCCGTGGTGAAGAAGGTCACGAAGGGATTCACCCACGAGGGTCGCCGATCCACTTCCATTAGCTCCCCTTCCTCTATCGCGGGATGAAAAAGATCAGTCAAGGTACCTCATCCCCGAGGTCCAAACTTAGCCAACCGATCGGCAGCCATACTCTCTTCCCTGGGAACATGTTGAATGGAGAATGTACGGAACCTCCCGATGATTGCCCTCACCTTGGATAAGTACTTCACAAGGGTGTGTTCCCGAGCTTCGAACTCTCCTCTAATCTGCGATGCCACCACCAATGAGTCAGTGAAAGCCTCCACATCCAGGATCTCGAGCTCCTTTGCCAAATGAAGGACGGCTATCACAGCCTCGTACTCTGCCTGGTTGTTTGTTACTGGAAAGTGCAAGACCACCGCCTGCTCTATGGTGATCCCTTGAGGACTTGTCAGTACCACCCCCGCTCCGAGGGAGTGCTTTCCCAAGGCCCCATCAACTGTAATCTTTCATGCCTCCTGCGGCCGTGACTCCTCGGCCCCGACCTCCACAATGTAGTCTGCAAAGAAGTCGGCCACCACCCGTGCCTTGATGGAGAGCCTTGACACGAATGAGATATCGAAATCACTCAATTCAATAGACCACTTGGCCAACCTGCCTGAGTGCTCCACTCCTTCAAAAATCTTGCTGAGGGGATGGTCCGTCACCACCCTGATCGAATGTGCTTGAAAATATGGTCGGAGCTTCCTGGCCGAAATGATCAAGGCGTACGCCAGCTTTTCTAAAATAGGGTAGCGAAGCACCGCCTTCTTTAGAATCATGCTAACATAGTAAATAGGCAACTGCTTCCTCCCCTCTTCCCTAACCAGGACAGAGCTCATCGCCCCTGCCCCTACTCCTAGGTATAAGGTTAGAGCCTCCCCCTCCTTTGGGCTCTGAAGTAGAGGAGCCAGGGAGAGCTACTCCTTCAGCCTTTGGAAAGCTTCTTCACATTCGGCGGTCCACTCGAACTTTTGATTACCCCGTAACACCTTGAAGAATGATAAGCATTTCTCTCCCGACCTGGAGAGGAATCTTCTTAGGCCGACCAGCTTTCCTATCAAGCGCTGGACCTCCTTAGCATTGCGTGGTGACTCTAACTCTAGGATGGCCTTCACCTTATCCGGGTTGGGTTCCACCCCCGCCGGGGTCAGGAGATGTCCAAGGAACTTCCCACGGCTCACCCCAAAAATGCACTTTAAGGGGTTTAGCCTCATCTTGAACTTCCGCAAGGTGGAGAACGTCTCCTCCAGGTCCCGAAGGTGTGAGTTCACGCCCTTGCTTTTAACCATTAGGTAATCAACATAGACCTCCAGGTTCCTTCCCCTTTGATCCTGGAAGACTCGATCCATCATGCGCTGGTATGTTGCCCCTGCATTTTTCAACCCAAAGAACATCATCTTATAGTTAAAGCACCCCTCCGTCGTGATGAAAGAGACGTCCTTGACGTCGGGAGGGTGCATTCGGATCTGGTGGTAACCTGAAAAAGCATCCAAAAAACTCATAATTGAAAAACCAACGGCTGAATCAACCCGCGCGTCGATTCGAGGCAGGGGGTAGCAATCCTTAGGGCATGATTTATTTAATAGAGAAAAGTCAATACACATGCGCCACTTCCCTCCTCCTTTCTTAACCATTACCACGTTGCAGACCCAGCCTGGATACTGGATCTCCGAGATAAAACCAGCCTCCAGAAGCTTCTTGACCTCCTCGCGGATTGACTCTTCCAGCTTTGTTGCGATGGTCCTCATCTTCTGGCATATGGGGCGCGTCCGGGGGTCCAAGTTCAGGCGGTGGCAAGCCACATCCGCATCGATGCCCGACATGTCAGCCGCGCTCCAAGGGAAGATGTTGACGTTGCTCTGGATGTAAGCCTGCATTCGCTCCTGGTCCTCGGGGCTCAGACCTCTGCTGATCCGCACCTTCTGCACCTGACCGGCGCTGGTGAAGACTTCCATCTCCACCACTTCCTCAACCAGCTCTAGCCGCGACTGCTCCCAGCCGGCCCTTGCCTCCTCTTCCAATCCGAACTCTTCCTCCCCCCTGCCTCCTCAACTTCCATCGTCTCCTCTAGGATTTCCCTCCGCTGCTGCTCAACCTCCACACCTCTCTGGGCCTCCCTCTCAGATCCTCCTTCCATCTCCTCATGCCGATCCTCTTGCGGCTCCAACTCTCCGTCCCTCGGGACCTCCTGCACCTCTCCTCCTCTCTGCTCCTCCTCTCTGATAACCTCTTCAGTCTTTTCCCTCGCCTCCACTAGGCTCATCTCTTCCTCTCCGACAACCTCCTCGAGCGCCGCCATATCCTTCTCCAACTCCTCCGCCTCTGCCATCCAAGATATGGTGTTGACCTCCATCACGTAGCATTTCCTTGCCACCTTCGGGTCCCCTCTGAGCCTAACCTGGACCCCTCCGTTGTTGAACTTGAGGTATTGATGAAACAAGGAGGGGACGCAGTGAAAAGCGCTGATGAGGGGACACCCAAAGATGGCGCAATAGCTGCTCAGGGTGTAACAACCAAAAATTGAAGTTTGGCAAATTTTTGGTTGACACAGCCTGGGACACGGGCGTATCCCAGGGCGTGTCCTTCATGGGTGAGCAGTCGATGAGTTTGCGCTCGACGATTTTTCCGTTCGACGAAATTGAGGGAACACGCCCTCTGACACGGGCGTGTCAGGGGCCGTGTTGTAACATCCCATGTTACTTCTGGACCCCTCAACTTAGATTGGGTTAGGCATGGGGTGAGACTTAAGGAGATCAACTAGGTTTGACCCTAGGTAGTGGGTGGTAGCTATGTGGAGCCACTATAGGACCAAGTCAAACTAGGTCAAACTAGCCTAATTAGGGACCCTAGCCACACCATGACCCCACCACATTGCCCTAACCCTAAAGACAATCTAAGTGGACCCTAGGGTATGTCACTGGGTCAACATTTTGACCCCAGTTGACCAAGGTCAACCTTGGGCTTAATTTGGTCAAACCCACACCCATAGGCCTAATTAACCTAAGTGGGGCACTCCCTTGACCCAAACTAAGTTGGGTGGTGCCACTAGACCCATTTCCACCAAGTGGGGTCAGTCCACCCACCATGGTTGACCAGTCAACCCTAAAAGTCAATTTGGTCAACAATTTGACCTAAGGAATGAAATGTAGGCCAAGCCATTTCCCCTTGGACCAAGCCCACTAAAATTGGCCCAAAGTCAACCCAAGTGAACAAGACCAGTCCTACCCCTCTAAATCAGGAGAGAGAGTACATGCAAGGGGGTAAAATTGGGATTTTTAGGAAAAGAGGAGAGAGAAATGGGGATGAAGGGGAATATTGGCCACATGGCCACCCCTTCAGCTGCAACTCTCTGCCCATCACATGCTAGCCGGCTCCCCTCTTCATTTCCAGCAGAAAACCAAGGCAGTGAGCCACATGGCACCATGGGTGAAACCTCCAAAGCTCAAACCGAGCTCACCTTGGAGTTAACTCCACTTATAGCCCACCTCAGTCCAAACAGACCTCACCATTAGCTTCAGAAGGCCGAAAGGAGTGGAATTTGACTGCTTAATCATGGAGAACGGTGGAGATTTGAGCTTTCGGGGTGGAGCTCGCAGGCGCACCACCACCACGGCAAACCGCCGCCTGACCCGCAGCCAAGCTTCGATTCAGGTGCGTTTCACTTCACCTCTACCCGTACTAGCATCTTAGATCAAATAGAAGAGATATCGGGCTCAACTGAGCCCGATGCCATGTGAGAAAAACGGGAAATTTCCAAGCTTTTGAAACCGCTCGGGATCACCGTCGCCGCCGTCTCCCGCCGCCCCATCGCCGGGAAATGATAGCCACCACCACCGTGAAGGTGATGACACCGTTGGCTGGAGGTGGCGCCGTCTCAGCTGGCCGGAAACCGCCAGCAAAGTTGCTCCAGGTCGGCTCGATCTCAGCCGTTGGCTGGAGGTAGACGATGACCCGTTTCCGTTGGATTTACTTTAAGATTCGTGCAACAGTTAAAGGATTTAATTTAATTATTTGATGAATAGTGAAATTCTGTCACACTTTTTCAGTCACTTTGCATGTTAAATATAGGCCTCTTAGAGGCATTTCCAGACCTTAGACCCTTAATGAAAAATGTAGCCAAGGGTCTTACCTTTAATATGCCACCCTAAACATATATTTTGGTGTAGTGTACAGTCCTGTAGGACATTTCTCCTAGGACTGGTCCTAGAGTAGGGCAGAAATTAAATTGGATGCCCAGGTCAAAATATTAGTCACCATGGCCCCAAATTTTGGGCACATGCATGATTATGGCATACTTAGCTCCTGCCAAAACTTAGGAATTTTTAGAGAATATTTTTCCTATAGTATTTGCTAAAATATCAAAATTCAAATATATGAAATATGGGGAGCTCTACTCCTCCCCATGGCCCCAAATTTTGGTGGTAGGTCAGTGGGGTCATCCTTGGTGCATGATAAAATTTTCAGCACCTTGGGTTCACTGCATGTTGGAGAATCCACTTGCATGTGCTACCCTATGTTAAGCCTTGGTGTGCAAATAGCAAAAATGCAAATTGGTGTATTTAGCCCAATGGTGACATGCAAAGGTCATGAAATTATTTACAGTAGTTCATTAGGGTAAATTTCATCCCTCAAATTAATGATGGAATTTTTGGAATCAAAATTCCATTTATTGGAATTTATTTTAAATATAGCTATTTTGGAAATAAAATTGGAAAATAGGATTTATTCAAGTACAAATCCAAACAACTTTGCCAAGGCATAGATAACATCACATTTGACTTAGGAAAAATATGATTTCTCTGTTTTGAAGAACTTTTGGAGTAGATACCCTAAATTCCCCATTTTACCCTTATCTTGTTAATTCTTGAGATGATGGATTTGTACCTCTGAAAAATTTGGAATTTATTCTACTGCTATAAAATGTTATTATTAGTTTTGCATAAATTTCTCAGAATTAATGGATGCATTGTTTGTAGTTAAATTAATACAATGACATTTTGGTAAATATCGTATAATGGAATTTTATAGGCCATTTTACAATAAATGTTGATGATACTCTGCCAATAGTCATAAATTAGTGTCCTAAAAGTTCTGTAATTTTTCTGGAATTTTTGAGTACATAATGCCTATACATCATTTGGAAAATGGAATTTGTGTGGAATTGATATTAAATAGAAAATGATAATAAATAATTTAAGGAAAATTATGAAATTATGTAGGCAGCAATAGTTTGTCAATATACATCTCAGGAAAAATCCCCTGGGCCAGTGGATACTTAATCAAACTACTTCATGTGTAAAGTGACCTAGCATTTAAATTAAAATAATTAATTAAAGGACTATTTGGCCAAGAAAAATTATGAGAATTCTTAGGGTAGTTCCCTTAGTCCTTAACACCTTAGGATAAATATTTAGAGTCAAGATGCCTTAAGGTTTGGAAGATCACATTTTTAGGGTAATCATAGGTCATGGTCTGCATATAACACAAATAGGTCTGGCCTTAGGGGATTACCAGGGGATTGATTATCGGAAGAAATAAGAGAGAGTTCAACATGAGTAACCCTGGTGGGTATAGTTGTCTTAGTGAGGGATCAAAAGTGCAAGTCTTAGCTAGCAACTGGAGTGGGGATCGGCGGAAGACCGTCGGTTTTCCCGGTAATACCTTAAGTCACTAGGGTTGTACTAAAGCAATAAGGAGAGCTGGGGAGATACATGGGTAGCCATCAACTAAAATAAATATCCTTGCGAAAGGGAACGCTGGGCGTAATCCCAACACAGTTCCTAGTGCCCCTTGAGAGCCCTTCACAGGGAATACCGGGGGCAGTCCTAGGATTAACCTTAAATCTCTAAGTATAATAAACTATAGACAAGAGTAGTATAATAGGTTAGGACATTGTTGTACCTTCTCGCTCGTGTGGGGGTTGGAGAGATTCATGATATATGCTCACCCGTTAGGGGTTTGAGGGAGTTGGTATAAAGGCACTAATGTGCGTTCTCACCCGGGTTTGGGTTTGAGGGATTCAGGACGGGTTTTGGTCCTGCGAGCGGGAGGCTCGGTATGAATTACTTGCATGTGCATAAATATCGTGGCGGGGCATGCGGTACTGGCCGTTCGTCACACCGATGACAGTACGGTGCACCAGGCGGTTGTGGGTGTTAGAGGGGCCAGTGGGTTGTTTTACACTGCGGTCTGGAGGACGATCCCCGATAACACACATCCGACCCAACAAGACTGACGGGTTTGTCAACAAAGTACGTACGCGAGACTCTAGAGTGCACCTTGGACGTGTACAGAGGCGTATGAGAGGGGGTCTAAGGCTTGGTAGTGTGCATACCGGTCTAGAAGCGGAGACGCCCGCTCCGCTGCTGCCGTAGCCACAACGGTGGTACCCGAGAGTGATGCTAGCTCTCAAAAAGTGGGAACTAAAGGTCTGTGATCATAGAGTCGTGTGTGTGAGTTGCACTTGCCTGCGCATAAAATTGCATCATATCATTCATTCATATTAGGTCATACGCTTCATAGATCCTTATCATATAAATTAGTATGGGCTCTTTTATATGATAAGTTAAATTTCCTGGAAATCCTAACTTATATATTTGTATGGGCATTTATATAAGTTAGGGTACGTTTGTGATGATAGCATAGTGGTAGCCTAGCTTATTTACTTGTTCATACTGCTGTTTCTTTACTTTCCTTTACTGCACTGCTCTTACTTGTTACTTGTACCGTACTTAGAACAACTAGAGTAGAATTACATTACTTATTTCAACTCTAGTTAGATATTGTCACCTGCTTCCACTTTGCTACCCCTTGTTGTCCTCCGCTTCGTCCTCCCGCTCGGTGCCTAGGAGCTGCGGGGCGAGGTGCGGAGGAAACGACTTAGTCTTTTTGACTAATGGTCGGTGACCAACTATTTTTAGGAGCCCGTGGAGATGGAGCACCAGCACGTCGAGGAGGCAGGACATGAGGAGCAGATACCACTTCAACAGGCTACTACCACTACTGTGCATCCTCAGGTGGGACGAGAGCAATGTTCTAGCATAGCTTCCGCATTTATGATTTTGTGAGAGAGAGATTTGATGTACTGGGCATAAGCCCTTTTTACTCTTTCATTTGTACTTTGTAGTGGACTATTATGATGTACTATTCATTTCTTTTACATGATTGTACTGTGACTTGTGGACTGATGCTTATATATACAGTTTACTTCTTCTTGCTCATATTGGCCTACAGGTTAATGATCGTACTAGCCGGCAGAATCGGCGTGTTGCGGTGTCGACTAACCCGTGAGTTAGTGCCACCGTAAGACGGCGGTTCTGGGCATAAGATCCGGTAGCCCTCCTTGGTAAGGGGGAGGGGGGGTCTTACAAACTGGTATCACTTGAACAACGATCATATGAGAAAGAAGTCCACAACATGGGACCACCCCCGCCCGAGCATTAGTTTACGGACAAACTATGCAGCGGAAGCAGTGGTGTGCCCATGTGTAAAGTCACATAAATGGTCCACAAAGTACAATTTGTTAGGCCAATTTTGATTTAACTTTACCTTTATGCAACCTCCACAGGTCGCAGCGCCACAAAATGTGGCTCCTCCCCCTCCAGCTGCCACTCCATTCCTACATATGGAGATGGGGCAGACCCTGACGGCGATTTTGGATGCCTTTAGAGCCCAGCAAGTCCCGGCTCCACAGCCAAATCCGGGGTCGAGCTGGCTGAGTGCATTCAAGAGCCTGTCCCCACCGACGTACCGTGGGACAGAGGATGCGGTGAAGTCGGAAGAATGGCTGGAGGCCATACACGAGATCTTAGCGGGCATCAGCTGCCCAGTCGGCCAGGCAGTACCTCTAGCCACCTCTGTGCTGGAGGCTCATGCAAAGAGATGGTGGAAATCAGTCCGGGAGTCTACTTATGCGGACTTTGAGCTGTCAGAGATATCTTGGGAGGAGTTTGGCGATGTGTTTCTGGAGCACTTCGTTTCTACTACGGACAGAGATGCTTTGGAGGAGAGGTTTTTGAACCTCAAGCAGGGGACTAGATCAGTGATAGAGTACCAGAGAGAGTTATCCCACTTGGCCAGGTTCGCGGGGATTCAGGACACCGACGATAGGAGGTATGCGAAGAGGTTCTACCGGGGCCTCAGGGATGATTTGAGGCAGGCTCTGTTATTCATTTCTCATGGCACATCCAGGCAGATCATCGAGATGGCGAAGAAGCTGGAGGCTGACCAGCTGATGGTGCGAGCCGGAGGGAAGAGACCATTTGATGGGTCGACACCAGGTGAGAGCAGTAGGGGCTCTCAGAGAGGCAGGACCATTGGATACAGGAAGGGTGGGGGACGTCGTCGTCCCAACTTCAGGCAGGAGCAGTTACCTCCTCCAGCATTGGCTCCCCCACCTCTACAGATGCATGATCCAAGGAGACAGGATGACCGAGGCCATCGACAAGTGGTTTGTTACGGATGCCGCCAGCCCGGGCACATCAGGTCGGAGTGCCCACACCGATTCCATCCCCCTCCTCCTCCTCCACCTCCAGTGGCCCCAGTACAGCAGGGCCGAGGACGAGGCCGAGGACGAGGCCGAGGTCGGGGATATCACGGCAGGAGGCGCGAGCAGGAGCAGATATACGCCTTGGACCTCACAGAGCCGAGGAATCCCGAGGAGGTTATCACAGGTACTTGAAGTTAATTATGAATTTTCTTGGATTTTCAATGATATATATATAGTACCTGGAACTATAGGATAACAATTAAATTTCACATAAACAAACCTCAGGCATAGTTATGATCAGCGGCAAGCCCGCTCATACTCTTTTCGACACGGGTGCTTCACACTCGTTCGTATCCGAGGCCTTCATCGACGGACTCGAAGGCGTGAAGAGGTTCCCTGGACTAGAGATGAGGGTACGTCTACCCGATGGGTCGGAGCTGCGGACCACTGCACATTGCGATATGGAGGCCGAGATTGGCGGCAAGGCATTTGAGGCGCCGACAACTATTCTGAAGCTGCAAGACTTTGACTTGATCTTGGGCATGGCCTGGTTGCATCAGAACCATGCCCAGATAGACTGTCCGTCCAGGAGGATCACGCTAAGTCATGGCGACTCTCATGTTATCGTTGAAGGTATCCAGTCTATCTGCCACCTACTATTATCTTCTATACACGCTGTGAAGGCCCATGAGCAGGGTGAAGAAGTTTATCTTGTCTGCTTCGAGATGGTGGGAACAGAGGCGACTATCTCAGATATTCCGGTGGTCCGGGATTTCTCCGACGTATTTCCGGAGAAATTGCCCGGGCTACCGCCTGCTAGAGATTTGGATTTCAGGATTCAGCTAGTACCGGGAGCGAAGCCGGTGTCCCGGGCACCCTACAGGATGGCTCCTAGGGAGCTAGCAGAGTTCAGGACTCAACTACAGGAGCTAGTCGAGTCAGGATTTGTGCGGCCTAGTTCATCGCCATGGGGAGCGCCAGTTTTCTTTGTGAAGAAGAAGGACGGATCACTGCGATTATGTATAGATTACCGGGAGCTGAACCGGTTGACGGTCCGCAACACCTATCCTCTACCTCGGATAGATGAGTTATTTGACCAGCTACAGGGAGCCTTCTGGTTCTCTAAGTTAGATCTGCGATCCGGCTACTATCAGCTCCGTATCAGGGAAGAGGACATACCGAAGACGGCTTTCAGTTCGCGCTATGGATTGTACGAGTTCACGGTGGTGCCTTTTGGGCTCACGAATGCTCCTGCTACATTCATGAGTCTAATGAACCGTGTCTTCGAGCCTTTCTTAGACCGCTTCGTGATTGTATTCATCGACGACATCTTTATATATTCTCGGACTCAGGAGGAGCATACGGAGCACCTGACACAGGTCCTGCAGAGGTTGAGGGAGACACAGATGTACGCAAAATTTTCGAAGTGCCAGTTCTGGTTGCAGGAGGTGGCTTTCCTGGGGCACACGATCAGTGGGGCTGGGTTAGCAGTGGACCCGGCCAAGATAGAGACAGTGAGGGATTGGCCACGGCCGAAGACCGCTTCTGACATCCGCAGTTTCTTGGGACTAGCAGGGTATTACCGCAAGTTCGTGGAGGGGTTCTCGAGGATAGCACTCCCCCTCACGTCCTTGACGAAGAAGGACACAGATTTTGTTTGGTCAGAGCGGTGTGAGACTGCTTTTCAGGAGCTGAAGGACCGACTCATCTCATCCCCCATTCTTGCGCTTCCATCCGGGAGCGAAGGATTCCAGATCTACACGGACGCCTCTTACCAGGGGATGGGTGCAGTCCTGATGCAGCATGGACACGTTATTGCTTATGCTTCGAGACAGTTGAAGAAGCATGAGCATAACTATCCAGTACATGATCTAGAGCTCGGGGCTGTGGTTTTCGCCCTAAAGCTATGGAGGCATTACTTATATGGGATTCATTGTGACATCTTTTCAGATCACAAGAATCTCAAGTATATCGATACGCAGAAGGACCTAAACCTGAGACAGAGGAGGTGGCTGGAGTTCCTCTGTGATTATGATTACAAGATCCACTATCACCCGGGGAAAGCGAACACGGTTGCAGATGCCTTGAGCAGGAGGGCCGACACTTCTGGACCGGAGCCCCGATTGATGTCTATAGAGCTGCTACAGATGATGGAGGACATGCACATTACCATGGTGTCCGAGACCGAGCCAGTTGTATATAGAGAGTATTTGAGCTCGGTGATCAGTGGCGATGATATACAGGAGTGCATCCGAGCGCATCAGAGGCTGGATGCTGCGTTATAGCCGATTTTCAGTGCCCTAGAGAGGGGCAAGGTCGAGGACTACACGCTACAGGATGATCTTCTTCGGTTCCGTGGGCGCATCTACATACCAGCAAGAGGCAGTATCCGGGAGGACATACTCCGAGAGGCATATTGCTCGAGATATTCAGTGCACCCCGGCACCACCAAGATGTGGGCAGATTTGCGGAGATCTATGTATTGGCCCGGGATAAAGAGGGAGATCACAGATTTTGTGACCCATTGCGAGACCTGCCAGCGTGTGAAGGCGGAATGCAAGAGCCCAGGAGGTTTACTACAGCCACTGCCAGTTCCAGAGTGGAAGTTCGAGGACATTGCTATGGACTTTGTACACGGGTTGCCTCGCTCCCACTCTGGGCATGATTCCATATGGGTTATAGTGGACAGATTGACCAAGGTAGCGCGGTTTATTCCAGTTCGAAAGGATGCCCCGGTTGCAGTTCTGGTGAGACTATTTGTGGAGCAGTACGTCAGATATCATGGTATCCCCAGGACTATTATTTCGGACCGTGATGGTCGGTTCACTTCGAGCGAGTGGAGGGCCGTACATGCTTATTTGGGATCTCGGCTTACTTTTAGTACCGCCTTCCACCCGCAGACCGACGGACAGACCGAGCGGACCATCCGGACCATGGAGGACCTGCTCAGATTATGCATATTGGATACGGGGAGGCCTTGGGAGAGGCTGCTGCCATTGATCGAGTTCTCGTATAATAACAGCCACCAGGCTAGCATCAGGATGGCTCCATACGAGGCGCTTTATGGGAGGAGATGCCGGACACCACTATCATGGGTACAGGATGTGGATACCAGGGCTATGGGATCTGATTATATAGAGGATACTGAGGCTCAGATTCGATTGATCAGGGATCGGCTACTGGAGGCCCAGAGCAGGCAGGCAAAGTATTATGATGCTCGGCACCGGAAGGTGGAGTTCCAGGTTGGAGACAGGGTATTCTTGAAGATACGTCCAGTACACGGTGTTTCTCGGGTGCGGAGGCACAAGAAGCTCAGTCCACGATACATGGGGCCCTACCTGATCCTGGAGCGGATCGGCCCCTTGGCTTACCGACTACAGCTGCCACCGGAGTTGGGTGCATTACATGACGTCTTTCATGTCTCTTCCTTGCGAAGAGCTCTCCTTCGGCCGGAGCAGCACATTACTACTACAGCCGGACCGGTAGAGCCTGACAGATCAGTGAGATTGGAGCCGATCCGGATTGACGACACAGCCATCCGAGTGTTGCGGAAGAAGAAGGTCCCTCTTGTGAAGATGCTGTGGTCTAACCATGGACGGGAGGAGCACACTTGGGAGCCGAGGGATCTGATGCTGGAGCAACACCCGGAGCTATTCGCATAAGGTACATTTAAGTTATGCCTTTAAATTTCTTGATGATTCTTGCAAATAGAACCCCGTAGACCCGAACTTAAATTTCGGGGACGAAATTATTTTCTTGTTTATTGGAATTTGTAACATCCCATGTTACTTCTGGACCCCTCAACTTAGATTGGGTTAGGCATGGGGTGAGACTTAAGGAGATCAACTAGGTTTGACCCTAGGTAGTGGGTGGTAGCCATGTGGAGCCACTATAGGACCAAGTCAAACTAGGTCAAACTAGCCTAATTAGGGACCCTAGCCACACCATGACCCCACCACATTGCCCTAACCCTAAAGACAATCTAAGTGGACCCTAGGGTATGTCACTGGGTCAACATTTTGACCCCAGTTGACCAAGGTCAACCTTGGGCTTAATTTGGTCAAACCCACACCCATAGGCCTAATTAACCTAAGTGGGGCACCCCCTTGACCCAAACTAAGTTGGGTGGTGCCACTAGACCCATTTCCACCAAGTGGGGTCAGTCCACCCACCATGGTTGACCAGTCAACCCTAAAAGTCAATTTGGTCAACAATTTGACCTAAGGAATGAAATGTAGGCCAAGCCATTTCCCCTTGAACCAAGCCCACTAAAATTGGCCCAAAGTCAGCCCAAGTGAACAAGACCAGTCCTACCCCTCTAAATCAGGAGAGAGAGTACATGCAAGGGGGTAAAATTGGGATTTTTAGGAAAAGAGGAGAGAGAAATGGGGATGAAGGGGAATGTTGGCCACATGGCCACCCCTTCAGCTGCAACTCTCTGCCCATCACATGCTAGTCGGCTCCCCTCTTCATTTCCAGCAGAAAACCAAGGCAGTGAGCCACATGGCACCATGGGTGAAACCTCCAAAGCTCAAACCGAGCTCATCTTGGAGTTAACTCCACTTATAGCCCACCTCAGTCCAAACAGACCTCACCATTAGCTTCAGAAGGCCGAAAGGAGTGGAATTCGACTGCTTAATCATGGAGAACGGTGGAGATTTGAGCTTTCGGGGTGGAGCTCGCCGGTGCACCACCACCACGGCAAACCGCCGCCTGACCCGCAGCCAAGCTTCGATTCAGGTGCGTTTCACTTCACCTCTACCCGTACTAGCATCTTAGATCAAATAGGAGAGATATCGGGCTCAACTGAGCCCGATGCCATGTGAGAAAAACGGGAAATTTCCAAGCTTTTGAAACCTCTCGGGATCGCCGTCGCCGCCGTCTCCCGCCGCCCCATCGCCGGGAAATGATAGCCACCACCACCGTGAAGGTGATGGCACCGTTGGCCGGAGGTGGCGCCGTCTCAGCTGGCCGGAAACCGCCAGTAAAGTTGCTCCAGGTCGGCTCGATCTCAGCCGTTGGCTGGAGGTAGACGATGACCCGTTTCCGTTGGATTTACTTTAAGATTCGTGCAACAGTTAAAGGATTTAATTTAATTATTTGATGAATAGTGAAATTCTGTCACACTTTTTCAGTCACTTTGCATGTTAAATATAGGCCTCTTAGAGGCATTTCCAGACCTTAGACCCTTAATGAAAAATGTAGCCAAGGGTCTTACCTTTAATATGCCACCCTAAACATATATTGTGGTGTAGTGTACAGTCCTGTAGGACATTTATCCTAGGACTGGTCCTAGAGTAGGGCAGAAATTAAATTGGATGCCCAGGTCAAAATATTAGTCACCATGGTCCCAAATTTTGGGCACATGCATGATTATGGCATACTTAGCTCCTGCCAAAACTTAGGAATTTTTAGAGAATATTTTTCCTATAGTATTTGCTAAAATATCAAAATTCAAATATATGAAATATGGGGAGCTCTACTCCTCCCCATGGCCCCAAATTTTGGTGGTAGGTCAGTGGGGTCATCCTTGGTGCATGATAAAATTTTCAGCACCTTGGGTTCACTGCATGTTGGAGAATCCACTTGTATGTGCTAGCCTATGTTAAGCCTTGGTGTGCAAATAACAAAAATGCAAATTGGTGTATTTAGCTCAATGGTGACATGCAAAGGTCATGAAATTATTTACAGTGGTTCATTAGGGTAAATTTCATCCCTCAAATTAATGATGGAATTTTTGGAATCAAAATTCCATTTATTGGAATTTATTTTAAATATAGCTATTTTGGAAATAAAATTGGAAAATAGGATTTATTCAAGTACAAATCCAAACAACTTTGCCAAGGCATAGATGACATCACATTTGACTTAGGAAAAATATGATTTCTCTGTTTTGAAGAACTTTTGGAGTAGATACCCTAAATTCCCCATTTTACCCTTATCTTGCTAATTCTTGAGATGATGGATTTTTACCTCTGAAAAATTTGGAATTTATTCTACTGCTATAAAATGTTATTATTAGTTTTGCATAAATATCTCATAATTAATGGATGCATTGTTTGTAGTTAAATTAATACAATGGCATTTTGGTAAATATCTTATAATGGAATTTTATAGGCCATTTTACAATAAATGTTGATGATACTCTGCCAATAGTCATAAATTAGTGTCCTAAAAGTTCTGTAATATTTCTGGAATTTTTGAGTACATAATGCCTATACATCATTTGGAAAATGGAATTTGTGTGGAATTGATATTAAATAGAAAATGATAATAAATAATTTAAGGAAAATTATGAAATTCTGTAGGCAGCAATATTTTGTCAATATACATCTCAAGAAAAATCCCCTGGGCCAGTGGATACTTAATCAAACTACTTCATGTGTAAAGTGACCTAGCATTTAAATTAAAAGAATTAATTAAAGGACTATTTGGCCAAGAAAAATTATGAGAATTCTTAGGGTAGTTCCCTTAGTCCTTAACACCTTAGGATAAATATTTAGAGGCAAGATGCCTTAAGGTTTGGAAGATCACATTTTTAGGGTAATCATAGGTCATGGTTTGCATATAACACAAATAGGTCTGGCCTTAGGGGATTACCAGGGGATTGATTATCGGAAGAAATAAGAGAGAGTTCAACATGAGTAACCCTGGTGGGTATAGTTGTCTTAGTGAGGGATCAAAAGTGCAAGTCTTAGCTAGCAACTGGAGTGGGGATCGGCGGAAGACCGTCGGTTTTCCCGGTAATACCTTAAGTCACTAGGGTTGTACTAAAGCAATAAGGAGAGCTGGGGAGATACATGGGTAGCCATCAACTAAAATAAATATCCTTGCGAAAGGGAACGCTGGGCGTAATCCCAACACAGTTCCTAGTGCCCCTTGAGAGCCCTTCACAGGGAATATCGGGGGCAGTCCTGGGATTAACCTTAAATCTCTAAGTATAATAAACTGTAGACAAGAGTAGTATAATAGGTTAGGACATTGTTGTACCTTCTCGCCCGTGTGGGGGTTGGAGAGATTCATGATATATGCTCACCCGTTAGGGGTTTGAGGGAGTTGGTATAAAGGCACTAATGTGCGTTCTCACCCGGGTTTGGGTTTGAGGGATTCAGGACGGGTTTTGGTCCTGCGAGCGGGAGGCTCGGTATGAATTACTTGCATGTGCATAAATATCGTGGCGGGGCATGCGGTACTGGCCGTTCGTCACACCGATGGCAGTACGGTGCACCAGGCGGTTGTGGGTGTTAGAGGGGCCAGTGGGTTGTTTTACACTGCGGTCTGGAGGACGATCCCCGATAACACACATCCGACCCAACAAGACTGACGGGTTTGTCAGCAAAGTACGTACGCGAGACTCTAGAGTGCACCTTGGACGTGTACAGAGGCGTATGAGAGGGGTCTAAGGCTTGGTAGTGTGCATACCGGTCTAGAAGCGGAGACGCCCGCTCCGCTGCTGCCGTAGCCACAGCGGTGGTACCCGAGAGTGATGCTAGCTCTCAAAAAGTGGGAACTAAAGGTCTGTGATCACAGAGTCGTGTGTGTGAGTTGCACTTGCCTGCGCATAAAATTGCATCATATCATTCATTCATATTAGGTCATACGCTTCATAGATCCTTATCATATAAATTAGTATGGGCTCTTTTATATGATAAGTTAAATTTCCTGGAAATCCTAACTTATATATTTGTATGGGCATTTATATAAGTTAGGGTACGTTTGTGATGATAGCATAGTGGTAGCCTAGCTTATTTACTTGTTCATACTGCTGTTTCTTTACTTTCCTTTACTGCACTGCTCTTACTTGTTACTTGTACCGTACTTAGAACAGCTAGAGTAGAATTACATTACTTATTTCAACTCTAGTTAGATATTGTCACCTGCTTCCACTTTGCTACCCCTTGTTGTCCTCCGCTTCGTCCTCCCGCTCGGTGCCTAGGAGCTGCGGGGCGAGGTGCGGAGGAAACGACTTAGTCTTTTTGACTAATGGTCGGTGACCAACTATTTTTAGGAGCCCGTGGAGATGGAGCACCAGCACGTCGAGGAGGCAGGACATGAGGAGCAGATACCACTTCAACAGGCTACTACCACTACTGTGCATCCTCAGGTGGGACGAGAGCGATGTTCTAGCATAGCTTCCGCATTTATGATTTTGTGTGAGAGAGATTTGATGTACTGGGCATAAGCCCTTTTTACTCTTTCATTTGTACTTTGTAGTGGACTATTATGATGTACTATTCATTTCTTTTACATGATTGTACTGTGACTTGTGGACTGATGCTTATATATACAGTTTACTTCTTCTTGCTCATATTGGCCTACAAGTTAATGATCGTACTAGCCGGCAGAATCGGCGTGTTGCGGTGTCGACTAACCCGTGAGTTAGTGCCACCGTAAGACGGCGGTTCTGGGCATAAGATCCGGTAGCCCTCCTTGGTAAGGGGGAGGGGGGGGGGTCTTACACGTGTCCTCTGGTTCGACGATCGTCGAGTGTCGAGTGTCGAGACAATTGGTCCAGGCTTTGGGTTTTATAGTGGTTCCCCAAGCTTTGGGTACATCCACTTTCCCCCTTCGCCTATCTAGCAGTGTACTAGATTCGGCCAAACTTCTCCACTATCTCAGAACCCAAACTGGTTCCTACACCTCAGGCCCAAGGCCCTACAACTCAGCTTTTCCACAAAGCCTACACTCAGCCACAAAGGCCTACACTCAGCCACCAAGGCCTACACTCAGCCACCAAGGCCTACACTCAGCCACCAAGGCCTACACTCAGAGATTTCACTCTCCTACCCTCAGCCTTTATAATTGCAGGCTTACAATCTCAGATCCCTAAGGATCCTACAAGTTATAATGAATACAAAATGTATAAACTCAACAACGTAGATGAAAGAGAGATAAGTTGTGAGATTCTTGATGAGTTCTTGGAAGAACTCAGCTGGACTCAATCTGACTTAGCTTTCTTCAAAGCTTCTTGAAAGTAGAACTCGATAAGATTGACTCCTTCTGCAGTTGATCCTTGATCTCTGCTTCTTAAGATTCAGACTAATCTGAATCCTTCTTCTCAGCTGGGTTCCAACAGCTGATTTCTTGGATGGAGCTCTCTCTCTCCAACTTCTTAGATCTTCACTTGATAGCTAGATCTTCTTTAAATCTGAACTTGGACTTGTGTTCAATCTCTACAACAACTTGTTGATCAATCTCTTCTGTAGACAGTATAGGCCTATTTATAGGCCTTCTTTATGGTAACCGGCTGATCCGGTCCATAACTGAATTCTGACAACTCTGACAGGTGCTGTAGACCGGCTGGAATGGCAGCTGTCAAGTCATCCAGTCAGTTCTTGAAAATTCTGTAACTGTCTTTAAGTGTCGAGACTTTCTGTCTTTAAGTGTCGACACTTATAGACCAAGTGTCGACACATGTTGTCTAAGTGTCGACACTAGTCTACAAGGTGTCGACACAACTCCTTGTGTTGTTGATTCTTTATCTCGACACTGCTTCTTCTTCATGTGTCGACACTAATAATGTGTGTCGACACAAGTACTTGTACTTCAGTATCTTGCTGAATTCTTCTAAGTGTCGACACAACACCTTTGTGTCGACACATCTTCATGTGTTGAATCTGTTAAGTGTCGACACTGCTTCTTGGTGTCGACACATGTCTTCAGTGTTGATACTTGTTGAGTGTCGACACAGTTCCTGTTGGGTATTGTACTCACGATTACCTAGATTTGAGGAAGCCACCTGTCAAGCTAAGATGAATTCACAATGTATTTGATGAAACATCTCAAGTTGTGCTTGCAGTTCCTCCACGCTAAGTGCACACCAATGTCAGGGTGCAGTAGGTCAATATACACGGGTCTGCACGACGTAATCCCTCGTTGAGCAGATCAGTGTGTTGGCCTATGTGTACTCTCTCTATTGGAGTGCACTTACTTTCAAGTACAGGGCCGTTCATATGCAAGAGAAGACAAGGAGCATGGAGGATCAAGGAGCAGCTCCTGGGTGGAAGACGAAAATTCGTCCAAGGCAAATTCGACGAGAATCACTAGTGATTCTCGCCGAATCGACGAGAATCATTAGTGATTCTCGCCGACTCCTTCTGGCCACCTCTAAATGGTGCCAAGTAAGATTCGGCGAGAATCACTAGTGATTCTCGCCGAACCAGTGGCCAAGGAGCTCATGTATACTAAGTGAAATTCGTTGAGAATCAATAAGTGATTCGGCGAGAATCACTGACGATTCTCGACGAATCGTCGAGAATCACTTGGTGATTCTCGCCGATTCGTCGAGAATCGTATGCGATTCTCGCCGATTTCTCCTTAGCGTTTTCTCTGGAATTTCCTGAACCGGATTCTGCCTTCAGACTAGCTTGAACCGGACTTAGGGATTTCAAGTGTGGGTCCCACAAACGGTCATATTGGAAAGCATCTACAGTATATATACTCCAGTATTTTGAACAGTAATACGACGGAGAAAAGAAACAGAAACCGAGCCGCAACGAAACCCTAAAACCGCGACTCCTCTCCGCCGCCGCCGTCGCCCTCGGGAACGTAGGTCGCCGTCAACATTCGAGATTCCTTCGTGATCTCCGGCGACTGAAGCTTAGCAAAGCTTGTGTCTCACGTGTCTATCCAGAGATCTCTTGTCTCTCGATTTGTTGACCGGGAAAAACTCCTCCGTCCGAATCGATCGAGACGACCGATCCTAGAGTGACCGTTGGTAGACCTAGTTTGCTTCGCTACGAAGTTTGGATCTCCAAGTTCAGCAGCCGCTCTTCATCGTAGCCGCCGATCCCGAAGCTAGCCGCCGCTCGTGTGCCGCCGCCGGTTCCGGGGAGATCCTCTCCAAGTGAGACCAAGGTTGTAGACTCTTCATCGACTTCAAGAACACGTCGTCGAACAAAGAGGAACACCGTAGTCTCCAAAAGAAGTTTGTATCACGTGTACACTCTATATTTAATCTCGTTGTAAGGGAACTCTTGTTCCGTGTTGTAAGGGTTGGGTGCAACCCGTTTTGTGGGAGTGTTGACTCTCACGTGTGGAAGGGCTCCTTCCGTTAGTGAAGGGATTGGATTTCAATCCCGTTGGAGAAGTGACCGAGTCGTCCCTTGTTGGGGAGATAGGTCGAAGGGGGAAAGTGGATGTACCCAAGTCGGGGAACCACTATAAATTTGCTGTGTATTCTGTGTGCTGTGCTTGTTGTTTTTATTGTGCAGGTGCATCCGTAAATTCCGCAAAAGAACCACACGTCACCTATTCCCCCCCATAGGTGCACATAGCTGACACTAGGTGGACTTTCAAGTGGTATCAGAGGTTACTCATCAAAAAGGTTAACACCTTGAGTAGAATCCTGCCACCAGTGTCAGAAGCATGGATCTGGATTATGAGATTCCACCACTCAAACTCCCCGCATGCACAAAGGATTATTATCCCATCTGGAGAATGAGAGTATCCTTTCACCTTGATGCCATCGATCCTCGAGCATCCTTCATCCTGGAAGAGGGTCCCTTTATCCCCATGAAGACCTCCGACTCTGGGATCCTAGTGCCCATGGACGTTGCTGAGATGTCTGAGACGGAACTATCTCTATTTCACTTGGACGAGAGGATTCGACAAATTATCATGGATGTCTGGTCCGGAGCCTCTCGCTCTAGATTGGAAAAATGTCGAACGGCTAAATCTCTGTGGATGATGATCTCAGAGCTGATGGGGGGGGGGGGTCAGAGAAAGCTGAAATATGCTGCCAATCAGAGGATGAAGCGTATGTGGGGGTCATCACTTCTGAAGATGAATGCAAGGATCCCTCGGATTGCATCAGAGCTCCCGTGTCCGTGTCAGAGACTGGCGATAACAGTGAGGAAAGCAGCTCTGACGAGGACGAAACAATGGTCACTGATTCTCATGACAATAACTCAGATGAGCAGGTAACATCTTTACCCTGCTCCATATCTTTTGACTTTTCTAAAGACAGAAACTGCTCTCCTCCAGAAAATACTGATTCCCTGAAGAGAGCACTTCAGGAAAGCAATCTACTTGCTGAGGAGCAAGCTCGAGAGATTGCTCGACTGAAGATCTTGTTGGTTCTCCAATTGGCGTCCAACAAGGTCAAGGACTCTAAGATCTCAGCTCTAGAGAATAGTCTAGATAATGAGAAACGTATAGTATCAAACTTTTCCAAAGTTGATGCTATAAAGAGAAAGCAAGAAACCGGGTGGATCTCCCGGATTATTCAGGGATGGAGAAATGGGGAAACGGTGTTCCGACCCCCCACTCCAAGCAGGAAGGCAACTCATCATGCCTTCAGGTATGACCACAGGAGTAATCGTGGTCACTGCAAGGGTGATTTGTCCCCATGTGGAAACGTCCATAGTGCAAGGGGCATCATGGCCACCCATGAGGAAATACCTAAGGCTCATTCTGAGCCCTTTGTATTCACGGCCACTGCCACAACACAGTGTGGATCTGCATGTCCCAGCTCACAGAAGACTTCTCACCATTCGAGGACACGGGATAGGGAGGATAGAGGTCATGATGTCAGGCTTCATGGGGCCTCAGCAAGGGAGATGCCTGAAAGATTGGCACCACCTTCTCGGACTCATAACGCTCACAACATGTATTCGTTCCACCCTTCCACGTGTCACGATGGAAGAGGAATTTGTGTGACAAGAACATGCCCTATCCCGTTTAGACCTAGGACCGTGACTACGTCAGTCACTAGATCAGGTCGAAAACGGCGATACAACATTCACCCTTGTTGGTGCTGCGGCAAAGTGGGGCACTTTGCCATTGACTGTTGGCACAACCCCTCTGTGCCCACAGCAAGGGCTTATCCACATTCTAGGGACAGAGGTAGTCTTCCAGACAGGTTTTCTGAAGGAAGGCAGTTGCGTGCTTATGCTAATAGAAACCTAGGACCCAATATGATTTGGGTTCCTAAGGTAAAGTAATTCTGTCTTGCAGGGCAGTCCAGGTCCCCATGAATACGATGGGGACTGGACAGTAGGTGGCTCAAGGCTAACGTGGAACAAACGTCTGCAATAACAGATGTGCTACATGTTTGAGCATATTCACTTTGAGCCTCTAATGTGTTCTACCTGTGGGACTAAAACGATGACTCTCAAAATCCCAGGTAATTTTGATCAGTTCAAGGACTTGTGTCATGATGCATCCTCATTCAAAATAAACATATATATATATATATATTCTATCCTTGTGTATACGTATACTTATGCTTATCATGTGTGTGTGCACATTACGGAGAGATTAACTCGATGCATGCAAACCATTACACATCAATAAAGGGGTAACGAACCTGTCATTGTGAATCTCGACAACACACAATTGACATTAAGAAGTCTTTGGAAAAGCCTCATTAAAATCCAAATAGATTGACTTTCAAATATACTTGTATTTATCAATTTTATATTGACTTGACATCGGAAAATTTCAAAAATATTGCAAGCTTCTTCATGAATTAACCAAATCTCCTGAATCCAAATTAACCAAATAAATAGTATCAGAGACCGAATCAACCAAATCTCCTGAATCCCGCCGACCCTTCGCATTCTTCACGAATCCCGCCGAATTTGACAAATCTCGCCGAATCGGTCAAATCCCGCAAAACCCTTCGCCTTCCTCACGACTCCCGCCTCACGTCGCAGCAAGTATCCCGAAACCCGCAAGACTTCTCCCGCAAGAACTCTCCCGACAACCCGCAGGAGCTCTCCCTCCGACAATTCGCCGATTCTCCGCAACCCGCAGGAGTTCTTCCGCCGATTCGCCGAACCCCGCAGCTCGTGAAGTCTCCTCCTAAGCTCCCGCAAGGGTCTCGCAACGTTCTCATCGAAAGGCTCCCGACGACTCCCGCCGAAGCCCGCACCGTCGATCTCCCCAAGTCTCGAGTTTGCTCCGCTCAAACTACCTCACCAACTCCACCTCTAGGTATCCCCTCACCCGAAGAATCCACTTATGAAGTTTTCTTCTTGAAAGTTCATTAACATTTTGAGTAGGGCTTCTCTCTAGATCTACAATGGCCCCAAGGACGACTGCAGGATTGGTCTCTGGCTGCGAGCTGGTTCGCACTGGATTTTCTCATGCCTCGGACGAATTCCGGAATATCATTCTAATGCTGGAAGAGGCTGGGCTAACCTTCGTCTTGGAGCACCCCTGCAAAGTCCTGGATAAAGAGGTGCTGGAGTTCTTCTCTACTGCAAGACTCCGAGATAGAGACTCCATAATCAAGAGCAAGGTGGCTGGGACAAAAGTAAAGATGTCTGCCAGTAAGCTAACTCGCTACCTGCAGCTTTCTAGTTCGGAGCAGGAAGACTATCTGGAGGACGAGGACAAAGCCAGAACTCTCTTGTTCTGCGGTCTTCCAAGAGGAACTCGATCGATAAAGAGAAAAGAAATGAATGAAGAAGGGAAGCTCCTATCTGACGTCATTGGAAAAGTGCTCATCTGCAAGCCAGGCTCGCATGATCATATCTCAGGAGATATGTTCAAAATCCTCATAGCTGTTGTCTGCCGCAAGAGGTTCAACTGGGGGGAGTTGCTGTTCCAGAAGATCAAGGACACTCTGGGCACTCCTAGTTTCGTCCGCATCATAAGTCTATATCTCAACCAGCTCAACGGAGACAAGTTCGACATGAGCAAAGGAGTCCCTCTCCACTACTTGAAAAAGATGGATGCTACTGTGTTTGATCGATGGGAGCGGCGTATCGGGCAGCCTGCTGTGGAAGAGCAAGAGGAAGTATCTCCAGCTGCCACCCCCCATAAAATTCCTGATACCCTGACTGCAGGAATCGAGGGGGAGACTCTGCCCCCTCATACAGATGTAGTTTCTGAAATCGCCCAGGTGGCCAGGGATGCGGTGGCCGAAATTCATGAAGTAAGTGAACCTGAGCTGGAGGATGAGGAGGTCCTGACAGAAACACTCAAGGAACCGAAGCTGAAGCACTGGAAACTGCTGATCGGGAATTGGAAGAAGCTGCTGACATAGATGACTTCTTGGATGAGGACGGAGAGGACGATGAAAATGAGGGACATGAAGTGTTGGAGTCTCCAGATACTGTTGAACCTCCTTCTGATAAGTCTGCACCAGTGGAGGGGGAGTTAAATAAATCTACAGAGGCCCCCCACACTCCTCCTGTAGAGCCTGTGATGGTATCCAGCTCCACAGATGCGTCTGCAGAAATGCAAGGCCCACAAGTGCCTCCGACCATCCCGTTACGCGATGACCTAGCCACTCACACTGTACACATCATTCAGGGCATCGTAAATGAGCTTAAAGACTCTTTTGATACAGCTCAGAAAACACTGCTGAAAAAGATTAAGACTTCTGAAGATCTCATGCTTAAAAATATGGTAGAGATCAACCATAAACTGGATGTGATGGAGAAGAAATTCGAAGAGAAGTATACCGCGGCCGACGAAGCTGTCACACTCTTAATGGCCGGCTTAAAAAAGAATACTGATACTCTGGCTGTCGTAAATCAGAACGCACACGTTGTAGCCAACAACATTCAGAAGTTTGATGGTAATATGGTCACTTTAAATGCCAATCAGCAGACCCTGATCACTGAATTCACCAAGACAACTAAGCATATTGATGACTCCCTGCACTCATATGCCAACTGCATAGCTGACGAAGCCAAAAAGGGGAGAAAGAGTATATAGCTAAGTTGGCAGAGCTTCAAGAAAGCATGGACACAAACTTCGCACAATCAAGCAAATATGTCTATGAGAGTTGCTGGTGGATGCTTCAATAGGCGCTAGGTACGTTAGGCGTCGTTCTGCCTGACAACCCTGCCGGTATTCATGTCCCTGAGACATCTAAGGCTGCTGAGGAAGTAAGTGTTGCTGAGGATGTAAGTGCAAGTGCTGCTGCAGATATTCCCACACATGAAGCTGATGCTAGGGCTCTCTCCAAAGC
Organism: Platanthera guangdongensis; assembly: GCA_039583875.1. NCBI lineage: Eukaryota > Viridiplantae > Streptophyta > Magnoliopsida > Asparagales > Orchidaceae > Platanthera > Platanthera guangdongensis. The sequence continues at coordinate 108,760,930 of CM077160.1, read as the reverse complement.
TAAACTGAGGAGCATGTTTGACCAAGAGGCCTAGCAAAAGCAAGGGGAAAGAGAAAAGTTCAGGAAGGGACCTCCAAGGAGACTCTAGCTGAGAAGAGAATCAGAATGAGTGAGGAGGATGTACGAAACGAAAGGTGGAGTCCAGTTTCAAGGAACATCATCTTAGACACCTTCCGGCTGCAAGAAAGAGGAGAGATCAATCGAAGTGAAGCCTATAGCCAGTATGAATGGGAAACGCACAAAGCATTTGAAGCGAAACGCAACATCTTTTTCCGAAACAACAAGGATCCAGATAAAGTTGCTCCTCCTAGGTACTACCCGAAGCCCAAAGAATACATGGAGAGGCAAAGCAAGAAGTACTTGGCTCAAAATCTTAAGGGTGACGTAGCTAAGGACAAATAGTCAACACTTTATAGCTTGTCACTGTGTCTTAAGAACATTTAATGATTATTATTGTCACATAAACAATTCTGGATTATATGTGAATATATTTCTCTTGATATATATATTTGAATTTGTGAATGACTCAAGTCCTGATCTGATTGCATATATTCTCTTGTGCTGCATGTTTAATTTCTGAATGCTATGATTATTATTTGATAAGTGTTATTCATCTTAGCTAGTAGGGTTTTGGCTTCGTCAAATAGGGGGAGATTGTTGGGTATTGTACTCACGATTACCTAGATTTGAGGAAGCCACCTGTCAAGCTAAGATGAATTCACAATGTATTTGATGAAACATCTCAAGTTGTGCTTGCAGTTCCTCCACGCTAAGTGCACACCAATGTCAGGGTGCAGTAGGTCAATATACACAGGTCTGCACGACGTAATCCCTCGTTGAGCAGATCAGTGTGTTGGCCTATGTGTACTCTCTCTATTGGAGTGCACTTACTTTCAAGTACAGGGCCGTTCATATGCAAGAGAAGACAAGGAGCATGGAGGATCAAGGAGCAGCTCCTGGGTGGAAGACGAAAATTCGTCCAAGGCAAATTCGACGAGAATCACCAAGTGATTCTCGCCGATTCGGCGAGAATCACTAGTGATTCTCGCCGAATCGACGAGAATCATTAGTGATTCTCGCCGACTCCTTCTGGCCACCTCTAAATGGTGCCAAGTAAGATTCGGCGAGAATCACTAGTGATTCTCGCCGAACCAGTGGCCAAGGAGCTCATGTATACTAAGTGAAATTCGTTGAGAATCAATAAGTGATTCGGCGAGAATCACTGACGATTCTCGACGAATCGTCGAGAATCACTTGGTGATTCTCGCCGATTCGTCGAGAATCGTATGCGATTCTCGCCGATTTCTCCTTAGCGTTTTCTCTGGAATTTCCTGAACCGGATTCTGCCTTCAGACTAGCTTGAACCGGACTTAGGGATTTCAAGTGTGGGTCCCACAAACGGTCATATTGGAAGCATCTACAGTATATATACTCCAGTATTTTGAACAGTAATACGACGGAGAAAAGAAACAGAAACCGAGCCGCAACGAAACCCTAAAACCGCGACTCCTCTCCGCCGCCGCCGTCGCGCTCGGGAACGTAGGTCGCCGTCAACATTCGAGATTCCTTCGTGATCTCCGGCGACTGAAGCTTAGCAAAGCTTGTGTCTCACGTGTCTATCCAGAGATCTCTTGTCTCTCGATTTGTTGACCGGGAAAAACTCCTCCGTCCGAATCGATCGAGACGACCGATCCTAGAGTGACCGTTGGTAGACCTAGTTTGCTTCGCTACGAAGTTTGGATCTCCAAGTTCAGCATCCGCTCTTCATCGTAGCCGCCGATCCCGAAGCTAGCCGCCGCTCGTGTGCCGCCGCCGGTTCCGGGGAGATCCTCTCCAAGTGAGACCAAGGTTGTAGACTCTTCATCGACTTCAAGAACACGTCGTCGAACAAAGAGGAACACCGTAGTCTCCAAAAGAAGTTTGTATCACGTGTACACTCTATATTTAATCTCGTTGTAAGGGAACTCTTGTTCCGTGTTGTAAGGGTTGGGTGCAACCCGTTTTGTGGGAGTGTTGACTCTCACGTGTGGAAGGGCTCCTTCCGTTAGTGAAGGGATTGGATTTCAATCCCGTTGGAGAAGTGACCGAGTCGTCCCTTGTTGGGGAGATAGGTCGAAGGGGGAAAGTGGATGTACCCAAGTCGGGGAACCACTATAAATTTGCTGTGTATTCTGTGTGCTGTGCTTGTTGTTTTTATTGTGCAGGTGCATCCGTAAATTCCGCAAAAGAACCACACGTCACCTATTCCCCCCCCCATAGGTACACATAGCTGACACTAGGTGGACTTTCAGTTCCTTGTGTCGACACATCCTTCTTCTGTCGAGTCTTCAGCTGAGTGTCGACACTTCCCCTTAGTGTCAACACTTGTACTTAGAATATTCTTGAACTTTGCTAATCTTTGCTAAGTGTCGACACAGCTCCTTATGTCGACACTTTCTTCAAGTGTTGAGTCTTCAGCTAAGTGTCGACACATTGTTCTGGGTGTCGACACTTACTTCCAGTGTTGACTCTTCTGCTAAGTGTCGACACATTGTTCTGGGTGTCGACACTTACTTCAAGTGTTGACTCTTCTGTTGAGTGTCGACACTTTGTTCTGGGTGTCGACACTTGTACTTAGTCTCTGCAGACTTTTGCTGAGTGTCGACACAGCCTCCAAGTGTCGACACTTTCTGGTGTAGACACAGCTTCTCTGGGTGTCGACACAACTGTTAAGTGTCGACACAGCTTCACTGTCTTTTCTTCAATGAGTGTCGACACAGCTCCTTGTGTCGACACTTTCTGTCTGGTGTCGACTCAGCATCCCTGGTGTCGACACAATGACTCCAAGTGTCGACACTGCTTGCCTGGTGTTAGAAAGTAGTGAAAAGAAGCGAAAAGTAGAGAACAAGCGAATAAACTTTTGAATAATTGAAATTTTATTATCCAAAAAAGATATCATTTACAAAGGTATGACCTCCCTTATATAGAATGGAGGAGATAAGAAAGAGAGTATACAAACAATGTGGGACTAAACATTTACAGTACTGGGCGGCTAGAATAATGGAGACCGCACAGGCCGCGCGGTTAGACAGATGGGTTAACCGCTCGGCAACTCCAGCAGGATAGAACAGGCCGCAGAGGTAGACCGATAGACCGCCCGGTCAACAAACCGCTGGATCAGACCGCTAAGCCGCTCGGTCAACAAACCGCTGGATCAGACCGCTAAGCCGCCCGGTCTAATACTTCAACACTCCCCCTCAAGCTAGAGCATAGATATCAATCATGCCCAGCTTGTCACAAATGCGGAAGAAGGAAGTAGAAACCGGATTGGTGAAGATATCTGCCAACTCCTTGTCAGAGGTGACAAAAGGAGTACAAATCTGTTTCTTCAAAATCTCCTCCCGAATGAAGTGACAGTCAACCTCTATATGCTTTGTTCTCTCATGAAAGACCGGATTTCTGGATATGTGTATAGCGGCCTTGTTGTCACAGAACATAGGGAGAGGACAGTCATATACCTCGCCCAGGTCAAGCATGAGAGCCCGCAACCACTTTAACTCACACGTGGTTGACGCCATACTCCGGTATTCTGCTTCGGCACTGGATCTGGAAACAACCGACTGTTTCTTGCTCTTCCAACTCGCGAGATTACCTCCAAAAAAGGTACAAAAACCTGACGTGGATTTACGATCGCCTTTGTCATCCGCGTAACTTGAATCTGAGTAGGCCTCAACCCTCAGATGGCCATTCTTCTGAAAGAGTAACCCTCTGCCCGGTGCTGCTTTGATATACTCTAAAATCTTCAGGGCGGACTGAAGATGGCACTCCCTGGGAGCTTGCATAAATTGACTGACCTTGCCTACAGCGTAGGCGATGTCGGGTCTAGTCACCGTGAGATAGATGAGTTTGCCTACCAAACGTCTGTACCGTGTGACATCAGATAGAAGAGGCGAATCATCCGTCCACGTTTTGTCTTCTCCAACAGCCATGGGAAAACGAGCTGGTTTGGCACCTGTCAATCCTGCTTCTCGTAGAAGATCAAGGGCATACTTCCGTTGAGAGAGAACCAAAGAGTCAAGTTTCCTAGAGATTTCTATCCCCAAAAAGTATTTTGGGGAGCCCATATCCTTCGTGACCAAGTGCTGACGGAGGTGCTTCTTCGTTAAGTCCACCCCATCTCGGTCATCGCCAGTAAGGAGAATGTCATCCACATATACGACCAAAACCACCAGTCCCGAGGCCGTTTTGCGAATGAATAAGGAGTGATCTGCCGAACTCCTTTGAAAGCCGATGGTAGCCACAATACCACTGAATTTGTCGAACCATGCCCGAGGGCTCTGCTTTAGGCCATAAATGGCCTTCTTCAAATGACAGACACGTGTCTCCCCCTGAGCAACATACCCAGGAGGTTGCTCCATATAGACGTCCTCCTGAAGATCGCCATAGAGAAAGGCATTCTTCACATCAAGCTGGGAAATAGCCCAAGCCCGGTTAACAGCCACAGAAAAGAGAACCCGGATGGTGCTGAGGCGAGCAACCGGAGAGAAGGTATCAAAGTAATCAACGCCATAAGTCTGAGTAAAGCCCTTGGCCACCAGCCGGGCTTTGTAGCGATCCACAGTGCCGTCGGGGCGAAACTTCACAACGAAGACCCAGCGACAGCCAACCACATCAGTGCCCACGGGAGGAGGAACCAGGGTCCAGGTACCCCGTTCAGTAAGAGTAGCCATCTCCTCATCCATGGCAGACTTCCAATGAGGGAGAGCGAGAGCCTCCTGGTAGGTACGGGTAGAGGAGGGAGTGTGAACAAAGGCCGTACAGCCAAAGACACGGAGAGGAAGAGGAAAAGGTTCCTGGTGGGGGTAGAGAAGGGAGAAGGGAGTCTGGCCGTGGAGAACCGCGGAGGGAAGGCGATTGATGAGATAGCAGGCGAGGAGCACAGCGTAGCCCCAGTAGGAGCGAGGGACGTGCATCTGCGTCATGAGAGTACGCGCAACATCAAGCAGGTGACGGTTTTTACGCTCCGCCACCCCATTCTGCTGGGAGGTGTAAACACAAGACGTTTGATGAAGGAGGCCATGTGTGTGAAAGAACGCGGAGAACTCATGAGTCAGATACTCCTTGGCATTATCAGAACGTAAGACTTTAATAGAAAGAGCAAATTGAGTCTTAATCATAAAGTAAAATGATTGCCAAACAGAAAATAGTTCAGAGCGATCTTTTAATAGATACACCCAGGTACAGCGAGTAAAATCATCGATAAAAGTGACAAAATAGGAACTGCCCCGACCAACTGTGAGGGTAGGAGCAGGACCCCATACATCAGAATGAATAAGATCAAAAATGCGAGAGGAGCCACGGCCTTGCTTCGGTGGGAAGGAGGAGCGATGATGTTTGCCAAGCTGACATGCATCATAGTTGAGCGGAGAACTGGTAGGAGGTAAGTGGGGCAGAAGCTGACGAATAAGCCGAGGAGGAGGATGTCCAAGACGAAGATGCCACTGAAGGAGATCGGTGGAGGAGGAGTAGGCAGAGAGAGCGGAAACATCATCGAGGAAGTAGAGGCCGCCGCTCTCAGTCCCAGTAGCAATCATCCGCTGGGTCCTCGGGTCCTGAAAAGAACAAGTAGTGGGAGTGAATAAGACGGAGCACTGAAGTTGCCGGCATAAAGTAGTAACTGATAACAAATTGCACGGGAACTTCGGGACATAGAGGGTATCCTCCAAGCAAAGCGATGGAGTGAGTTGAACCATGCCCGTCCCATGAACCGGGGACGGGGAACCATCCGCCACACGAACTGGGGGTAAGCGGTCATGTGTCTCAAGACGGGAGAAGCAATGAGGGTTGCCCGTCATATGATTGGTGGCACCGGAGTCAATCAGCCATTTACCTTGGGTAACGACGTGGGCACTACCTGACGTCGTGGCCACAGAGGCAGATGACCTAGAAGAGGCGGAGGCCGAGGAAGGAGCATCACCGGAAGGGCGAAGGTGAGGATGTTTCTGCCAGCAGCGGTCAACAGTATGGCCAGTACGACCACAGTGAGAGCAGAGGAACCGGGAGGAACCCCGTCCGCCAGAGGAGCCACGACCACTAGGGCCCCCCCTCTGAGCTTGGTGAGCAAAGGAGTCCTGGGAAGGGGGGGAGGCCAACAGAGGCCGCTGGAGGAGCGAGGCAACAGCGGCAATGCGAGCCGCAGTGGCATCCAAAGTAGGAGATTCCGCCTCACCCAAGATCTGCTGGCGGATCATATCATAAGAGTCGGGAAGACGAAGAAGATAACAAACAACCAGGAGTTCCTGGAAGTGTTTGTGCTGGTCGGCCAAGTCCGTGGAGAAGGGGCGATTCTGGAGGATTTCAGCACCAAGAGCCTGAACCTGCTGATAAGCCGCAACCGGTGACATGGAAGGGCGGGCGAAGAGGTCCGTATAGAGAGTATAAATGCGGGACGTCAGGCCCCCCTTAGAATAGAGAGCAGCGAGGTGAAGCCAGGCGGCCTTGACCGTCTCATCATGGCGAATGACGGGAAGACACTCATCAGAAAGGCTGTTTGCCAGCCAGGTGCGAACAAGAGCATCACTCGCATCCCAGTCATCAAATTCAGGAGAGGTGCGAGGAGGAGGGTCATCGGTGAGGTGATGACGCTTGCGTTGAGAACGAAGGAGAAAGGTGAAAGAAACGCTCCAATCGGGATAGTTGGAGCCAACAAGCTTGGAAAGAGTGCCAAGGTTGCCCGAAGGAGGAGGAGGAGAAGGAGCTGCAGGAGTAGTGGTGAGACCGGAGGTAGTCATAGAACCCGGCAAGCAGAAGAAGCCGCGCGAACAGCAGCGGGTAGAAAACAGAAGAAGCCGCGCGAACAGTAGCGGCTAGAAAGAGGCAAAGGCACAACGGGGAAGAGGTCGCGCAGACTGAAAAGGCCGAGGGAACAGAAGAGAGGAGAAGAGCAAGTGACCGCGACCAAGATGCGGGTAAGAGAGGTACAACCCGCACGGTCAGGCAGATCACAGCAGCTGCTAGAAAGCGGTCAAAGGCACAGCGGGGAAGAGGTCGCGCGGACTGAGAAGGCCGAGCGAACAGAAGAGAAGAGAAGAGCAGGTGACCGCGACCAAGATGCGGGTGAGAAATGAACAACCCGCATGGTCAGGCAGATCACAACAGCAAACCGCGAGTAGAGAGACAAGACACGCGGACAGAGACAGACCGCAACGACTAGGAGGTCGGAGCGACAGGAAAGAACAAGGAGCGCGGCGACAAGGAAACAGGTCGCTGCGACAAAGAGCAGTAGGAGAAGAGAATCCAAGAAGAAGCAAGCCGTGCGAACAGGGCAGCGGTCAGAAACAAGCCGCGCGGATAGAAATAAGCCGCGCGGGCAGAAGAGAAGGCAAGCCGCGAATTAAGTCGCAGAACGCGAAAAACAAGCCGCGAACAACAGAGCGCACAGAATCAGGAGGAAATGACCGTGTCCTCTGATACCATGTTAGAAAGTATTGAAAAGAAGCGAAAAGTAGAGAACAAACGAATAAACTTTTGAATAATTGAAATTTTATTATCCAAAAAAGATATCATTTACAAAGGTATGACCTCCCTTATATAGAATGGAGGAGATAAGAAAGAGAGTATACAAACAATGTGGGACTAAACATTTACAGTACTGGGCGACTAGAATAATGGAGACCGCACAGGCCGCGCGGTTAGACAGATGGGTTAACCGCTCGGCAACTCCAGCAGGATAGAACAGGCCGCAGAGGTAGACCGATAGACCGCCCGGTCAACAAACCGCTGGATCAGACCGCTAAGCCGCTCGGTCAACAAACCGCTGGATCAGACCGCTAAGCCGCCCGGTCTAATACTTCAACACCTGGGTGTCGACACAAGTCTTCTTAAGTGTCGACACTTTCCCTCTGGGTGTCGACACATGGACTTAGAAACTTTTTCATCATTTCCTGCAAATACTTAACCTGCACATGTAACTCAAATTACATCAAATATATTTTGATGTATATCATTGAGTTGGGTGAGGCTTCTTCAAATCAGGTACATTTGAACCAGTGTACCCAACAATCTCCCCCTATTTGGAGAAGTCATAACCCTTAGTCAATGATATACACCATTCATAATAAAATTACAAAATGATGTAAAGCAGGATTATATATAGCAGGGTAAACATAAACATGTATCCATCACACATGTATACATAGACATCATTACAGAACAATTATGAAACAAATTTATTACACAACAAATTTATCACACAAAACATTGTTCCAATACTTTGTCATATACAAAATTCTAAAGTTTACAGAATGTTTTATATCAAAAGGATTACAAAGTAAACTTTTAAGAAAATTCTAGATCTATTTCTGTTCAGGCTCCTTGATCACAATTCCCTTTCCAGCTTGTACTTTTGCCTGAACAGGAGCTTCAGCAATTTCAGCATCAGCAGGCTTCTTGCCTTTCAGATCTTTCTTCTTAAGTTCCTTAGCCTTGATCTTTTGCCTCTCAAAGTAATGATATGGCTTTGGAAAGTACTTGCTAGGCTCCTGGGCAGTAGGAGGTAGCTTTCCCATCTTGGCCTTCCTTCTATATTGAACTATGACCGCCTGCCTGATCTCATGTTTTCTCCATTCAGCCTCTGAAAACCATTTATTCCTGTCAGGCACATTATCTTTGGCAGCTTTCCAGGCAGTTAAAATGATATTCCTTGAGGTAGGGCTCCATTGTTCAAAATCTGGTCTTTGTTCAGCTTTTTCCCTAAACCTCTTCTTAGACAATCTTGTCTCTTCTTCTTTCTGCTGTGCCTCTTGCATGGCTTCAGAAATTGGCTGAACCACTTTTTTTAGAATGACATTGGACTTACCTTCAGGTGGGATATACATGTGATGAATATCAGCTTGCACCATGTCAAAATCTGGAGGAGGATATATAACTTGAGCTACTTCTGGTTGCTCACCTCCAAGATAGGCAGGATTAATTCCAGATTCTGCAACATTATCATCATCACAAAGTGGAGGATAACCAAGAGTGGATCTAATGGAATTAGAAACCCATTTTGCATGGTCAGAGCCAGCTTTGACTAAGACCCTCTCCCCCTTTATGACTTCTCTAGCCATGTGATCTCTGACATCATCCTTCTGGAATCTGATTTGACTATCCAAGTATCTGACTCCATCTTTAAAGAAAGGTTTGAGCTTTGTAAGTTGTTCAGATATGGCCTTCTAGGAGTCTTGAATGGCAGTCTTAACAGCAGAGATTTCTTCTTGAAATACTTTGTCAAATTCAGCTTTAACAGTAGCAGTAGAGGTAGAAGGTCCAGCAGCTATGTTCTTTATTTCTGTGACAATTGCATTATGAGATTCTGTCAAATTGTCATTCATTCTAAGTTGATTTTCAAGGACATATCCTTGCTTCAGGGCTATGTCATCAACTTGAGCCTTAATCTTTTCTTGGTGTGTAGCTAAGTACACTACTGCATTCCCCCCTTTGTGGAAGCAGTCTGTCATCTCCTTCTTGTTTAGATTCATCTCAAATCTTATAGATTTAATATCCTGGGCCAGATCAAATTGCAATGATTTCTGCCCTTCATCTACATACTTCTCAATTGCCTGCCTCGGCTCATCCAGTTTAATTTGCATTGCCACCATTAAAGCACTATAATCAACTGATGGTGTTTGCTGAACTATAGGCTGTGGTGCAATATATTGTAGAGCCTTCTTATAACTTTGACTCCTTCTCTTGAATACATAAAGTTTCTATTTCTTTGCCCTTGCAGCCTCCTCATCTTCAGATGCTGAGGAGCTGGCAATGTCTACCCTCTCCTTAGGGCTTGGGGGCCTCTCAGTCTGCACAGCTGGTGCCTTCTCAGTTTCTTGCCTTGTAGGCACTTCAAGAATTGGTACCTGCTCCCCCTCAATTGGAGCATTCTCCCCCTCAGCAGCAGCAGTTTCCTTGTCAAAATCTGCTTGATCCAGATTTAGAAATAAATCTTCCATGGTGTATTCTTGTTGAGAATGAGCAGGAGAAAGTCTTGGCTCTTCAACCACTGAATCAGAAACTATTGGAGCTGCAACAGATGTGTCTTCCAAGACAGCATCTGGGACTTAGTTATCCAGCTGAGTTTGCTGATGAACATCAGACAAATCATTATCTTCCATAGGAAATTCTAAAGTATTGAGTTCAGTGATTACCTCTAGGATAATGCTGGTTGCTTGTTCACTTTCCAGTGTAGTGGGTTCATCTACAACTGGAAGCTCCCCTGGCTTTGATCCTTGTGTATGGGGCTAGCTAGAGGTAGCTCCCCCTGGATTTCAGCATCCATTTGAGGAGCTGGAGACTTCACAGCAGGCTCTTCCTCAATCTCATCTGGTGTGAAGACAACTTGTTCTTCACTATCTGAGCTGCTAGTGGACACTTGAGCCACTGGAGCAGTTTTCCTCTTCTTCTTTAGTGGAATCTCCTTCTCAGAAACTATCTTCTCAGGGGTTGGCATCTCCTTAGTCAACACCCTGTCCCATCTAGAGAACAACCTCATGTCCATTTTTCTCATGTGATTTATTTTACTTCCAGCAGCTTGTTGCATAACCTCTGGTATGGTACCAGCTAGGTATAGACTTAAAATCCTGCCCAGGTTGGGCTTCTTCAAGCTTTCTTTGATTTTCTCAAACACTATAACTGACCAGTCTGTGTTTAGAGTGAAGATAATCCTGGTCATAACATTGAACATAGAGGCAGATATCCGATCATGCCCTCCTGGCTTACTGAGAATTACTTTTCCAACAATCTCAGACATGAATTTGCCTTGGCTGTTCATGCCTTTCCTGTTAAACACAGATCCTATCTTCATCTTAGAATCTAGTCCACACCAGGTTAGAGCTTCCCTGGTCTTTGATGCTGTAACCTCATCTTCCTCTTTAGTTCTTGGTAGCTGTAGAATCTTCCTCAGACTTTTAGGTGATACTTTCACCTTCTCACCATGAACCCTGGATTTGATTTTGAATCCAGTTTCGTCTATCTTAGCTCCATTGAGGAATTCTAGTACCTCTTTCTTCCAGATTTTTGTCGGTTCTGAAACAAGATATCCTAACACTGAATCTGCTACTAGGGTTATCACGTTCTTGATATCTTGATCAGCATCCTCAAAAGCACCGCGCACCAGCTCGTATCCTTCGTTGACGTTCTCCTCTAGCTTAGGCGCCATTAGGGTTTGTAGAATTTGTCTTGAGAAAAGAGAGGTGTCGACACATAAGTTTGGTCTCGAAACTTTGAAAGTGTGTCGACAAACTAAGACAAAAATTTTGAAGATGAACAGACGGGACAACTAACTTAAATTGTGTCGACACTGGTAATAAGTGTCGACACTGACTTATAATGTCTCGACACATATGTGTCGACACAGGTTTAGTCAACAGATTTTATGTGTCGACACTTGTTTATATGTCGACACCACTCTACTCGACATTGAGTCGAGACTTTACTTAGAAAATTCTGAGTAAATACTATGTGTCGACACCACCTTGGTTGTGTCGACACCAACTTGTCATGTGTCGATACTAAGATTCTGAAGTGTTGACACCAACTTCCTAGATGTGTCGACACCTTTTTCCTGAAGTGTCGACACCACCATTCTGTGTCGACACAGAAATCTCTATGTGTCGACACCTTTTTACTTAGCCAATTTCAATTCTGTAAACTTACTCTAAGTTTATCATTCCTAGTTCAATTTTAAATCTATTGAACTTAGCTTCTTCTAGGGGCTTAGTATACATATCAGCTAGTTGTTCATCTGTTTTAACATATTCAAGTAAAATATCTTCTCTTTCTACATGCTCCCTAAGAAAATGATATTTAATTTCAATATGTTTTGTTCTACTATGAGATACAGGATTATTAGCTATTGAAATAGCACTAGTAGAATCACAAAAGAGTGGAGTTCTACTTACCTGAAATCCATAGTCCTCAAGCTGATGTTGTATCCAAAGAAGTTGAGCACAACAACTTCCTGCAACCACATACTCTGATTCTGCAGTGGAGATAGCCACACTTGTTTGCTTTTTACTACTCCATGAAATTAGTATTCCACCTAGGAATTGATAGGTTTCAGTAGTGCTTTTTCTATCTTCTTTGCATCCTGCAAAGTCTGCATCTGAATAACCTGTTAGATCAAAATCCCCATTCCTAGGGTACCAGAGGCCTAGATAAGGAGTGCCCTTTAGATATCTCAATATCCTTTTGACTGCAGTCAAATGAGACTCTTTAGGGCAGGCTTGATACCTAGCACAGACACATGTAGCATACATGATATCTGGTCTACTTACAGTCAAGTATAATAGGGAGCCAACTATCCCTCTATATAAGGTTTCATCTACAGGCTTCCCTGCATCATCCTTGCTAAGAGACATACTTGACCCCATAAGAGTCTTCATGGTGCTGGATGAATCCATACCATACTTCCTTATGAGTTCTAGGGTGAACTTGGACTGGCATATGGATAAACCACTCTCAGTCTGTCTTACTTGGAGACCCAAGAAGAACTTTAGCTCTCCCATACTACTCATCTCAAATTGACCTTGCATTAGCTTTGCAAACTTTTTGCAAAGGCTACTTTCAGTAGACCCAAATATAATGTCATCTACATATATTTGGACTAGTATTACTTTGCCTCTAGATTCCCTAAGGAATAGAGTCTTGTCTATTTTCCCCCTTGTGAACTTATTCTCAATGAGGAAACTAGACAGGGTTTCATACCAAGCCCTAGGGGCTTGCTTTAACCCATATAAAGCTTTCCTAAGTCTATAGACATGATTAGGTAAAGTAGAATCAACAAAACCTGAGGGTTGTTCCACATAGACTTCTTCTTTAAGATTACCATTTAGAAATGCTGACTTGACATCTATTTGGTAAACTTTGAATCCTTGATAGGTTGCATAGGCCAGGAACATTCTTATGGCTTCCAGTCTGGCTACTGGAGCAAAGGTTTGATCAAAATCAATACCTTCTTCCTGCCTATATCCTTTAGCAACCAGTCTTGCTTTGTTCTTAATGATGACTCCTTGTTCATCCATCTTGTTCCTATAGATCCACTTGGTTCCTATTATATTGTGGTCTTTAGGTTTAGGAACAAGTTCCCAGACCTTGCATCTCTTGAATTGATTGAGTTCTTCTTGCATAGCCTCAATCCAAAGAGGGTCTTTGATGGCTTCTTCAAACTTCTTAGGTTCAACTTGGGATAGAAAGCTGGAGTAGACTGCTGCATTCAGGTTTCTGCTTCTTGTTTGTACCCCTTGTCTTGGATCTCCAATAATCTGCTCTACTGGATGATCTCTAAGATGCCTATTGGCTGGAGGCATCCTGACTTCTGGTTGAACCTCTTCAGTTTCATCATCTTGCTGTACTCCTTGTACTTCTTCTGTATTTGGTACATGTAGTACTCCCCCTGGACAACAGCCATTGTCATCTACTTGCTGTCTTGCAGTAGATTCTTCTTCTAGAGTGAGCTTGTCCATCTTCTTTGTTAAACCTGTGGGGCTGCATACACTACTAGACAACTCATTGTTAATAAGTTTAGTCTCATCAAATACTACATGTACAGTTTCTTCTACAACTTGAGTTGACAAGTTGTAGACTCTATAAGCCTTACTATTGTTGCTGTACCCAACAAAAATTCCCTCTTGGGACTTGGCAGCAAACTTAGTTAATTAAGACTTTCCATTTTTAAGTATGAAGCATTTGCAACCAAAGATCCTGAAGTAGGATAGGTTTAGTTTCCTGCCTTTCACAACCTCATAGGGGGTTTTGTTGAGGCCTTTAGTTATGGTAGCCCTATTAATAACATGGCATGCAGTATTGACTGCTTCAGCCCAGAAATATTCTGGTAGTGATGTATCACTTAATAGGGTTCTACCTGCCTCAATCAAGGTCCTATTCTTTCTTTCAGCAATGCCATTTTGCTGAGGTGTTCTCGGTGAAGAAAACTCTTGAAATATCCCAAAGTCTTCACATAGTTTTGTCATGCTATCAGACTGAAACTCAGTACCATGGTCACTTCTTATTTTGACCACTGTACTATTTAGTTCATTTTGAATTTGCTTGACAAAACTATAGAAGACATTAGGTGTTTCAGATTTCTGTCTTAAGAAGAACACCCAGGAAAACCTTGAGTAGTCATCTACAACTACAAAGGTATAGACCTTCCTACCTAAGCTGTGAACTGGCATTGGACCAAAGAGATCCATATGCAAGAGGTATAAACACTTCACAGCATCTTTGTTTTCTATGCTTCTAAAGGTGGATCTTGTCTGCTTGCCCTTTTGACAAGCTGAGCAAATACCATCTTTAACACACTTAACTTGAGGACCATTCCTCACTAACTCTTTGCTAAAGAGTTTGCCAATTGTTTTGTAGTTAAGATGTGCTAGCCTCTTGTGCCATTTGACACAATGAGAGACTGTCTCATCAGCTACAAGACACACTGGAGAACCATTGTTCTCACTCATAATGTCTAGGCAGTAGACATTCCTCTTTCTATAGCCAGTCAAAATGATCTCTTGATCAGTTGACCTCTTGATATGACAACCATTCTTAACAAATAAGATGTCATACCCTACATCACTTAATTGACTTATACTTATTAGGTTGTGTTTTAACCCTTTAACATAAGCCACTTGAGTAATGGTAACAAAGTTATTAGAAATGTTACCAAACCCTTTGATGATTCCTTTTTCAGAACCACCAAAGGTGACTTTTGGACCATCTTTGATTGAAATGTAGTCCTTTAGTAGTCCCCTAGTTCCAGTCATATGTCTGGAACATCCACTGTCCAAGTACCATATTGGGGCATGACAACTTGGACTCACCTGCAAAACAAATTAATGAACCTTAGAACCCAAAGTATTCTTGGGTCCTTGGTATTTGTTAGTTTGCATCCTGACAAAGCTACCTGCAGGCTTCCCTACAGGCAGATTGCTACTCACTTTGGCACTAGCATTGTGCCAACAGTCCATTGCAAAGTGGCCAACCTTTCCACAACACCAACACTCAAACTTATTGTACCTTTGCTTAGGTACAGTCTTAGCTGTTTTATCCACAGCTGGCTTGTTGAGTGTTGGGGCTTTGCCCTTGGACATAGACTTGGACTGAACAGTCTTTGCAGGTCTTGTAAAACCCAGTCCAGTTTTACCTTTGTGATGAATAAATTCATCAATTATGGGTAAAACAGACTTAGGTTTAGAAAACCTAGCAACCAAGTCTTTCTCCTTCTGAAGATTAATCTCCAGTCTCTTGATTTGATCATTCGTATATGTGATAGTTCCCATCTGAATCACAGTGATGTGCTTCAGTCTGGCTATCTCATTCAGCTTTTGATCAAAAGACTTCTCAAACTCAGTTGCAGCAGCTTTAAGAATAGCAATTTCCTTAGCCTGACTTTTGGCTAGGGACTTGCTCTTCTTGTAAGCTTGCAACAGAACCTTATATTCATCTATCAGCTGATGAATATCTTCTTCAGACTCAGATACACTCTCATCACTTGATGAAGATGAATCTGATTCTGTACTGGCACAAGAAACTGAACTGGAAGTTGAACTTTGTACCTTACTGGTCCTGGCTGCTCCAGGATTTTGTCACTTTCAGTCAATGCCATTAGTCCTTGGCACTGACAGTCTTCTTGTTCATATATAGATTTCATAATCTGCATGAACTCTTCTTCTTCTTCTTCTTCAGCAAACAGTCCTATGTATGCCTCAGCATCTGACTCAGTTTCTGAAGAAGAAATATCTGACAGAGTCTTCTCCTTTTTGGCAACAAAAGACTTCTCTTTCTTGCCTTTGAAATGAGTCTTCTTCCTGTCACCAGACTCCTTTCTCTTTTCTGGACAATCTGCAACAACATGACCTTGTCTATTGCAGCAATAACACACTATTTTTGAAACAGTTGCCTTGCTAGACTTAGTCCTCTTCCTGTCCATCTTTGAAGCCTTTTTATTCTGATAAAAGTCTTCTTTTCCCTGTGAAGTAGAAGGCCTTTACCTCCACTGTTTCTTCTTCAAGAACTTCTGAAAATGTCTAGTGAAGGCAGCAAAGTCTTCATCACTTTCACTGCTTTCAGATTTTGTGCTGACTGACTCATCTGACTCTGATTCAGCAACCTTTGGAGGTGGAGTTGGTGACTTACCTCTGTACTTTCTGGTGGCTTCTGTCTTGAAAGCTACTGTTCTTTCCTTATGTTCATTTCTTGTTGATTTCTCCTCCTCTTTCCTCACTGTCAACTGCATTTCATATGACAGCAACTTGCCAAACAGTGTGGGTGGAGGAATTTCTCCCAACTTAGCCATTTCTCTAATGGCACAGATCTTGGTGTCCCAATCTTTAGTTAGGGACCTTAGGAGCTTGTCATTTAGTTCATAATTACTGATCTCTCTTCCATAAGACATGAGTTCATTCACTATCCTATAGAACTTCTTATAGCACTCAGTTATGCTATCACCCTTTCCTTGTCTAAAACTTTCATACTCTTGATTTAACAAGGATTTTCTATCTTGCCTAACTTCTTCAGATCCTTCCATATACACAATAAGGGTATCCCACATCTCTTTGGCTGTCTTACAGTGTATAAGATTCTGAAAAGTTGCATCATCTATGACACTCACTATAATGTTTTGAGCCCTTTTGTCCATGGTGGCTAGGACAATCTCATCCTTTGTCATTTCAGAGAAATCCTTTGGTGTTCTCTGATTAGCATCTAGGACTGACACCTTCATGGGCACATATGGCCCTTCCTTTACTGTGATGTAAATTCTAGGGTCGGAGGCCTCCATAAACAGCCTCACCCTTTCCTTCCAGATCCCAAAGATTTCCTTCCTACATATAGGTAGTTTCATGGATCCCAATTCCTTGTGATTTTCAGTGGAACCCATGGTTCTTGATTTTCTTGAATCTGTACTTGACTTAACCTGAATCTGCCAACAGGATCTCCTCAGACTGTTAGTCCTTTTTGAGGAACCTGGCTCTGATACCACTTGAAAGATATAGTACCTAAACACCTAGAGGGGGGGGGGGGTGAATAGGTGACCAAATTCTTTTTAACTTTTTATGGCAGCAATCAGTATTTAACACAGATTTCTATTTACTATATCACAGCACATATGCAACAATCACAGCCAACAACAATCACACAGTAGACACAGAGTTTTATAGTGGTTCCCGAAGCTTTGGGTACATCCATGTTGAGGACCAAGGTCCAGCAGGATTGGGTGTGTGTGGGACCGCAAATTTTATTATCTTTTTTGGATAATAAAATTTCAATTATTCAAAAGTTTATTCGCTTGTTCTCTACTTTTCGCTTCTTTTCTCTACTTTCTAACTTGGTATCAGAGCGGGTTGTCCTGCTGCGGGGGTGTGTTGAGATTATATTAGCCAGCAGGACACGTGTGTGTGGGACCGCATGTTTGGCTTCCCCATCGCGTTCCAGGTCTGGGTGTTGACCCTGGTGGGCCCCCTTGTGGCGGAATATCCCCGCGGCCTTGTGGTTGGGGTTAATCCCACACCGCCTGCAGACTTCTCTCCTTTGTGTTCAAGTATCCCGCCACCCTTCATCTCAACACCTAGGTTTTGAGATGAACTAATGTGTTGACGGGTTCTAACTATCCACTTTCCCCCTTCGCCTATCTAGTAGTGTACTAGATTCGGCCAAACTCCTCTACTATCTCAGAACCCAAACTGGTTCCTACACCTCAGGCCCAAGGCCCTACAACTCAGCTTTTCCACAAAGCCTACACTCAGCCACAAAGGCCTACACTCAGCCACAAAGGCCTACACTCAGCCACAAAGGCCTACACTCAGCCACCAAGGCCTACACTCAGCCACCAAGGCCTACACTCAGAGATTTCACTCTCCTACCCTCAGCCTTTATAATTGCAGGCTTACAATCTCAGATCCAAAGGATCCTACAAGTTATAATGAATACAAAATGTAAAAACTCAACAACTTAGATGAAAGAGAGATAAGTTGTGAGATTCTTGATGAGTTCTTGGAAGAACTCAGCTGGACTCAATCTGACTTAGCTTTCTTCAAAGCTTCTTGAAAGTAGAACTCAATAAGATTGACTCCTTCTGCAGTTGATCCTTGATCTCTGCTTCTTAAGATTCAGACTAATCTGAATCCTTCTTCTCAGCTGGGTTCCAACAGTTGATTTCTTGGATGGAGCTCTCTCTCTCCAACTTCTTAGATCTTCACTTGATAGCTAGATCTTCTTTAAATCTGAACTTGGACCTGTGTTCAATCTCTTCAACAACTTGTTGATCAATCCTTAACAACAGTTTCTGTAGACTGTATAAGCCTATTTATAGGCCTTCTTCATGGTAACCGGCTGGTCCGGTCCATAACTGAATTCTGACAACTCTGACAGGTGCTGTAGACCGGCTGGAATGGCAGCTGTCAAGTCATCCAGTCAGTTCTTGAAAATTCTCTAACTGTCTGATAGTGTCGAGACTTTCTGTCTTTAAGTGTCGACACTTATAGACCAAGTGTCGACACAAGTTGTCTAAGTGTCGACACTAGTCTACAAGGTGTCGACACAACTCCTTGTGTTGTTGATTCTTTATCTCGACACTGCTTCTTCTTCATGTGTCGACACTGAAATTGAGTGTCGACACAAGTACTTGAACTTCAGTATCTTTGCTGAATTCTTCTAAGTGTCGACACAACACCTTTGTGTCGACACATCTTCATGTGTTGAATCTGTTAAGTGTCGACACTGCTTCTTGGTGTCGACACATCTTCATGTTGATACTTGTTGAGTGTCGACACAGCTCCTTGTGTCGACACATTCTTCTTCTTGTTGGGACTTCAGCTGAGTGTCGACACATTCCCATAGTGTCGACACTTGTACTTAGAATAATTTGTTGATCTTGCTGTTCTTCACTAAGTGTCGACACAGCTCCTTGTGTCGACACTTTCTTCAAGTGTTGAGTCTTCAGCTAAGTGTCGACACATTGTTCTGGGTGTCGACACTTACTTCAAGTGTTGACTCTTCTGTTGAGTGTCGACACATTGTTCTGGGTGTCGACACTTGTACTTAGTCTCTGCAGACTTTTGCTGAGTGTCGACACAGCCTCCAAGTGTTGACACTTTCTGGTGTAGACACAGCTTCTCTGGGTGTCGACACAACTGTTAAGTGTCGACACAGCTTCACTGTCTTTTCTTCACTGAGTGTCGACACAACTCCTTGTGTCGACACTTTCTGTCTGGTGTCGACTCAGCATCCCTGGTGTCGACACAATGACTCCAAGTGTCGACACTGCTTGCCTGGGTGTCGACACAAGTCTTCTTAAGTGTCGACACTTTCCCTCTGGGTGTCGACACATGGACTTAGAAACTTTTTCATCATTTCCTGCAAATACTTAACCTGCACATGTAACTCAAATTACATCAAATACATTTTGATGTATATCATTGAGTTGGGTGAGGCTTCTTCAAATCAGGTACATTTGAACTAGTGTACCCAATAGTCCTAAAGATGATGAAGGATCTGGGGGTCGTAAAGGACAACTCAGAGACGGTGACAGTCCGCGACCTGGTCCCACAGATCCACGGCGAGGAGAGCGAGGATTCTTCTTCCAGCGAGGAGGACTGTCGTGACACCTCCAAGATCCAGAATCCCTCTCTCCTCTTTTTGCTGTTGTTGTGAAACTTGGTTTATTTTTTGTGATAAAAAAACTGACCGTTGTAATGCTGATATTTGATCAAATGTATACACTTTTTCTGTCTCTTTTATTCCACTCGCTCACTTTCTTTTTGCTTGTCTTCACTTACGAGACGATGTTATCCCCCGCCTCGCTGACTCGCCTTTACTTTCTTCACTTTGCTTTGTTTTGCTTATTGCGAGACGACCCTTTGATGCGCCTACGCACGCGAGACGGTGCTACATCTTGTCTCGCTGCTTTGTTGGAGAGTTGGCCTAGAGCGCGAGTCGTTACTTCCCTTACCATTATGCGTGAGATCTAACTGGTATAACCCTCTCACCTTACCATGAGGTACCCCCCGCGCGAGTGGCCTTTAATAACGTAACCTGCTCGCCTATCATTAGAGCGAGCCTCCTGTCTCACGCGAGTGCCCACTCGCTGTAAGCGAGACCGTCCTTGTAACTGTCAGCCTCGAGTGCCTCCGCTCGCACTGCTCCAAACCTAGTTTATTTTTTATGAGATTTAAGCAGAGGGATATCGCTAGCAGTGCCTCCACTCGCACTGTTAGCTTTATGAGAGCCTGGGCAACAGGTCCACCGGGGACCGGGCCGGGCTTGAAGTGGTTTAGAATTCCCCAGAACTAAGAACTATTCCCAAGAACCAAGAACAAAAACTTTAAGAACCAGACCTCTCCCCCACAGGTGAGCCTTCGGACCTGCCATCTAATGAGAGCCTGTGCAGCGGGTCTACCTGGGGTCGAGCCGTGCTCGGGGTAGTGTAGAACAAAAACTTTAAGAACCAGACCTCTCCACCACAGGCGAGCCTTCGGACCTGCAAGCTAATGAGAGCCTGCGCAGCGGGTCTACCTAGGGCCGAGCCGCGCTCGGGGTAGTGCAGAACCAAGACTAAGAACCAGACCTCTCCCCCACAGGCGAGCCTTCGGACCTGCTAGCTAATGAGAGCCTGTGCAGCGGGTCGACCTGGGGCCGAGCCGCGCTCGGGGTAGTGCAGAACCAAGGACCAAGAACCAGACCTCTCCCCCACAGGCGAGCCTTCGGAACTGCCAGCTAATGAGAGCATGTACAGAGGGTCTACCTGGGGCCGAGCCGCTCTCGGGGTAGTGCATAACCAAGGACCAAGAACCAGACCTCTCCCCCACAGGCGAGCCTTCAGACATGCCAGCTAATGAGAGCCTGCGCAGCGGGTCTACCTGGGCCCGAGCCGTGCTCGGGGTAGTGCAGAACCAAGGACCAAGAACCAGACCTCTCTCCCACAGGCGAGCCTTCAGACCTGCCAGCTAATGAGAGCCTGCACATCGGGTCTACCTGGGGCCGAGCCGCGCTCGGGGTAGTGCAGAACCAAGGACTAAGAACCAGACCTCTCCCCCACAGGCGAGCCTTCGGACCTGCCAGCTAATGAGAGCATACACAGCGGGTCTACCTGGGGCCGAGCCGCACTCGGGGTAGTGCAGAAGTGACCATCTTCCTGCCGTTAGAATTTCATAGTAGATAAAGACAAGAAGTTGTTCGAGAAATATATTATAATGAACTTGATTTGAGTATACAACTTTTGCTCTCCCTTCTTATGGGTAGAAGCGCTTCAAGTCATCGCCACTCCAGGTGTGGCTCAAGGTCCTACCCTCCACATCCTGGAGATGGTGACCTCCTGTTTTTAGGATCCTCTCAACAATATAAGGCCCCTCCTAATTTGGGTTGAGCTTACCCAGGGGGGCAGACCTTCCTGCATCATCAACCTTCTTTAGTACCAGATCTCCTTCCGCGAATTGTTTGATCCTGATATGCTTGTCGAAGTATATTGCCATCCGCCATTTTAGCTCTTTCTGCCTGATGGCTGCGACGTCGCGTAGCTCTTCTACCATGTCCAGTGAGAGGCGTAAGCCTCCTTCGTTTTCTAGTCTCCAAGCCTCATCTCCATCACCTGCAGCCGCGACTCGTGGTGACCGAACCTCAAATTCCACAGGCAGGACCGCTTCACACCCATGGGAAAGTTTGAAGGGGGTCTCGCCGGTGGCCATATTCGGGGTTGTCCGCAAGGCCCATAATACTGAGGGGAGCTGCTCCACCCAACTCCCCCTCAAGTTCTCCACCTTCTTCTTGAGTAGATTCACAATAATTTTGTTCGCCGCCTCCACCTGACCGTTGATTCTGGGGTGGTGGACGGAGGCAAACCTGAGGTCGATGCCCAGCTGAGTGCAGAAACTTATAAACTCTTCACTTGCAAATTGAGGACCATTGTCCGTGACAATGGCCTGAGGCAGCCCGTGCCTGCAGATGATCTCCCCCCAAACGAAGTTCCTGATGACTTGGGAGGTTACTTTGGCCAGCACCTTAACCTCCAGCCATTTAGATAAGTATTCGATCATAACCAGGAGGAACCTCCTTTGCCCACTAGCCGGAGGGAAAGGCCCAACAAAATCCATCCCACAGACAGCGAACGGCCATGGTGCCGTGATGATTCAGAGCCTTTGAGCTGGCAAGAGCTGGAGGGGGGCGTAGAGCTGGCATTTTTGGCACCTCCTCACAAACTCCGCAACGTCCTTCCTCAGGGTGGGCCAGAAGTACCCCTGCCTGACCACCCTTGCCTCCAACGTCCTCCCACCGAAATGGCTACCACATTCCACAGAGTGCACCTCCTCCAGATTCCGTCGGATCTCCTCTTCTGTCACACATCGTGCTAAGAGGCCCGAAAGCATCTTCCGATGCGAGCTTCCTTCATGCATGAGATAGTGGGCCTCCTTATGACGAAAACTCTTTGCATCTTTGATCCCCTCAGGGAGGTTGCCCGTGGTGAAGAAGGTCACGAAGGGATTCACCCACGAGGGTCGCCGATCCACTTCCATTAGCTCCCCTTCCTCTATCGCGGGATGAAAAAGATCAGTCAAGGTACCTCATCCCCGAGGTCCAAACTTAGCCAACCGATCGGCAGCCATACTCTCTTCCCTGGGAACATGTTGAATGGAGAATGTACGGAACCTCCCGATGATTGCCCTCACCTTGGATAAGTACTTCACAAGGGTGTGTTCCCGAGCTTCGAACTCTCCTCGAATCTGCGATGCCACCACCAATGAGTCAGTGAAAGCCTCCACATCCAGGATCTCGAGCTCCTTTGCCAAATGAAGGACGGCTATCACAGCCTCGTACTCTGCCTGGTTGTTTGTTGCTGGAAAGTGCAAGACCACCGCCTGCTCTATGGTGATCCCTTGAGGACTTGTCAGTACCACCCCCGCTCCGAGGGAGTGCTTTCCCAAGGCCCCATCAACTGTCATCTTTCATGCCTCCTGCGGCCGTGACTCCTCGGCCCCGACCTCCACAACGTAGTCTGCCAAGAAGTCGGCCACCACCTGTGCCTTGATGGAGAGCCTTGGCACGAATGAGATATCGAAATCACTCAATTCAATAGAACACTTGGCCAACCTGCCTGAGTGCTCCACTCCTTCAAAAATCTTGCTGAGGGGATGGTCCGTCACCACCCTGATCGAATGTGCTTGAAAATATGGTCGGAGCTTCCTGGCCGAAATGATCAAGGCGTACGCCAGCTTTTCTAAAATAGGGTAGCGAAGCTCCGCCTTCTTTAGAATCATGCTAACATAGTAAATAGGCAACTGCTTCCTCCCCTCTTCCCTAACCAGGACAGAGCTCATCGCCCCTGCCCCTACTCCTAGGTATAAGGTTAGAGCCTCCCCCTCCTTTGGGCTCTGAAGCAGAGGAGCCAGGGAGAGCTACTCCTTCAGCCTTTGGAAAGTTTCTTCACATTCGGCGGTCCACTCGAACTTTTGATTACCCCGTAACACCTTGAAGAATGATGAGCATTTCTCTCCCGACCTGGAGAGGAATCTTCTTAGGCCGACCAGCTTTCCTATCAAGCGCTGGACCTCCTTAGCATTGCGTGGTGACTCTAACTCTAGGATGGCCTTCACCTTATCCGGGTTGGGTTCCACCCCCGCCGGTGTCAGGAGATGTCCAAGGAACTTCCCACGGCTCACCCCAAAAATGCACTTTAAGGGGTTTAACCTCATCTTGAACTTCCGCAAGGTGGAGAACGTCTCCTCCAGGTCCCGAAGGTGTGAGTCCTCGCCCTTGCTTTTAACCATTAGGTAATCAACATAGACCTCCAGGTTCCTTCCCCTTTGATCCTGGAAGACTCGATCCATCATGCGCTGGTATGTTGCCCCTGCATTTTTCAACCCAAAGAACATCATCTTATAGTTAAAGCACCCCTCCCTCGTGATGAAAGAGACGTCCTTGACGTCGGGAGGGTGCATTCGGATCTGGTGGTAACCTGAAAAAGCATCCAAAAAACTCATAATTGAAAAACCAACGGCTGAATCAACCCGCGCGTCGATTCGAGGCAGGGGGTAGCAATCCTTAGGGCATGATTTATTTAATAGAGAAAAGTCAATACACATGCGCCACTTCCCTCCTCCTTTCTTAACCATTACCACGTTGCAGACCCAGCCTGGATACTGGATCTCCGAGATAAAACCAGCCTCCAGAAGCTTCTTGACCTCCTCACGGATTGGCTCTTCCAGCTTTGTTGCGATGGTCCTCATCTTCTGGCATATGGGGCGCGTCCGGGGGTCCAAGTTCAGGCGGTGGCAAGCCACATCCGCATCGATGCCCGGCATGTCAGCCGCACTCCAAGCGAAGATGTCGACGTTGCTCTGGATGTAAGCCCGCATTCGCTCCTGGTCCTCGGGGCTCAGACCTCTGCTGATACGCACCTTCTGCACCTGACCGGCGCTGGTGAAGACTTCCATCTCCACCACTTCCTCAACAAGCTCTAGCCGCGACTGCTCCCAGCCGACCCTTGCCTCCTCTTCCAATCCGAACTCTTCCTCCCCCTGCCTCCTCAACTTCCATCGTCTCCTCTAGGATTTCCCTCCACTGCTGCTCAAACTCCACACCTCTCTGGGCCTCCCTCTCAGATCCTCCTTCCATCTCCTCATGCCGAATCCTCTTGCGGCTCCAACTCTCCGTCCCTCTGGACCTCCTGCACCTCTCCTCCTCTCTGCTCCTCCTCTCTGATAAACCTCTTCAGTCTTTTCCCTCGCCTCCACTAGGCTCATCTCTTCCTCTCCGACAACCTCCTCGAGCGCCGCCATATCCTTCTCCAACTCCTCCGCCTTTGCCATCCAAGATATGGTGTTGACCTCCATCACGTAGCATTGCCTTGCCACCTTCGGGTCCCCTCTGACCCTAACCTGGACGCCTCCGTTGTTGAACTTGAGGCATTGATGAAACAAGGAGGGGACGCAGTGAAAGGCGCTGATGAGGGGATGCCCAAAGATGGCGCAATAGCTGCTCAGGGTGTAACCCAAAAATTGAAGTTTGGCAAATTTTTGGTTGACACGGCCTGGGACACGGGCGTATCCCAGGGCGTGTCCTTCATGGGTGAGCAGTCGATGAGTTTGCGCTCGACGATTTTTCGGTTCGACGAAATTGAGGGAACACGCCCTCTGACACGGGCATGTCAGGGGCCGTGTCCTCTGGTTCGACGATCGTCGAGTGTCGAGTGTCGAGACAATTGGTCCAGGCGTGTCCACGACCGTGTATGGGCACACGGCCAGTGACACCGGCGTGTCACTAGCCGTGTCCTTCACAGGTGGATTTTGAGTTTGTGCATCCTGGTGTACACGGCTCCAGACACAGGCATGTCTGAAGGCGTGTTGGGTGACACGCCCATGACACGGGCGTGTCACTTGGGCATGTACTGGTTTGGATAAGTCGGTTGAACACCGCTTAAGGCACACGGCCTGGGACACGGGCATGTCACAGGCCGTGTCAGGCAAAAAGTAGCTTTTCTGGCAAAATTGTGGTCGTCCGTTCTTTCAGCTGGGATCCAAGGGCTGAGCTTCTTTCCTATTTTCCTTAAGGCCGAAAACTGAGAACATATTCTCATTTCATTAGTGCCTTCATCTTTCTACAAGTTAGAAAGAGAAAGGGAGAGGAAGAAGAAAGAAGAAGAAGAAGGGCTGCTGGAGCTGGAGCTTGAGAGTGTCAAGTTGTGTTTCGAGGCCAGTTTTGCGGAGGAAAACCTCTTTCTCGCCAACCAGGAGCTTCATGGCACCAAAGAGGGCTTCAAGGGTAACGACTTTTCTTCCTAGCCATGTGAAGGCTTCCTTTTGGCATATGTCTGTGATTCCCCAACCAAGAGGTGGTTGATTTTGGGAGTCTTTGGGTGGATGCATGAAATCCCCTTTGTTGGCATATAGATCCAGAAATGGAGTACGGAATAGACATGCTGTGTGAAGCCCATCTGGACAGGTTGGTCTGTATTGGTGATGTTGCATACGAATCGGAGAAGACTCCGTGATAAACGTGTAGTTTAAGGAGTCAACGGGTTATGCCTGTGAAGCGTAGTAGCAGGAAGTACTGGAGTGGTAGTCCAGGAAAATATCCGTGTATGCTTGTGCTATTGGGTCGTACCTGTGAATGAGCAACATGAAGTACTGGTGTGACCAGGAAAGGCCCTTTGTGATGCTTGATGTCGTAGGGTGTCCACCTGTGAAGAGAGTAACAGGAAGTACTAGTGTGCCCAGAAAAGACCCCTGACATTTGTGATATTGCGGTGTTGTACATGTGAATAAGTAACAGGAAGTACTGGGGTGCCCAGGAAAGGCCCGCTGATGTTGTGAGAAAATGGGTGTAGAGAAATACCTAGGCTTGAATGCCAAGAACAGGATCGGTGAGACCTACCCGCGCCTTTTTATATAGCCGCGAGTACGCCGTACTCGGTGAAGGCAAGGCGATTTGAGCAACGGGGGGTGGAGGATCCGACCTGCGTTATGTCCGTCCGACATGAGACCAGAATGTGCGGTCTGTTGGAGCGCATAGCAAGAGTCTTAGGCCTGTGAGCCATGACACAATGGGGGGCTAAGGGCCATCCCGATGTTGTAAGACTAGGCGAAAGTCTTAGGCCTGTGTGCAGTGAGACCATGTGGGGCTAAGGGCCAATCCCGGTTCACTAAGACTATAAAACTCCGGCTGCACGCCATGTAGTAAATGCTCAAGAGAGTTACTGTTAGGCTGTGACCCTGATACAGTGGTGGGCAAGTGCTTTGCCAGAACACCAAGAATGTGCCCTGAGTGCACGGACCGTTGGGACGGGTGGCGAACGGTTGTGATGGCATGTGTGCGTGACAGCACATTATATGAAAAGATTGCCATGCTTGTTATATGATATACTTGCAGGGAAGATTACCCCTGCCCCAAGAAAAGGGGTAGGGTCGTTATAATTGGGTCAGCTGAATGCTGACCGTTGCCTCTGTTTACCACCATTGGGTGGATAGTCCCTGTACAGGTGCTGGAGAGCCAAGCGGGACGCATAAATGTTGAGGTCCTTGCTGTTGTTGCTGCCGCTACTGCTAGCCCTCGAAGGCTTTTTGGAAATGCTTGTTGTGTTTTCTTTTATTGTGGCCGGTCTGCGTGCCAATGTTGAGGCCACTGTGTGAAAGACTTGTAAGGACATAAGGCCAACGATGTTTCTATGTTGTAAGACATTCCTATATGATATACAATGTGGAGTTGTTGTATCTGGTGGACATTCAAGTGTGGAGTTCAAGTGTTAGTAGGCTTCCACTAGAATGTTTTGTGTTAGGTGCGCTGCGTTACTCTGGTATCACTCCGAAGCTTCATCGTCTGTTTTGTGGTATATGCTGTGGGGCCCGAGCCGGACCTTCTAGTATATGAACGTGTCTGTGCAAACCAAGTGTCGACGATTGAACTCCTGAATGTCCATGATAGGAATGCAAAATATTGTGTTTGAGGAACCTGTGCGTTCCTATTTTGTGTTGTTTGCTTGTGTAAGGCCGCTTATGTGTGTGTCTTGTTCCCCTTTAGGTGACATGGAGTGGAGCTGGGCAGTCGGAGCCCCAGCGTTCTGATGAAAGTACGGCACCAGCCGAGGTGCCTACACCTCCACCGTCTGCGGAACATGTGCGTTTAGTTGCTGAGGCTGTATTTGCTATGATGCAAGGCCGGCCACTTGGGCAGGAGCAACCGGCTGTGAGGCCAGAACAGGTGGCGGCAAGGACTGAACCTGTTGTGGATGTGGCTCCCCGAGCAGTGGAGATGCAACTGAAACGGTTTATGAGTTTCCACTCGCCTACATTTTCGGGTGCGGGAACTCCGACGCAGGCTGAAGATTGGTTATCGCGCGTCAAGCGAGTCATGACGGCGATTGGTACAGAGGAGCATCAGAAAGTCACCTTAGCGAACTTCTTGCTTGAAGGAGAGGCTAGATTGTGGTGGGATGAGATGGAGTTGCATCACTTAGCGGGTCGTCCTGTAACACAAGTATCGATGGAAGAATTCTCCCGACTCTTCCTAGCAAAGGACCTTCCTGCGGCGCAACAGATTGCCATGGAGAATGAATTCCAACGGCTGATGCAAGGTGATGGCAGTGTTGACGCGTACCTTCATGAGTTTACTCGCTTAGGGAGGTATGCGGGTTCTATTTTTGCTGATGAGCAGAGGAAGACGAATCGGTTCTATGAAGGACTGAGGGACGAGTTGAGGTTCCTGGTATCTAGTTCTGTGAACCAAGGCTTCCAGGCATTGGTCGACACTGCGAGCGCGCTGGAAAAGGATATAAAAAGGGTGCAGGGGAAGATAGCTTTGGTTGTGACGCAACCGGAGTGGAAGGTGACCCGACCTGGGAAACCATTTTATAAGAAGAAATGGAGCAAGAAGTCCAAGACAAGTGGACAAGCTCCTTCATCAGTTGCAACATGAGCAACGTTGGGGGCACCTCAAAGCCAGATACTCGTACATGCTATAATTGTGGCCGGGTGGGGCATATCGCTCGAGATTGTCGGGTGCCGCCAAAGAGTGAAAAGAATGCGGGAGCATCTTATGCGGAAAAAGGAAAGGCGGTAATGGACTCCTCTGCCTCGCAGGCGCAGCCCCGGGTCTACAATCTTGGCCTGTAGGAGGCCATTAAGCAGAGTGACGTCGTCACAGGTATGAGTTTAGTTTTGTATATGCTATTGCTTGTTTGCTTTGCTTAGTTCATATCTGTCTGTAGCTTGTGTGTGTGACATGATTGTCACAGACTTTGTGATGATTCGGGACACGCTGGCGCGAGCACTGTTTGATACATGTACGTCGCATTCTTTTCTGTCTAGCGAGTTCATAGCGTAGCTTGGGATACCTAGTCGTGCGAAGGCAGATAGCGTCAGAGTGGTGTTGCCGAATGGTTGTTGGATGCTTGCGGATCAAGCTTGCGATGTGGCGGTCCAAATAGGAAGTCGGAATTTCAGTTTGACTACTTCTGTATTGCCGATATCGGAATTCGACGTGATTTTTGGGATGGATTGGCTTGCGGAGCAGCATGCCTTGATTGATTGCCAGTCCAAAGAGATCACGTTGGGCCAGAATACCGAATAAGAGACAAAGTTCGCGGGTATGCGAGGAGTGGGCGGGACGTTGATGTCTGCACTCCAGGTAGTCAAGGATGTTCGGAAGGGTGCGGAATGTTATTTCGCACTAATTCAGGCTGTTAAGCCTAAGGCCAGTGTGTGCAAGGTTCCGATTGTGGCGGAATTTATAGATGTGTTTCCCACGGATCTCCCTGGGCTACCACCCCAGCGGGAGATTGACTTCACGATCGAGTTGGTGCCAGGTGCGAAACCTGTGGCCCACTCGCCATATTGTGTCGCGCCAAAAGAGATGGCTGAGTTGAAGGTCTAACTACAATAATTGTTGGAGCAGGGTTATATACGTCCAAGCATGTCACCTTGGAGCGCGCCTGTGCTTTTTGTAAAGAAGAAAGACGGTGGGTTGCAGTTATGTATTGACTACCGTGAATTGAATAAGCTGACCGAGAAAAATAAATATCTGATACCCCGGATTGATGAGTTTTTCGATCAGCTTGTGGGATCGACCGTCTACTATAAGCTGGATTTGAAATCTGGTTATTACCAGTTGAGAATCCGGGAAAGTGACATTCCCAAAACCGCATTTGGAACACGTTATGGGCACTATGAGTTCATAGTCATGCCATTTGGACTGTGTAATGCGCTCTCGGTGTTTATGGATTTGATGCACCACATATTCCGAGAGTACCTGGATTTGTTCGTAATCGTATTTATTGATGACATCCTGGTGTACTCAAAGTCGAAAGGTGAGCATGAAGATCATTTGCGGTTGGTGTTGAACACATTGAGGCAGAACAAGCTCTATGCCAAGTTCTCGAAGTGCGAGTTTTGGCTCTCGTCGGTGGCGTTTCTAGGCCATGTGGTGAGTGGAGCGGGCATAGCAGTGGATCCTGCGAAAATAAGGGCCATAGAGGAGTGGCCGGTATTGTCTTCAATGGCCGAGGTCAGGAGTTTCCTTGGACTTGCGGGCTACTATCGAAGATTTGTTGAGAATTTCTCGCGGATCGCTTTGCCGCTAACCACGCTGACGAGAAAAGATCAGAAGTTCGTTTGGATGCCAGAGTGCGCACGAGCTTTTGAGGAGCTGAAGGTTCGGTTGACCACGACGCCGGTGTTAGCTTCGCCATGTGGTACCAATGGTTTTGTTATCTACAGTGATGCCTCAGGAAGCGGTTTAGGCTGCGTTCTTCTGCAGAATGGAAAGGTAATTGCTTATGGCTCACGCCAGTTGAAGGTGCACGAGCGAAATTATCCCGTCCATGACTTGGAATTAGCGGTGGTGATATATGCACTAAAGCTGTGGCGACACTACCTTTATGGAGTGAAGGTGGAGATCTTTACAGATCACAAGAGCCTAAAGTATCTTTTGGAGCAGAAAGACTTGAACATGCGACAACGAAGGTGGTTGGAATTCCTTGGGGATTACACCTTCGAGATCCACTATACACCCGGAAAGGGGAACCTAGTTGCGGACGCCTTGAGTCGGAGAGCTCCGGTGAGGCGAATTTGTTGCAAAGGCATGATGAACGTCTCATCCAGGAGCTAGAGGCGTTAGAGATTTCCTGTGTTGATAAAAATTCCACTACCAATGCATGTCTGAACTGGACGAAGGTGCAATGTGACCTCGCAGACCGGGTTCGACGAGCAATGGTGTTGGATGAAGATCTCTTACGCTATGCTAAAGATGTGCCAGAGGGCAAATTCTCCTGGGATGACGGTCTTTTGCGGAAAGAGGGCCGGTTATGCGTCCCCAATGTGGGTAAATTGAGGGAAGAACTGATGTATGAAGCACATTATACAAAGTATTCCATCCACCCAGGGAGCACAAAAATGTTCAATGATATGAAAAATCTGTTCTGGTGGCCAGGGCTAAAGAAAGATGTTGCCCTCTATGTGGCCAAATGACAAACATGTGCGATGGTGAAGGCGGGATGCCAAAAGCCGGGCAGTTATTTGAAGTCATTACCAATTCCAGAGTGGAAGTTTGATGATATTTTCATGGATTTCGTGCACGGGTTGCCGAGATCGCAGCGAGGGAATGATTCCATCTGGGTGATAGTTGACCGGCTAACTAAAGTGGCACATTTTCTCCCGAACAGGCGGGATGATTCAGTTGAAAGTTTGGCAAAATTATATGTTGACCAGATTGTACGGCTTCACGGTGTTCCTCGGAGCATCGTCAGCGATCGAGATGGGCGATTCACGTCAAATGACTGGCGGCTAGTTCACCGACTGATGGGCACAAAGTTGACATTCAGTACGACCTTTCATCCCCAAACGGATGGCCAAACTGAACGTACCAACAGGACTATGGAGGACATGCTCAGGATGTGCGCCCTAGACTTTGGAAAGAAATGGGAAGATCATCTCTTCATGGTAGAGTTTGCCTACAATAATAGCTACCAGGCGAGCATTGGCATGACGCCATATGAGGCTCTGTACGGACGGAAGTGACATACTCCATTGGCTTGGGTAGAGGCAGGAGAAGCCAAAGTGTATAAACGAGAGGAAGTTTATGAAGCGAATGATACAATTCGCACGATTCGGGAACGACTAATGATTGCTCAAGATCGACAAGCGAAGTACTACAACGCCAAGCACCGGAACGTGGAGTTCGCAGTAGGAGACTGGGTATACTTGAAGATCAAGCCCTTCAAAGGCGTATCCAGGATTCGACGGTTGAAAAAGTTGAGTCCACGATACTTGGGTCTGTTTGAAGTGGTTGAGCGAGTCTGGGAAGCTGCGTATCGGCTAGCTCTGACGGCAGACTTGGGTGGCCTCCATGATGTGTTTCATATCTCCGTGCTGCGGAAAGCAGTTAAGGATCTAGCCCAAGTGATCGAGAATGATCAAGTGCCGGTGGAGTATGGGCTAACGACGAAAGTAATGCCCATTCAGATCGAGGATCGAGCCGAGAAACAGTTGCGGAACAAGACGGTCGGAATGGTGAAAGTCCGGTGGGACAACTGCGGCCGTGAAGAGCTTACATGGGAGCGAGAACAGACCATGCGGGCCGAGTTTCCCAAATTATTCTTGTAATTTGGTTGCGCGTGTCAAACTTGTTGTAACATGTCAAGTTTAATGTTATCATCTTTTGGTTGCTGGTTACCTTCCTGTGTACCAATTTCGAGGACGAAATTTCTTGAAGGAGGGGAGGGTTGTAACAGCCCAAAATTGAAGTTTGGCAAATTTTTGGTTGACACGGCCTGGGACACGGGCGTGTCCTTCATGGGTGAGCAGTCGACAAGTTTGCGCTCGACGATTTTTCCGTTCGATGAAATTGAGGGAACACGCCCTCTAACACGGGCGTGTCAGGGGCCGTGTCCTCTAGGGTCGAACGATCGTCGAGTGTCGAGTGTCGAGACAATTGGTCCAGGCATGTCCACGGTCGTGTATGGGCACATGGCCAGTGACACGGGCGTGTCACTAGCCGTGTCCTTCACGGGTGGATTTTGAGTTTGTGCATCCTAGTGTACACGACTCAAGACACGGGCGTGTTTGAAGGCGTGTCAGGTGACACGGCCCGTGACACGGGCGTGTCACTTGGGCGTGTACTGGTTTGGATAAGTCGGTTGAACACCGCTTAAGGCACACGGCCTGGGACACGGGCGCGTCACAGGCCGTGTCAGGCAAAAAGTAGCTTTTCTGGCAAAATTGTGGCCATCCGTTCTTTCAGCTGGGATCCAAGGGCTGAGCTTCTTTCCTATTTTCCTTAAGGCCGAAAACTGAGAACATATTCTCATTTCATTAGTGCCTTCATCTTTCTACAAGTTAGAAAGAGAAAGGGAGAGAAAGAAGAAGGAAGAAGAAGAAGGGCTGCTGCTGGTGGAGCTTGAGAGTGTCAAGCTGTGTTCCGAGGCCAGTTTTGCGGAGGAAAACCTCTTTCTCGCCAACTAGGAGCTTCATGGCACCAAAGAGGGCTTCAAGGGTAACGACTTTTCTTCCTTGCCATGTGAAGGCTTCCTTTTGGCATATGTTTGTGATTCCCCCACCAAGAGGTGGTTGATTTTGGGAGTCTTTGGGTGGATGCATGAAATCCCCTTTATTGGCATATAGATCCGGAAATGGAGTATGGAATAGGCATGCTGTGTGAAGCCCATCTGGACAGGTTGGTCTGGATTGGTGATGTTGCATACGAATCAGAGAAGACTCCATGATAAATGTGTAGTTTAAGGAGTCAACGGGTTATGCCTGTGAAGCGTAGTAGCATGAAGTACTGGAGTGATAGTCCAGGAAAATATCTGTGTATGCTTGTGCTATTGGGTCGTACCTGTGAACGAGCAACAAGAAGTACTGGTGTGACCCGGAAAGGCCCTTTGAGATGCTTGATGTCGTAGGGTGTCCACCTGTGAAGAGAGTAACAGGAAGTACCGGTGTGCCCAGGAAAGACCCCTGGCATTTGCGGTGTCGTACCTGTGAATGAGTAAAAGGAAGTACTGGGGTGCCTAGGAAAGGCCCGCTGATGTTATGAGAAAATGGGTGTAGAGAAATACCCAGGCTTGAATGCCAAGAACAGGATCGGTGAGATCTACCCGCGCCTTTTTATATAGCCGCGAGTACGCCGAACTCGGTGAAGGCAAGGCGAATTTGAGTAATGGGGGGGGGGGGGGGGGGGGTGGAGGATCCGACCTACGTTATGTCCGTCCGACGTGAGACCAGAATGTGCGGTCTGTTGGAGCGCATAACAAGAGTCTTAGGCCTGTGAGCCATGACACAATGGGGGGCTAAGGGCCATCCCGATGTTGTAAGACTAGGCGAAAGTCTTAGGCTTGTGTGCCGTGAGACCATGGGGGGCTAAGGGCCAATCCCGATTCACTAAGACTATAAAACTCCGGCTGCACGCCATGTAGTAAATGCTCAAGAGAGTTACCGTTTGGCTGTGACCCTGATACGGTGGTGGGCAAGTGCTTTGCCAGAACACCAAGAATGTTCCCTGAGTGCACAGACTGTTGGGTCGGGTGGCGAATGGTTGTGATGACATGTGTGTGTGTGACAACACATTATATGAAAAGATTGCCATGCTTGTTATATGATACGCCTGCAGGGAAGATTACCGCTGCCCCAAGAAAAGGGGTAGGGTCGTTATAATTGGGTCAGCTGAATGCTGACCGTTGCCTCTGTTTACCACCGTTGGGTGGATTGTCCCTGTACAGGTGCTGGAGAGCCAAGCGGGACGCATAAAGGTTGAGGTCCTTACTGTTGCTGCTGCTGCTACTGCTAGCCCTCGAATGCTTTTTGGAAATGCTTGTTGTGTTTTCTTTTATTGTGCCCGACCTGCGTGCCAATGTTGAGGCCACTGTGTGAAAGCCATGTAAGGCCATAAGGCCAACGATGTTTCTATGTTGTAAGACATTCCTATATTATATACAATGTGGAGTTGTTGTATCTGGTGGATATTCAATTGTGGAGTTCAAGTGTTAGTAGGCTTCTGCTAGAATGTTTTGTGTTAGGTGCACTGCGTTACTCTGGTATCACTCCGTAGCTTCATCGTATGTTTTGTGGTATATGCTGTGGGGCCCCGGCCGGACCTTATAGTATATAGTATATGAATGGATGAGGTTGTCACACAGGGCGTCCACGATCACGAACCTGCAGTTCCGTGACATGCCCCCCAACTTCACATGTAGCCCTACTCCTCCCTCTACTTCCTTCCTCTCTCCCAAGAAACCGAACAACGGCCCATCCAAAGCTATGACCCTCTTGGTCTCCACCTGCATATCGTCGAAGGATTTCTTGAAGATCACGTTTACGGAGATCCCGTTGTCCACCAAGATCTTGGAGACCGTGAAGTTTTCTACCGCCGTCTGGATCACCAAGGCGTCACAGAACGGATCCTCATAATCCGGCATATCCTCTGAAAAAAGGTATTTTTTTCTTTTGGGGGCGGAGCCTGGGAGGTCGAGGCTACCCCCTTCGGAACATGGTCTGGAGGCTCGCCTTACGATAAGTACTTCACAAGGGTGGGTTCCCGAGCTTCGAACTCTTCTCTCTGCTCCCTCTGCCTTCCTGCTCCCGGCTCCTTAATATCATCCTCCGCCAACCTGGCAAGCTTCCTTGCAAACGCCGGATTGACCCTCTCGAAGTCCGTCTCCTTCGCCGCCCTCTCCATGATCTCCTTAAAAGAGGGGGGGGGGGGGGGGTACTCTCTTCAACTCCATGCTAAAGAAACACGGCCTCAGTCCCAGAGTAAATGCAAGCATCAGCGTATACCCTGCGACCTGCTGGACCAGGAGGATCTCCTCCTAAAACCGATCCACGTAATGTCCCAACGTCTCATATTGCTTCTGCCTCACTGCAAATAGGCACTCCGCCTATTTCTTACGCTTCTTCGATGTTGAAAACCTCAACGGTAAACCTCTTCGCAGATCCTCAAAACAGTAGATCGAACTCGCTGGCAACTGGTGGAACCAATCCTGTGCCTTCTCCTTCAACGTGATGGCAAATAGCCGACACTTGAAGGCATCAGTCATCTATCTTATCGAAACAACATCTTCAAACCACTATACGTGTTGTACATGGTCATCCTTCCCCAAGTAGTAGGACATGTCGGGCTCCCGAAACCCCTCCGGCACCGAAGCCGAGTTGATGAGCTCACTGAATGGGCTCTCGCCACCTACCTGCCGAGGGGGCACGTCTCGCAGCCTTGGCTGGCTGACCTGATCCGCGAGACCATGCCCAGGAAAAAGCTCTCGCACAGCCGACTCCCTCTCGCCAACTTCTGTCGTAATCTCCTTCCTGGGATGCTGCTCAGGAGCGTTCTCGCCCAAAAGCGGGACCTCCTCTATCGAGACCTGAGGCGTCGCCCACTCGCTTCTCGCCGAAAAGGCCAAGCTGATTGTCTGCAGGACCTCTTGCCTGAAGTCTTCCAGCATTTTCCTTGTCGCTTCCTCTCCCCGGGAGGGGGAACCTCCCGAACCAGATCCTTCGCCTTCACCTCCTGCCATAGGACTAAACCCAAGCTTTTATTGTATCAGGTACCTTCCACGCTCACCGCACCAGAACTGTTGAAGTCGAAATTCGACCCCGACAAAAGTTCGAAAAATAGGGGTGTAGTCGACACCTACTCATCCCAAGCTTAGACCTCCAACTGGTCGTGAAGGACTAGAAACTGACCCAAAGCCACAACAGGGAGGTCCCACCGCGTACCCGGAAGATCTCTGAGAGCTTCCCCTCCAAAGCCAAAGGCTGGGCTCGGAGCTCCTCAGAAAGCACAGAAAAAACATCTCAAGTTCTGGGAAACAGATGACAGTGCTTCTGAAGAACCCCTATGGGTCTATTTATAGTTTTCTGAGTTTGAACTGCCAATAACCAAACTGAGCCGATCTGAAATTACCAAAGTACCCTTGGTTTGGTCTGCCAATAACCAAATTCCGCTGTTCTGAAGAGTTATATGCAGACCACCAGAGGCAAAAGGGTAAAAATACCTGAGGTAGAAGAGTAAAATCCCCCTTGGGTATAGAAATGTAAAAACGGCCTCTTTTTCATGTGGCGAGTGGGAGAGCACCCAGCGGCGAGACGGGCCTTCCTGCTCGTCTCGCAGGTATCCTTTACTATGAGATATTCTAGCAATTTATGGGCCCTCTCGTGCCCCCAAGGGGGCGTCTCGCCTACTGTAGAGACCACCCGTCTCGCCCCCTGCGAGTGGACCACATGGTCCCACTCGCCTATCAGCACCTCTTGTATTCACTTTTTCCGCTCGCAGCCTGAGGGCCTCTCGCGAGTCCGAGGTTGTACAATAATGATAGGTTCTTATTCGTAAAAGGCGACTTCGGCAACTTGCTGTACTCGCCCATTCAAAAAGACGAGTCAATATACTGGGCTCATCATGTACACGACGAGGCAGCGACACTTTATAAGTTCTTCATTGGGAAGAACTTTGAGGTTGTCTATCTACAACACAATACTACCGGGGGAAGGTATGTTAGTACTCGCTTACTTTATTCTCCTACTCATCCCCTCATACAGCTAGGTTTTAGAATTTTAAACTTTTGCTGTATGAGAGCGACAAATCCTGATGCGTCTTCCCTATGCGAGCAAGTTCAAGACCACCTCCCATGTCAAAGTCATGATGGCTACCATAGAAGCTTGTGCCTTCGATCTGGGCATGTTAGCCTCCAACACCGACAAAAGAAACAGATTTGAAAGGGGTGAATAGTTGTAAATAATCATCTGAGAATTCTCTAGAGGGGGTGAATAGAGATTTAAAATATTTGCTTGCAATTTTTACTTAATTCAAACAATCTCAATTTTACATCCACAGAATTCTAGCCAGAAAAATTAACATAGAAAAATAAAAGCACAAAAAATCACAACAAACATAACACATAAAGCACATTACAGAAGATACCAAAACTATAGTGGTTCTCCTAAATTTGGTACATCCACTCTTCTACCATTTTGGTAAGAATACACTATTCTAGTGTTCGAGTCTTTTGATAAGGAGACTCTTAGAACCAACAACTAAGCATTTTGATCTGGATACTCTTAGAACCAAGTATAACACCCCAAAATAAGTTGGAGGGTTGAATATCATCGAGCGGAGCTCGGCGAAGAGCGTCGAGCGGAGCTCGACGAAGAGCGTCGAACAGAGCTCGACGAATAACGTCGAACAAAGCTCGACGAAAATACTGTGCCTATTGTGATTGCCAGCTCGACGAACTTAGCCCAGTTCGACGAAATCTCTCCTGTTCGACGAATTTCGTTCAACGAAATGTTGAAATCGGATATCGCTTAGGCGGTGATTCGTGTCAGGTTGGTGTTATCTGGCAGCTGAGCGGTGCTTGGCTATTCAGCCTTATCCCGAGCCGTTGATGTGTCTGGGGAAAACCCCGATGCATTGTCTGTAGAGGATTGAAATTTGGGAAATCATTCCTCCTTTTTGTTTCTCTCTCTTTCTTCCCGAGTGCTGGAGTAAGAAGTCTCGGCTCTTATGGTTGAGTGCTCTGGTGGTGCTGCTGGAGGCAAGTTTGGGGCTGGAATTTCAAGGCAAAGTGAGAGTTGCGAAGAGGAATGGGAGACGATCATTCCCGTCCGCATAGAAACGCTTTGCCATGGCTCCAAAGAGATCGTCAAGGGTAACGATCTTTCTTCCTTGGACAAGTGAAGTCCTTTATTTGACATATGCATGGATTTCCCCCACCAAAAGGTGGAAGATTGAGGGATTTCCGTTGGGTTAATTCTTGATATCCCCAAGATGTCTTACATGTAGATCCGGAAATGTGTAGTACGGAATAGACATACTATGTGAAACCCATCTGGACAGGTTGGTCTGGATTGGTGATGTTTTATTTTGTGCACCAGAGAAGACTCCGTGTAAAAATGAGTATTGTGTGGAGTCCGTGGGTTGTGCCTGTGAAGTAGCAGGAAGTACTGGCAGGGAATGCTAGGAAAATACCCTCAGAGTGTGTATGTTTTATGCTATGAAAGTCTAGTGTTTCTGGAACTGCAGGTGGCTGTAGGGATTTCTAGATGGTGGATCCAGATATGGTTAGGGCTGGGTACAGAAAGAGAGTTCTGTCGCTAACGACAGGCAATAGTGATTGTCGTGGGCGATAACTCCTAGATAACCTGTAATTGTGCAGCCAGTCCTTAGGGGATATTGCGGCTATTGTGAGCTATGTGAGCTCTTAAAGGCCAGTGAGCCAAACAGACAAGGGGATGCCGACCCGCGTCAGTCTAGACATTGAAATGGTGATTTGAGCAACGAGCAAGGGCTGAACTGTATCCGCGTGATGGTTGTTTAACTTGAGTGCCTTAAAAAGTGGCTTCGTTAGGATCACATCATGAGAGTCTTTGGCTTTTCGCCATCAAGACTAAAGTTTCCGGCCGTGGGCCGTGGAGCATGAATGCTCAAGCTTACCGTTGGGTTTGAAGCCCGAGAACGGTGGTGGGACCCTGGTTTTCCGGTACACCGAGAATGTTCCCTGAGTGCACGGAGCGTCGGGCCGTGCAGTCGACGTTTGTGATATATTGATGGTGCGTGAGTGCACATCTTGTGATATATCTGCTTGTGAAATGCTATGCCTGCAAGGAAGGAATACCGCTGCCCCGGGTAAGGGGTAGTGTCATTATAAATTGGTCAGCTGAATGCTGACCGTTGCTTTGTTTGCCACCATTGCGGTGGATTGTCCCCATGCTGGTGCTGGAGAGCCGAGCGGAAACTAGTGGGCTAAAGCCCTTGCTGCTACTGCTATGCTGGCCCTCAAAGGCTAATGAAAGAAAAGTGTTTTGTGATTTTCATGTGTGGTCGGCCTGTGTGCCGATGTATGTAATCCACACGTGTGAAGAAAACTTGTAAGGCCTTAAGGTCAAACACTTTGATATAATTTGCATACATTCCTGTGGGATATATATAAATATGGTGGTTTATATATATAGTGGACATTCATCGCTAATGAGTTCAAGTTTAACCCCTAATGCTTCCGCTAGAATGCTTTGAGTTAGGATGCGTGGTTTGGTCTTTGATATTAACCTGTAACCTCGCCATCTGTTTGTGGCATATAATGTGGGGCCCCGACCAGACCTTCTATTATATATCATGTAATGGATGAAGGCGTTACAATTTGGTATCAGTTTGTCTTGGTCTTCCTCCTTCGAATTCGTGGTTGAATTCTTTTGAGGGGTGGCACACACATGTATGTGCGACCCATTATAACTCAAAATGGACTCAAGAATATCCACTAAGGAATGTAAATACATTTGTTTGAGGA
The DNA here is from genome assembly GCA_039583875.1 of Platanthera guangdongensis. Classification (NCBI taxonomy): domain Eukaryota; kingdom Viridiplantae; phylum Streptophyta; class Magnoliopsida; order Asparagales; family Orchidaceae; genus Platanthera; species Platanthera guangdongensis. The sequence goes on along the minus strand of CM077160.1, from coordinate 108,721,173 downwards.
ACCCGCGCGTTCCTATATTGTTGTTGTTGCTTTTGCCAAGTCGCTAAAGTGCGTATTTTACACGTATAGGTGACGCGAAGTGGTGCGGCGCAGTCTGAGCCCCAACGTTCTAATGAGAGTAAAGCACTAAATGAGGTGCCTACACCTCCTCCTTCTGCGAAGACTGTATGCTTGGTTGCTGAGGCGTTGTTTGCTATGATCCAGACACAGCCTACTAGGCAGGTGCGGCCTGCGGTGGTGCCAGAACAGGTGGGTGTGAGGCCCAAACCTGTTGCGGCTGTTGTAGATCCCCGAGCAGCGGAACAACAACTGAAGCAATTTATGAGCTTCAATCCTCCTACGTTTATGGGGGCGGGATCCCCAAAGCAGGCAGAGGATTGGCTTGCGCGTGTCAAGCGGATTTTGACGGCGATCCGAACTGAAGAGGAACAAAAAGTAACCTTAACAACTTTCTTGTTGGAAGGAGATGCTCGGTTTTGGTGGTATGAGATGGAGCTGCACCACTTGGCAGGTAGACAACTGACGGACGTCTCGATCGAGGAGTTTTCGAGACTGTTTTTGGCAAAGCACTTGGCATCGGCTCAGCACATAGCCATGGAGAATGAATTCTAACGCCTAACTTAGGGAGAAAGTAGTGTTGATACCTACTTGCATGAGTTTACGCGGTTGGGACGCTATGCGAGAACTATCTTTGCTGACGAAGAGCGGAAAACCAATAGGTTCTATGAAGGGTTGCAGGATGAGCTGAGATTCCTGCTCTCGAGTTCGGTGAACAAGGGGTTTCAAGCATTGGTGGGTACGGCTCGTGCGTTGGAGAAAGATATGAAGCGGGTACAAGGAAAGAGGGACTTGGCTGTGACAAAGCCAGAGTTCAAAGTGCCGCACCCGGGAAAACCAAACTACCGAAGGAAATGAGGTAAGAGATCCAAGTCTTCTTCACAGGCTCCCTCGAGTGCTACATCTGGAGCAACTTCTAGGCAAGACTCTCGTTCTTGTTATACTTGTGTTAAGGTGGGTCATCTAGCCCGTGATTGTCAGGTTGGTCCACCTAAGGATGAGAAGAAGACAGGAGCGTCTTATGCGGAAAATGGAAAGACAGTGGTGGAATCCTCTGCATCCAAGGCGCAGCCCCGAGTATATAATCTTGGCCAATAGGAGGCCATAAAGCAAAGTGACGTCGTCACAGGTACGAGTTAAGATATTTGGTTATTGTCGTTGATATTTCATACCTCGTATGTAGCTTGTGTATGATGTGTTTGTATTAGGCTTTGTCCTGATTCGAGACTATGTGACGAGAGCACTATTTGATACGGGTGCTTCACATTCGTTTCTATCTGTGGACTTCGTGTCATGGATCGGTGTCTCGATTAGTATGGTGGCAAATAGTGTGAAAGTGTTATTACCAAACAGATGTGTGATGTATGCGGATAGAGCTTGCTTTATGGAGGTACAAATAGGAAGTCGGGATTTCAGATTGGAAGCATCTGTGCTGCTGATATTGGAATTTGATGTGATCTTTGGTATGGACTGGATCTCGGAGCAGCGTGCCTATATAGATTTCAATTCAAAGGAGGTCACACTGGGGTAGAACACCGAACGAGAGACTACATTCGCTAGGATGCAAGGATCGAGCAGGACATTGCTGTCTGCTATCCAAGTGGTCAAAGCTGTTCGGAAAGGTGCAAAGTTGTTCTTCACGCTTATTGAGGCTGTTGAGCCAAAAGCCAGCGTGAGTGATGTTCCGATTGTTTCAGAGTATGCTGATGTGTTTCTGAAGCAGCTTTCGAGGTTACCACCACAGCGGGAGATTGAATTCTCGATTGAGTTGGTGCCAGGTGCAAAACCCGTGCCCCGCTCGCCATATCGAGTAACGCCAAAGGAAATGATGGAACTAAAAGTGCAACTACAAGAGTTGCTGGAACAAGGATATATACACCCAAGTATGTCACCTTGGAGCGCACCTGTTCTCTTTGTGAAAAAGAAGGACGGTAGCTTGCGGTTGTGCATCGACTATCGCGAGTTAAATAAACTGACGAAGATGAACAAGTATCTAATACATCGAATTGATGACTTGTTTTATCAGCTAGTGGGATCAACCGTCTATTCTAAACTGGACTTGAAGTCTGGGTACTACCAATTGAGGATTCAGTAAGGTGACATTCCCAAGACAGCATTTGGAACATGCTACGGTCACTATGAGTTCACTGTAATGCCGTTTTGGCTAACAAATGTGCCATCGATGTTCATGGACTTAATGCATTGAACATTTCGAGAGTACTTGGATTTGTTTGTGATCGTCTTCATCGACGACATTCTAGTGTACTCTTAGTCTGAAGAAGATCATGCGAACCATTTACGGATGGTGTTGCACACCCTGAGGAGGAATAAGCTTTACACCAAATTCTCAAAGTGTGAGTTTTGGCTATTGTCAGTGGCTTTTCTTTGCCATATGGTGAGTGGAGAGGGCATTGCGGTGGATCCGTCAAAGATAAGAGCCATACAGGAGTGGCCAGTGTTGTCTTCTGTGGCCGAAGTCAGGAGTTTTCTTGGACTGGCTGGCTACTACAAACATTTTGTAGAAAAATTCTCACTGATCGCTTTGCCTCTTACCACACTAACGAGGAAGGATTAGAAGTTCATTTGGATGCTGGAGTGCGCACGAGCTTTTGAAGAGCTGAAAAGTTGCTTGACCACGACGCCCATCTTGACATCGCCATGTGGTACGGACGACTTTGAAATTTATAGTGATGCGTCAGGGAGCGGCTTACGCTGTGTTCTTCTTCAGTTTGGCAAGGTGATCGCTTATGGCTCACGCAAGTTGAAAATGCATGAGCGGAACTATCCCGTCCATGACTTGGAGTTGGCGGCGGTGATTTTTGCACTTAAACTGTGGCGTCATTATTTATTTGGCGTGAAGGTGGATATATTCACAGACCATAAGAGCCTAAAATACCTATTAGATCAGAAGGATCTTAACATGCAGCAACGAAGGTGGATGGAGTTCCTCGGGGACTACACCTTCCAGATTCACTATACTGCAGGGAAGGGAAACGTCATCGCAGATGCCTTGAGTCGTAGGACTCCAACAAGGGCAACGTTTTTGCAGATGCATGATGAGCGTCTGATCCAGAAGTTGGAAGCTTTAGAGATTTCTTATGTTGACACAAATTCCACAGCAAATGCGTGCTTGAACTGGACAGAGGTACAATATGACCTTGCGGACAGGGTTCGGCGGGAAACGGAACTTGATGAAAGTTTGCAACGCTATGCAGTGGATGGAGTAAATGACCAATTCTCCTGGGATGACAGTCTTTTGCGGAAGGATGGTCGTTTGTGTATCCCGAAGATGGGTAAGTTAAGAGATGAATTGATGTATGAAGCTCATTTTACGAAGTACTTAATTCACCAAGGGAGCAAAAAATGTATAAAGACATGAAAAAGCTGTTCTGGTGGCCGGACATGAAGAAAGACATAGCACTTTATGTGGCTAAATGTCAGATGTGTGCCTTGGTGAAAACTGAATGCCAGAAGCCTGGCGGTTTCCTGAAGTCGCTACCTATTCCGGAATGGAAGTTTGATGATGTTTCAATGGATTTCGTGCATGGTTTGCCGAGATATCAACGCGGTAACGATTCGGTTTGGGTGATCGTGGACCGGTTGACGAAAGTGGCTCACTTCATTCTGAATAAGAGGGACGATTCAGTGGAAGTTTTGGCAAAACTTTATGTTGAGCAAATAGTATGATTACACGGTGTTCCCTATAGCATCGTAAGTGATCGAGATGGGCGCTTCACTTCGAATGATTGGAGGCTAATCCATCAATTGTTGGGGACAAAATTACAATTCAGTACAGACTTTCATCCACAAACGGATGGCCAAACTGAGAGAACCAACAAAACAATGGAGGACATGCTCCGAATGTGCGCCTTGTATTTCAGGAAGAGATGGGAATATCATCTCTATATGGTGTAGTTCGCCTACAATAATAGCTATCAAGAAAGTATAAATATGACACCGTTTGAAGCTTTGTATGGTAGGAAATGTCGTACACTATTAGCTTGGGCGGAAACAGACGAATAAAAGCTCTACAAGCGTAAGGAAGTCGAAGAGGAGAATTTGACTATACGCTCTATTTGAGAGAGGCCGGTAATGGCCCAAGATAGGCAAGCAAAATATTACAACGCCAAACACCGAAATGTGGAATTTGCGGTTGGCGATTGTGTATATTTGAAAATCAAACCCTTCAATGACATGTCCAGGATTCGACGCTTGAAAAAGTTAAGTCCGCGGTATCTTGGTCCATTTGAAGTAATGAAGCGAGTTGGAGATGCTGCCTATCAGCTAGCTCTTTCGGCAGAATTGAGTGGATTGCATGATGTGTTCCACATATTAATGCTTCGAAAAGCCGTGAAAGATCCAGCTCAAGTAATTGCGAATGATCGCATACCGTTCGAATCAGTGCTAACGACGAAGGTTAGACCCATCCGGATAGAGGATAAAGTAGTTAAACAGCTGCAGAACAAGACAATCAGGATGGTCAAGGTTCGGTGGGACAATTGTGGCTGTGAGGAGCTAACATGGAAGCGGGTGCAGACCATGCGTGATGAATATCCCGAGTTGTTTTTCTAGATTGGTATAACAGTTGTGATTTGATGTTGTAACAACAAAGACAATGTTGGAACAACAAATAAAATGTTGTAACAATTGTTATTTTTTTTGTTTTGTTTTGGACAGAACATCACTTGTTGTAACAAGTTGTGGTGTAAGAAAAGTTATGTTATAACATTTTTATTTCTGAATGCTAGGCGCGGTATGCCAATTTCGGGGATGAAATTTTGTAAGGTGGGGAGGATTGTAACACCCCAAAATAAGTTGGCAGGTTGAATATCGTCAAGCGGAGCTCGGCGAAGGGCATCGAGCGGAGCTCGATGAAGGGCGTCGAGCGGAGCTCGATGAAGGTATCATCATCGAGGGGAGCTCGATGAAACGTCGAACAGAGCTCGACAAAAATACTGTGCCTATTGTGATGGCCAGCTCGACGAACTAAGCCTAGTTCGACGAAATCTATCCTGTTCGACGAATTCCGTTCGACGAAATGTCGAGATCGGATATCGCTTAGGCGGTGATTCGTGTCAGGTTGGTGTTATCCGACAGTTGAGCGGTGCTTGGATGTTCATCCTTATCCCGAGCCGTTGATGTGTCTTGGTTGGGCATAAATCGTGTGGCTGGGGAAAACCCCGATGCATTATCTATAGAGGATTAAAATTTGGGAAATCATTCCTCCTTTTTATTTCTCTCTCTTTCTTCCTGAGTGTTGGAGCAAGAAGTCTCGGCTCTTAGGGTTGAGTGCTCTGGTGGTGCTGCTGGAGGCAAGTTTGGGGCTAGAATTTCAAGCCAAAGCGAGAGTTGCGAAGAGGAAAGGGAGACGATCATTTCCGTCCGCGTAGAAATGCTTTGCCATGGCTCCAAAGAGATCGTCAAGAGTAACAATCTTTCTTCCTTGGACAAGTGAAGTCCTTTATTTGGCATATGCATGGATTTCCCCCACCAAAAGGTGGAAGATTGAGGGATTTCTGTTGGGTTGATTCTTGATATCCCCAAGATGTCTTGCATGTAGATCCAGAAATGTGTAGTACGGAATAGACATACTGTGTGAAGCCCATCTGGATAGGTTGATCTGGATTGGTGATGTTTTATTTTATGCACCGGAGAAGACTCCGCGTAAAAATGAGTATTGTGTGGAGTCCGTGGGTTGTACCTGTGAAGTGAAGTAGCAGGAAGTACTGGCGGGGAATACTAGGAAAATACCCTCAGAGTGCGTATGTTGTATACTATGAAAGTCCAGTGTTTTTGGCACTACAGGTGGCTGCAAGGATTTCTGGATGTTTGATCCAGATATGATTAGGGCTGGGTACAGAAAGAGTGTTCTGTCGCAACGCTAGGCGATAGTGATTGTCGCGGGGATTGCTCCTAGCTAACCTGTAATTGTGCAGCCAGTCCTTAGGGGACAGTGTGGCTATTATGAGCTACGTGAGCTCTTAAAGGCCAGTGAGCCGAACCGACAAGGGGATGCCAACCAGCGTTAGTCTAGACATTGAACTGGAAATTTGAGCAACGGACAAGGGCTGAACTGTATCCGCGTGATGGTTGTCTAACTTGAGTGCCTAAAAAAGTGGCTTCGTTAGGATCACATCATGAAACAAAAATAAATGTCTAGTGATATTGTGAAAGAAGACATCTTTTTGTAATTTCAAGCATGCATAAAATCAGAGTTGTAGTTTGTAAAGATTATGTTTTTGAATAAAGAACTAAGAGATGCTATACTAACCAATATTTACAAGCATGATCCAATTTATCTAAGCAAGATAAAAAATTATAATCTTAGGAAATTTGCAAGTCAAGAATATTTTAAATAATATATAGATCATGCATTATTATCCAGTGCAATTAAGAAATATTGGAGAGTATATGTGTAGGTGTGTGTTAGAGTTCAATTTTCATGAGTAGAAGTGTAATGCATACTAATGATGTGTACAAAGTGGTGTTTTGACAAAGAATACAAACGAGTTAATGAAAAAGATGTGACATATATCATGGAATATACATAACATTAAATTACATAAATTACTTTGAGAGTCTTTGTTTCAAGAGTAGCTATACACCTAGAGGGGGGTGGGGGAGTGAATTGGGTTTCAAGTCTTTTATGACTACTTTTTAATTTGGCGTGTTGTGAGTTAGACTATTGAGTTTGCTTTCAAGAACACAGATCAGCACACCAGTATTTATAGTGGTTCCCTAAGGTACGAGTACATCCACTTTCCCTCCCACCTTTCTAATAGTGTATTAGACAAGACAATCTTCTCCAAATCTCGACTCAAAGAGCTTACAACACAGATCCCTCGGGATCTCTCAGAATTCCTCCAAGTCCTACCTCAGGCCTAAGCCTTACCCACTTAGAGTAAAATTTACCCCTACAACTCAGTGATCCTCCAGATCACCTAGTCAGGCTTATCAAAAAGCCCTACCACTCAGGCTAGAAGGTTAGCCCTACACTCAGAGATAGAAAATCTCTTGCAGCTCAGATCTACTCTGATCCTACCTCTTAGCCTTTATATTTTAGGCTTACAACTCAGATCAATAAAGATCCTACAGAAAGAGTTTAGGTTTGATAGTGATTGACTCTAGAGAAAAAGGATCCCTGAGTCTTCTTCTTCTTGAACTAAAAAGCTTCAGTCCAATCTTCTCCACAGCCACAAGTATTTTGATCTTTAGTAGTTTAGCTTATGCTGAGAAGACACTGCAGAGTTTTGTACCTTCAAGCCTTTGATGTAATAATTGATTGTAGTGTCCTTGAAGATGAACATCAACCTAAAGTAGCTCTGCTTCTTCTTGTTCAAAAAATGAGATTTCTGATCTTACTGTTGAAGACAAATTAATTTTTAAGTTCTTTATTTCTTCAACAACCAACTTCTGTCTGTGGTTCACAGACTCACTGTAAGAATGAGTTTAGGAAAACTTCTTCTTAATCTACAGTTAGAATATGACCAAAAAGTTATCCTTTAATTTCTAGGAAATGTCCTTTTATTGATCTCCGTCCAACGGCTCTATGCATAGTATAGACCAGTCAGAATTAGAAATTGCAACATCTCTTTTGCATTAAATGCTGTACTAAAGGCATGCGACGCCTTTAGTCATCTAGCGTGCAAATCCCGTGATATTTGAATTCTTGATGATGTAAACATGATTAAACACTTGTGGACTTGGTAATTTCCAGACAATCTGCATAGGCATTGAGTGAGGCATTGTCACTCAACGCAAAAATACTTAGCAGAATTCTGCATATTGAGGCATCGAGTGAACCTTCAACACTCAATGCTTTAGACATTTGCATTCTAACTGTTGAGGCGTTGAGTGATCGTTCAACACTCAACGCTTCTGAACTTGGTTGAAATTTCTCTGCATGAAGGCGTTGAGTGCAGCTTCTACACTCAATACATCTGTACTTTGCCTGTATTCTTAATGAGGCGTTGAGTTGCCTGTTTTCACTCAACGCTTCTATACTTAAGCAAATATCCTGTTGAGTAGGTGTTGAGTGAACTGCCTTCACTCAACGCTTCTGTCCTTAGACAGATTTATAGATAAAAATGCTGAGGCTTTGACTGTATAAAGCTCTGTCAATGCTTTTCCCTTTCTGGCATTGAGTGAATTGAGTTCACTCAATGCTTTTGGACTTAGCCAATTGTCTGCTTGTTCAACAACCTATCTTGAGTCAAACTATCACTGTGACACTAACAACCTGTCTAATCAATGTAACATTATACAACCCGCATATAATGAAATTGAACATATATTAGATACATTCATGTGTATACCATTGACCTATGAGCCTTCTTTAAATCTCGAACATCGTGATAAATGGACCCGATAATCTCCCTCTATTTGAAGAAGTCAGAACCCTAGTCAATAATATACACTGCCACATATAAAAGATAAACATTCACGGTATACAAGAGCAGTAATTGATACACACACAAAAATATGATTATCATTTAAGGAAATAGTCATAAATAGGCAGTGTGCTTATAATAATGTTCACAATACTAAAGCCCTTAAGGAAAACAAAAACATTTCATATTTCAGGTTCCTTGATCACTATCCCCCTGCTTGGTTTCTTTGCAGCCTTTTCCTTATCTTCAGTCTGCTTCTCCTTCTATCTCTCAAAATAGCTATAGGGCTTAGGAAAGTATTTGATGGGCTCAAGGGCATTTGGTGGCACTACACCTAACTTTTGTCTCTTCTGAACTTACTCCTGGCCTCTTCATTTCTTTCTAATTTTGCCCATTCTTAGGAGCTATACATCTTTCCACTTTCAGTTTTCTTATATTTTATCTAATCTCAGGCAGATAATATGATAGTACTTAGTTGAGGACTTCATTTCTTAAAGTCTAGCATAGTTTCCATCTCTTCTCTATATCTCTTCTTACTGAGTCTGACCTCTTCCTTCTCTTTAGCAACAGACTTGCCTTTGGCTCTTGCTATATGATCAGCAGTGGGACTGAATATAGGAATTTTAGCAGCAGTTGAGGGTTCTACCCACTGAGCACCAACTTGATTACCATACTAATCATCACCATATTGTTCATCTTGCTGATAATCATACTGATTGTCTATCAGTCCTTCTGGAATAGGAGTAGGAATAATGTTGTCATATGAATACTGTTCAAGCCCCAATGTACCTTTGATTACATTGGTAACCCAAATAACATTCTCAGTGTTGGCCTTGATCATTGCCTTCTACCCCTTTATGACTTCTTCACCAACAGTTGCAGTCAGGGAGTTCTTTGCAATAAAGAGTCTTTCATCCAGAAAGTTAACTCCCTTAGTGACATGGTTCTTAACCTCTAACAGGTGATTGTCTAAGTACTGAGTACAAGCATCATTCTCCTCTCCAGAGTTGTCTTATGATCTTCCATGATGATTTTCTGCACTTTATGGACCATTTTCATGTTGCCAGTTATGATGTTCTGATTTTGCATAATATCAAGCTATTTCTTCCAGATTTCCTCAAGCTTGTTTTCAGTATGGGTAATAGCTGGGGCAGCTCTCATGAAGAATGACACTATGTTGGCCTTTAGCAGGTTAGTTTCAAATATAATGGACTTTATCTCTGTGGATAGATCCTTTCTCAACTCCTTGATGGAATCATCAACAAAGTGTTCAAATTGTCTTCTCTAGTCATCTAGCGGACCTTTGAGTTGAGCTAAGAAAGTGGAGGACATTTGATCACCCTGATGAGATGTCCCTTGGTCATATACATCCTCATGCTCTTGCCTTGCTTCTACCCTTATCTTAGAATCAGCTCTCATGTATTCAGAAGAGTGATTAACAACATCACTCTTTGGCTCATCAACAATAGGTTCATCATCCTCAGATATTTCAATAACTTTCTCAATTTCTTGAGCAGGGAGCTATGTTGGAATCTCCCCCTCAATCTCTGCATTCCCCATTAGAATTTGCTGCTCTATAACAACAGTGTCTGGAGCATCTTCAATCATTGTATCAGGGACTTTCCCCCCTCAACTTGAGGACAAAATAGGATTACCTCAAGACCCTCTAGATTTTGAGCAATCTTGTTTTGTAGAGCTAATAAAGTGGAGTTCTCCGCATCTTCAATCATTGAATCTAGCTGTTCTTGAGCAGATTGAACTGTCTCCCCCTCAACAGGTGCAACCATTTGGGAATTCTCCCCATCAATGTTTTCACAGATCCTGTCTACAATGCCTTTGTTACCATTTCAGATACCTATGCTAGGATGTTCTTGTTGGGTTTTGCTAGACGGCACAACACTTGTGCGCAACGGAAATAAGGAACAAGAAAAACCAAAAGAGTTCGGATGTAGCGATGAATATTAATCAAGAAGTAAAGGTAATAAAATGAATTTATTTATCTTTGTGAGATTGAGTCTATACTCAACCTAGATGCTCCAGGAGATCAACCGATCACTTTGCGGCTACAGTTCCTAGTGCAGAATATTGTCCGCACCTCTACAGGAAGTCCACATGTACGGGGAGAACCCGAAGTATCTTGTCGCACAAGATCTAGGTCGGGAGAGAAAACTCTGCGTCTTTACGGACTGCTAGGTCCGTTACAGAAGAGGAGGCAGTGACATTTGCCGAAATCAATCTAAGCGGCGGTAACGGGATCGGCGGCGGGCAGAACGACTTCCATCGGCTTTTAGGTCTCGGGTCTTTCACATACTGCAGCTCGTCTGCTTAGACAGAATGAACAGTTACTTTGAAACCCTAAAACCTTCTATTTACACCCAAGGAATAAATAGAACAACTCCCATCGCTATTCGCAGACCCAGGACTTAAAATCCTGCGTTTTCGACCAGACAACCCTTGTCTCCCCGAATCGTCAAGTATCAATGACATATACGACAAATCGTCGAGTATCCATATGGTATTCAATGAATGACGTTGAGTGAACTCAATGCCTCAATGCTCTCAATGCCAAACCCGTCGAATCAACACTTGACTCGATGAAGGCATTGAGTGGACTCAACACACTCAACGCCTTAGTGCCAGATTCGTCGAGTCAACCTTTAACTCGAAGAAGGCGTTGAGTGAACTAAACACACTCAATGCCTGAGACTCAGACTCGTCGAATCAACACCTTAACTCAACGAATCGTTGAGTGAACTCAACGCTTAAGTGCCATACTCAACGAATCAACTCTTTGACTCGACGAATCGTTGAGTAAACTCAACACACTCAACTCCATCATTCGACGAGTCAATACTTGACTCGACGAAAGCGTTGAGTGGTCTCAACGCACTCGACGCTTTCCAATGCTTGGTTGTTGCTAAGTCTTTTCCACTCTTCATATGAGCAAATCATACTAAGCCAATCTCCCAATTTCTCCAAACGTTCTTATGTGTGACCCTGATAGGCTCATAATGCGTTGGTAGTGAGACCACATGCTTGATCACTTCCAAATCACAATGGTAACACCAACAGTTCTCTGATTGGGAGCCACTGGCTTGGATAGTCTTTGATGCATGTTCATAAGATATTGAGACCTGAGCACTCATATCTCTTCTTGTTTCCTCAGATGAATCAGACAACTAAGGATCATGTTGCTCTTCCTCACTGTATTCAGAAGAGCTGCTGTTAGTGCTCTCTTCAGTGACCATTGCTGCTTTCTTTTTCTTGTTAGAAGATTGCTGATGTGGGAGCAAGACTCTGCCCTACCTGTCAAACATCTTTGAGTCCATCCTCCTTATGTGATGTATCTTTGTTCCTAGCCTCATGCTGAGGATCCTGGAACAATATTGCGCAAGTACTGAGATAGTATTCTTCCCAGGTTTGACTATTAGATACACTCTACTATTCTGTCAAATAATATCTTCCCCCAGTCAGTCCTCTTGGATAAGATTATCCTTATCATCAGCTCCAACATCTTTCTAGATATCTTGTCATGGGACCCTATCTTGCAGATTAGAGCTTTCTCGACAACATCTTCGAAAAACGTTCCTTTGAAATTCAGTTCTTTTCTTAAGATTGATCCAGTGGGGTGCTTAGAAAGTCCACACCACTTTAAGGCAGATTTTACATCATTTTGGTAAAGTTCCTCTTCTTCATCAGACAGCCTGAACTTGGGCAGATGCATGGCTTTACTCAATATTTTAGGAGTGATCTTGATCTTATGCCCACTTATGTATGATTTGATTTTATTTGAGGACAAGTCGATAGTGGCATTCGAGTAAAATTCAAGCACTTCTCTCTTCCATAGCAAGCTTGGCCTCGACAGAACTTATTCTAGGTCAACGACCTGCAGTAGATGGAGAATGAGTTGTACTTCCTCTGGTCCATCCTTGAAACCATTTCTCACTAACTCTGAACCCTCAAACAGGAAATCCATTCCTTTCGGCACCATGAATCCTTTGAAATTCTGTAGATTTCTCGAGCTTTCATCACAGGGAGGCAGATAGACAAAAGGGCTAGGACTAATGTATTTTATTCTAAGCACATATACACTTCTATTTATACTTAACTCTTATTTGAGAATGTGGAGAGGCGTATACCTGTTATGATAATCACGAGGAGATTAACGACTGAGATTAATCCCGTGAGATAGAAGCAATCGGAAGTCCTTGGGAGAATTCGTCGAGTGGTCTTGACGCTCTTGATGCTTTAAGTTTTCTCAGTGCACTAGACGCCTAGACACTTTGACTCAGCGCATTCGATGCTTGGACACTTGGTCCATGTCTACCTTGATATCCTGCAAGAGATAATTTTGCCTACAACATATATGCATGAAAACACTGAAGCTATACTAAGTTCAACACGCCCAACTCAATTTTGAAGGTGTTGAACTTGGCTTCATCTAGTTGCTTAGTGAAAATGTCAGCCACCTGTTTATTTGTAGGGACAAACTCAAGACAAATGTCTTCTTTTTCTACATGCTCCATAATAAAGTGATATCTAATCTCAATATATGTAGTCCTGCTATGAGACACAAGATTCCCAACAATAGAGATTGCACTAGAAGAATCACAAAATATTGGAGTTTTACTTAGCTGGAGATTATAGTCTTGGAGCTGATGTTGAATCCATAGTAGTTGTGCATAACAATTACCAGCTGAGATGTACTCTGATTCAACTATTGAGATGATAATACTTGTTTGCTTCTTGCTGCTCCAAGAGACCAACCTTCTTCCTAGAAATTGACAGGTGCCTGAGGTGCTTTTCCTGTCTTCTCTACAACCTGCAAAGTCTGCATCTGAATACACAATTAGTTCAAAGTCATTATTCCTAGGGTACCATAGACCAAGATCAGGTGTGCACTTGAGATATCTAAAAATTCTTTTTGCTGCAGAATAATGAGATTCCTTAGAGCTAGTCTGGTATCTAGCACAAACACATGTAGCATACAAAATATCTAGCCTACTTACAGTAAGGTAGAGGAGGGAACCAATTATGCCTCTATACAAGGTTTCATCAACAAGTTTCCCTGTATCATCCTTGTCTATTGACACATTTGACCCCATAGGAGTTTTCATTACAGAGGCACTCTCCATTCCAATTTTTTTTAATTAACTCCTTGGTGAACTTAGACTGGGAGATGGATAGACCATCCTCTGACTATCTAACTTGGAGACCCAAGAAATACTTGAGTTCACCCATATTGCTCATCTCAAACTGCCCTTGCATAAGTTTAGCAGACTTCCTGCAGAGGCCATCATTAGTAGACCCAAATATTATGCCATCTAAATAAATTTGGACTAGAATGATCTTACCCTTGAATTCTCTAAGAAATAATGTTTCGTCTATCTTTCTCCTTGAGAATTTGTTTTCAATGAAAAAGCTAGACAGAGTTTCATATCATGCCATGGGGACTTGCTTTAACCTATACAAATTTTTTTTAAGCTTAAATATATAAGCAGGAAAGTTAGAGTTAACAAAACCTGAGGGTTGCTCAACATAGACCTCCTCTTTTAGGTCACCATTTAGGAAAACTGACTTTACATCCATTGGGTAGACCTTGAATCCTTTATGTATAACATATGCAAAGAACAGTCTTATAACTTCCAGTCTAGCTACTGGTACAAAAGTTTGATCAAAATCAATACCTTCCTCTTGTCAGTATCCCTTGACAACCAGTCTAGAATTATTCTTGATTATAACACCATTCTCATCAAGTTTATTCCTATAGATCCACTTGGTTCCAATGATGTTATGTCCTTGTGCTCTAGGAACCAGCTTCCAGACCTTGCATTTCTCGAACTATTCAGTTCTTCTTATATAGCCACATTCCAACAAGGGTCTATGTTGGCATCTTCAAATCTTTTAGGTTCAACCTGAGACAAGAAGCTAGAGTACATAACAATGTTGAGGCTTCTGCTCCTTGTTGTAACCACTTGGCTAACATCACCTATGATTTGATCTCTTGGTTGATCCCTCAAATGCCTGACAACTACTGGCAATCTATTCTCAGAATCTTGAACTTCAATGTCTAGATTCTGCTGGTCTTCACCCCTGTCCTGTGTACTTTGTCCTTCTTTAGGAATTCACACACTATCCTCCTCTTAGGCAGTAGGAGAAGTATCCTTGATGGTCATTTTATCTATCTCCAACTCCACACCTACAGATCTAGAGGAGTTAGACAGCTCACTATTAATCATTGATGATTTATCAAACACATTTACAGACTCTTCTACAACTTCATTTTTCAAGTTGTAGAATCTATAGGCTTGTTATGGTTGTTGTACCCAACAAAGATTTCTTCATAGGATTTGGCAGCAAACTTAGTCAAGCAGGACTTCCCATTATTGAGCACACAACACTTGCTTCCGAAGATCCTGAGATAGGCTAGATTTGGTTTTCTGTCTTTCATAATCTCATAGGGAGTCTTCCTGTGATACTTGTTGATAGAAGCTCTATTCAGGACATGACAAGCAGTGTTCACTGCCTCAGCCTAGAAGTATTCTAGGAGGGAAGTATCATTGAGTACTGTCCTGCCAGCTTCTATGAGAGTTCTGTTTTTCCTCTTAGCAATTCCATTTTGATGGGGTGTTCTTGGAGAAGAAAAATCCTGATAATTCCCTTGTTCTACACATAATTTTATCATGCATTCAGACTAAAATTCAGTACCATGATCAATTCTGATTTTGATCACACAACTGTTCTTTTCATTTTGAATTTGTCTAATAAAGGTCACAAAGATGTTACAGGTTTCAGATTTTTTTTTTAAAAAGAAAACCCAAACAAATTTGGAAAAGTCATCAACTATCACATGTGTATAGACTTTCCTACTAAAACTATGAACTGGCATAAGACCAAACAAGTTCATATGCAAGAGGTACAAACACCTCTTAAAATCCTTAACCCCAATACTTTTAAAGGATGCTTTTGTCTGCTTGTCCTTTTGGCATGCATAGCAAATGCCCTCTTTGATGCATCTTAGAATTGGTCCATTTCTGACTAGCCTTCACTAAAGAGCTTACAAATTATCTTGTAGTTTAAGTGAACATGCCTCTTATGCCATTGCACACAATAAGAGACTTTCTCATTTGCTACCAGACATACTGATGAGTGTGTACTTAAGCATAAGAAGTTTAAGTAATAAATATTTCCACTCCTAGTGCCTATCAAAATGACCTCTTGGTCACATGATCTTTTGATCAGACACTCATCCTTGTGGAAGACAATGACATAACCAATATCATATAGTTGGCTTATGCTAATCAGATTATATTACAATCCTTCTACATAAGCTACCTTTGTGATGGAGACTATGCCATTGGTGATCATACCATATCCCTTGGTAATTCCTATGTCTGAACCTCCAAAGATCACCTTAGGTCCATTCCTCATTGAATTATAGTCCTTAAGGTGGCTCCTTGTTCCAATCATATCTCTGGAACATCCACTGTCCAAGAACCATATTGGCATTGTCTGGGGTACTTGGACTACCCTGCAAACACAGATTAGTTTACCTTAGGAACCCAAAAGGGAATGATTCCTTGGTTCTTGATAGCTTAAAAATGCACATGTCTACGTGCAGTAGTCCTGACAGGAAGACTCACCCTTGCCCTTGACATACTAGGGTTGTGCCAACAATCTATGGCAAAGTGTCCCACCTTGCCATAACACCAACATTCATGAATGTTGTATCTCCTCTTATGAATAGCCTTGGAAGAGTGCAAGCTATCAACATTTGTTTGTTCAGAGGGAGAGCAGCAGCCTTCATCTTGCTTCTTTTAGTGAGTATCGGACTGAAGGTTAGTCTGCTAGTGGATACACATGACTTATTCTGAGTAGCACCAACAGATGTCATCTTTGCAGCTGACATGGAGTTGATGACTTCAGAAATTCTAGGTGTAGCTTACTAACATACTTACCCTTAATCAAGGTGTTTGCTGGAGGAACCTAAGAATAGGCCACTGCCTTATTCTTGAGTGTGGGGGCTGGAACACCAAACATAAATGGTCCATAATGGGTCATTTGGATTTCCTCATGAGGAGCCTTCAGTGCACTCACACCCATATCCTTTCTCCCTCCATTGTAAGATACCCTGGTATTCTTACAGGAAGAGTTCCCATTCTTCTAGTGACCATACATGTTGTACTGGTCATACCTTTTGGAAGGGAGGATTACCTTTTGAAAGGCGGTCTGAGGCACTACAGGAGCTTTGCCTTTCGCTTTGGAATAGGCAGATCTAGAGTTCCACTTGAACCCCAAACCTCTCTTATCTTTTTGAGAGGTGAAGGAGTCAATCAGGAGCAACACAGTTTTGGGCTTAAAGAATTCAGCCACAATCTTCTTCTCCTTGATAAATTTCTCTTCAAGATCCATGATGATCTTATTTTTCTGGCTAATGGTCCCAATTTAGATAATTGAGATTTTATTCAATTGGCTAACTTCCCTCCTCATCTGAGCTAGCAAGGGTGCAAACTCAAACTATAAGGAAGGCAGCTTGCTGTAGGGAGACAATCTCATCAGCTTGTCTCTTGACAAGCTTTTTGCTCTTCTTCAGAATATCCAGAATTGCACCATACTTGTCAATCAATTGATTGACATCATCTTCAGATTCTGAACCATCATTCCCACTGGAGGAAGTAGATGCTTCGGAGCCTGAGCCAGACTCATAGATAGAGGGAGAGCTAGGAATAGAGTGTACCTCATCAGAAGTAAGATTGTCCTGATTGTCTTCTGATATGGCCATGAGACTAAACTCCTCATCCTCATCACAATCACTATCAACAGAGGACAGCGGGGTCCTTATGATAGGCGGGGCAACATGATGTTCAGGTTCTTCTTCAATAATCATAATACCAATGTAAGCCTCCTCTTCATCTGATTATGAAGACTCAGAATCAATGTCTGATAGCCTGACAGTCTTCTTGGCCAAGAAGCTCTTTTCAGCCTTCTTGTTCTTGTGATGCTTTTTTTCCTTCAGACTTTGTGAGCTCCTTCCTTTTGACTGGATAGTCAGCAATGACATGTCCACTCATGTTATAACAATAACAAACAATATTAGACTTAACATGTTTGTTCTGTTTTGGACCCATACCATTTCCTATATGGGTCTTTTCTGGACTTGTCCTTGCCGGGATAGGGCTTCCTTGATGAGGAGCTTGAAGTGCACTTATTCTTCAACTATCTCCCCCTTGCTCAACATCTTCTTGAATTGCTTAGAGCATAGTATTAGTTCTCCATCTGACAGCTCACTTCCAAAAGAGCTGAGATCTGAGCTCTCTGTCTCTGCAACTCTCCTTAGTGGAGAAGGAGTCTTTTCCCTGCTTCTTCTTGTGGCTTCAACTCTGAAGGCCACAATCTTCTCTTTGTTGAGAGATCTATCAACATCCTCTTCAGCCTTCCTTGAGTTCATCTGCTTCTCATGGTATAACAACTTCCCAAACAGGTTTTGAAGCAATGTGTTGGCCAAATTTCCAACTTCTCTGATGGCACAGATCTTGATATCCCATTCCTTATTTAGGGATCTCAAGAACTTATCATTCAACTCATAATTAGTGAACTGTCTGCCATAGGTGGTCAGACTGTTCATTATTATGAAGAACTTCTCATAGCATTCAGCTATATAATCCTTCTTCCCTTGCTTGAATGATTCATATTGTTGATTAATTAAGAGGGATTTTCTGTCATCCCTCACCTCCTCCGTCCCTTCCATATAAATAATGAGAGAGTCCCACATTTCTTTGGCTGTCTTGCAGTGGACAGGGTTCTGGAAGGTGAAGTCATCTATGACACTAACAATGATGTTTTGTGTCCTCTTATCCATGGTTGCCAAGATGACTTCATCCTTAGTCATTTCAGTATACTTCTTTGAAGTCTTTATATTAACATCTAAGACAGAGACCTTCATGGGAATGAAAGGTCCTTCTTGGACTGTAATGAAGATCCTAGGGTCTGAGGCTTCCATGAATGACCTAACCCTTTCTTTCCAAATTCTAAAGTTTTCTTTTCTGTAGATAGGGAGCTTCATGGAGCCCAACTCCTTGTGGTTCTCACCTGAACCCACAGAGTTAATCTTTAGCTGCTGTTGGAGATCTGTTCAGACTGTTAAATCCTTTTTGA
This sequence comes from Platanthera guangdongensis, assembly GCA_039583875.1. NCBI lineage: Eukaryota > Viridiplantae > Streptophyta > Magnoliopsida > Asparagales > Orchidaceae > Platanthera > Platanthera guangdongensis. The sequence continues at coordinate 108,702,571 of CM077160.1, read as the reverse complement.
GCAACCTCCATCTGATACCAATTAAAAGTCTTTGTTTCAAGAGTAGGTATACACCTAGAGGGTGTAAGACCCCATTTTTTGCTACGCTACCGGGTCTTATGCCCAAAATCACCATTTCGCTGTGACACCTTCACTCGGGAAGGTCGACACTACGAAACTCCAACCCTGCCGGCACAACAGAATCACCAAAGATGCGGAAGCTTCTAAAAGAAGACAGTAAATGCCAAGTCCACAAAATATATCACATATAAATATATAGCATGAATCATAATATGTCCCAGAATAAAAAGAGTATCGAAAAAGACGAGTAGAAAGGTAAACGAGCTTATGCCCGGTACAGCAGAAACCTCACTACAAGGTCACTCGCGGAAGCTAATAAAACTAAACACTCACGGAGCCAGAAGTGAGTGCTCCCATGCTAGACTGGCCCACCTCCATGTGCACCGTGCCCTGCTATTGCTGCCTCTCTGGCTACTGCCTGTCTCCCATCCTGAGCCCCTGAAAAAAATATGGTCCACCTATCGTTTGTCATAACACTAAGCCAACCATCATCCCCGCCTCCCCCCCCCCGCGACTCCTAGGCACCGTGTGCGAAGGGGGATAGGGAAGATATTGAGGTGGAGAAGTGTCAAAGTAGATGCCGGCAGACCTAAACTAGCAGTGACATCACAGAGCTATAAAGGTGGACAACAGTAATATGATAATACTAAAGTAAGGATGTAAAGTAAGAACAATAAGAGAGCAAACTATATTAAAGAATAACCTGTACTTATATGAATGCTCATACAAACTTATAAGTTAAGGGGTCTTTTGAAAGGCTCCCATCGTATAAGCTATCCCATACTAGGTTATACGATGACGTGTCAGGTTTTATGCAAGTATGAGTGTAGTGAAATGTTATGCGGATGAAATGCTATGTTCACACAAGTGCAACTCACGCACACGACTCTATGCGCACAGACCTTTAGTTCCCCCATTTTGGAGTTAGCTAAACTCTCAGGTACCTCACGTTGTGGCAAACAGAGGCAGTGTATCGAGCCACCCCACTGCTAGGCCGACATTCACGCCACCCAACGTAGACCTCTGTACGCCTCAACGTGAAGGACACACCATGGAGCCTCTGCATACCTTGCTGGCAAAACCACCGGTCTTTTTTTGGCTAAGTGTGAACCACACTTGCCGAGTAACGTACCGACGTCGGCGTGAACGACTGTCAAGTAACAAATACCCACCACCTTATGTTATGCACATGCAAACAAGAACTTCCGAGCCATAGGCTCCCAGACTAACTCGTCTGTAAAAAACTACCTACCGAGCCATCGGCTCGCCGAGCTAACCTGCCCACTACTAAAACCACAGTGCTTACCGCTCGAATGACCAAGCTAAACTAACAACCCTGTTGGAACACCCTATTACTGATTTGGGCAAGGATCACTATGTCTTTTAGGAAATCTGTTTTGACCTCCTTGTATAGATCTAAAGGTCAAATAGAATTGAGTCTAAGGGTTAGTATTTAGGTTTGAAAGCTGCCCTCAAGACCAGATATTTCAGTTCAGGAGACTAAGTCATTTTGTCGAGCTCAGTACGACGAATCGTCGAACTCCATTCGACGATCTCTGAGCTCACTTCGACGAATCGTCGAACTCCATTCGACGATCTCTGAGCTCAACTTCAATGAGTCGTCGAACTCCATTCGACGATCTTTGAGCTCAGATCGACGTTCTTGTCTCCAGTTTGTTTCTCTATCTCTGAGCTCAGTTCGACGATAGTTGAGCTCAGATCGACGATCTCTGTTTCAGTCTAAGACCAGTCTCTGAGCTCAGTTCAACGATAGTGGAGCTCAGTTCGACGTTTTTCTGTTGAGATCGACGTTTTTCAAGATTCAAATTCAGACAGTCATGGAATTATTCTCAGCATTTATGTCAAGGATCTTGTAGCCATTTTCAATTAATCTGGAACAAGTTTCAAGGGATTTTCAAAGGAATGTTTTATTGGACTTTCCTCCAGAAGACAAATGCAGTTAAGGAAGTCATTTATGACAGGCTAACGACTATATTGGACAGAGAAATATTCATTCAGATCTAAGGAATAAAAGAGATTTTCATATTCTGCTGAACAAGAAGAATAATAACAGAGAACAACATCATCAACAACAACTCTTACAACAATCATACACCAGAAAGAGAAAGAGCTGCAAAAATTCTCAGTCTTAGAACTCATACAAGAACACCATCACAAAAGGAGATCAACATACTGAAACTTTCAGATCCTTTTTGATTCCAGTGTTCAAAGGCCAACATCATTCAAGACTCCAGACACTACACATTTCAGTTGTTGCTGAAATCATCTTTTGCTGGAGATCAAATTTTCTGAAGGCCTATCACCCTACTGCAAAGCTTCACTTCCTGAACAACTCAAGATCTCAGGGGGAGCTTTGACAACATCCACAATCTTCTTTCTGATTGTTGATAGAGAAGATCATCTCATCCCTCTCTCTCTCTCTCTCTCTCTGCTGTAAAGGGTTTTTCAAACTCCCTTCAAAAGTTTGTGTTGGTTTCTGAGACCTTATCAAAACTCAGTGGTGGCAAGACACCTGATCAAAAAATCTAGTTTGGTTTTTGAGCACCTTATCAAAAGCTCATTGGTGCCTAGGACACCTGATCAACTCATCCTGTAGTGGATTCCTACCTAGGGTGGTAGAAGAGTGGATGTACCCAGGTTGATTGGGGAACCACTATAGCTCCTTGTGTCATCTGGTTGCTTACTTTCTTTTGTTTTCTGGCTGTGGTTTGTGATTGCTTTTTGTTTAGATAGTTGCTGTGTTTACTTTATTTCATTTGCTTCCCTGTTCACTTAGGAATACAACAACTGTTGTAAAAAGTTTTTAGCAAGCACCATACTCTATTCACCCCCACTTTAGAGTATATCAGATCTAACTTGCACTTTCAATTGGTATCAGAGGCAGGTTGGTTAAATATACCACATCTTCCAGGTTGGTTAAAAATACCACACCTCAGTGGTTGCACAGGCTAACACCTGAACCCAAAGATCCCTCTAGTTAGATCTGCTTGTTTTGATTTTGTTATTAGAATTATTTTTTCACAAAACATGGCCCAAAACAAAGATTATGCTAGCACCAGACCTCCAGTGTGCAATCTATCCAAGTTTGCACTTTGGAAGGCAAGGATTAGACTGTACATGAACTCTATTGATGAGGACATTTTCAATTCTGTTTTGACAGTGTGTCCAAGACCTCCAGAGAATACAAGTACAAGTGTTGTTCCACCTCCTTCAGGAACAGATGCAGAAATAAAGAAATGGAAATTGGCTGATGCAAAAGCTATGAACATTCTAGCCCAGACTATGTCTGATGAGATATTCCAAAAGGTAGCTGAATGCAACTCAACAAAGGACATCTGGGATAAGCTATCTGAGATAGTCTCAGGATCTGCTGATGAGAGAAAAGACAGAAGATCTCACCTCATAACCCAATATGAGAATTTCAAGAAAGGAGAAGCTGAGTCAGTAGCAGACATGTATAATAGACTCAGTCTCATAGTCAATGAGCTGAAAACTTTGGACAAGGAGATCTCATTGACTGACCTAAATGATAAAATCCTAATGTGCTTCCCAAGCACTTGGGACTCAAGGATCTGGCCAATCAAGGATGTCAGAAGCCTAAATGAGATCACAACTGAAGCTCTCTTGGGCAAGATCAAGTCTTATGAGCTGCTCATCAAGAATAGAGAAGAAGAGCAGAAGGCTGCCTCACCAGCTATAAGAAAGGAGAAATCAATTGCTTTCAAAGCCATTGAAGATCAGCCTGAATACAAAGTCACAGGCAATGAGGAGCTGCTAAGCCTACTGGCCAAAAGATTTTACAAAATGGCCAGAAAGGATTTCAGGAAAAGATCATACAGAGAGCATGGCAAGCCAAGGTATGCCAAATCAAATAACAAAGAAATGATTTGCTTTGGTTGCAGGAAACCAGGCCACATTGTGCCTGACTGTCCAGAAAACAAAAACAAGGACAAAAAGGACAGGAAAGAAAGGAGAAAAGAAAAAGACTTCAAGAAGAACAGCAATGGCAAACCTTCCTCCAGCAAGAACAAACATACAAGGAAGGGATTTGTTGCTGAAACTTGGAGTGAGACAGAAGAAGAATCTGAAGCTTCATCCAGCTCAAGTGATGATGAGGATGATGCTGAAGAAAAAGAATTCTGCATGATGGCTATCAATGCCTCACTATAAAGTTCTGATGCAGAAGAGACAGAGTCAGAATCAGAGACTCAATTTGAAGAGGACCAGGTAATAAGTTCTTTTGATTTTAATTCTGAGGACTTCAAGTGTGAGTTTAAAGCACTATGTTTAGATTTATTAAAATCTGAGAAAGAAATCATTTCTCTCAGAAATCAATTATCTGAATACAGTACTTTAAAATCAGAAAACCTCAAACTCTCTGAGGAGTTGGAGTGCTGTAGGGAGCAGATAGCTTCACTGAAAAGTGAGCTATCAGAGGCCAAGAAGCTTGAAGAATCCCTCAATGGGAGAAGTATCAAGCTAATGGACATCACAAGCACAGTGAACTCAAGATTCAATAGTATACTGGGCTTGGGTGCTTCATCCAGCCAACCTATAGTATTATCAACACTAATTAAATTTATCTCTGATAAAGGCAAGGGAGTTGTAGAGGTAGCTAGGAAGAATTCTGACTTACCAAAGAAAACAAGAGTTCAACAGAAATCGTCGAACGGAGCTAGACGATCGTCGAATGCAGATCAACGATCTCAGGCTAAATCGTCGAACTCAGGTCGACGATCTCTAAACCCTGAACTCTGCCACAATCGATCTTCGAACGGAGCTCGACGATTTGACCCAAGATCGTCGAACGCAGCTCAACGATCTTCGAGCAGAGATCAGAGCTTCGAAAACTTTTTCAAAGGTAAATCAAATTCCAAACCTATGGGTCCTTCATCCCAAAGATTTAACCCTTATACTGAATGAATAATACCTCCAAGGAGATATCATCCTGAAGGCTATAAGAGTCAACCAGGGATGTCTTTTATTTCTGAATTCAAAGGTTATCAACCTAGGCCGAAGGTAAACTGGGTCAAAAACAAGTAAATTGTTTTATTTGCAGGTGAAGATCTATCCAACATCAAACCAGCAATGGTATTTGGATAGTGGGTGCTCAAAGCACATGACAGGAAACAAGGACAACTTCACATCCTTTAAAGCCAAGCTTGGACCCAAAGTAATATTTGGTGATTCAAACTTTGGACTAACAAAAGGACATGGTGCAGTCCAGATTGTCACAGTCACATTCAAGAAAGTAGCCTATGTGGAAGGACTGAAGCACAACTTGATCAGCATCAGTCAACTATGTGATGAAGGCTACCAAGTGACTTTCAGCAAATCCTTATGCAAGATTAAATCAGAGGACAACACAACTGTGTTGACAGGTAAAAGGAAATGTAACATCTATTTAGTAGACTTTCTTTCAACTAAAGTAGATATTTGCTTGTTTAATTCTATTTGTAGACCTAATGAGTTATGACATAAGAGACTAGACCATATAAACCTTAGAACCATTGCTAGGCTATCCAAGGACAACCTTGTTAGAGGACTACCTTCTGGCCCCTACAAGAAGGAAGGACTCTGCAGGGCTTGTTAATTAGGCAAGCAAACCAAAAATAGTTTCAAGTCACTTAATAAGAGTGATTCACCTAGGATTTTGTATCTGTTACACATGGATCTTTTTGGACCCATTACAGTACAAAGCTTAGCAGAGAAATCTTATAATTTAGTGGTTGTAGATTACTTCTCTAAATTCACATGGGTGTTCTTTCTGAGAAAGAAGTCTGATAACTTTAAGTGTTTGACAGAGTTTCTCAAATGCATACAGAGTGAGTTCAATACTCACATTGCCCTGATCAGAAGTGATCATGGGACAGAGTTTGATTCTCTTCTTATGCAAGAGTTCTGTCAGAGTGAAGGGATCAGACACACTTTCTTAACTCCTAGAACTCCTCAACAAAATGGGGTAGCTGAAAGGAAAAATAGAACCCTTATTGAATCTGCCACTACATTGTTGTCAGATGCTCACCTTCCTCTATCCTTTTGGGCAGAGGCAGTGAACACCTCCAACTATGTGTTGAATAGAAGTTTAATACATAAACTGAAGGGCAAGACTCCCTATGAATTACTCAAAGGGAAGAAACCTAAAGTAGATTACTTTAAAATTTTTGGTTGTATTTGTTACATTCATAATAATGACAAGAAATACTTAGCAAAATTTCAAGCTAAAGTTGATGAAGGAGTGTTTCTGGGATACTCCATGATCAGTAAAGCTTATAGGGTATATAATAAATCAACTCTCAAAATTGAAGAATCTGTTCATATATCTTTTGATGAATCTAACATGTCTTTCAAGGAGAAGAATACTTCTACCATAGAACCTTTGCAGGTACACTCTCTTGCTGAAGACTTGGACAGGTTACAAATCATTCAAAAAGATGAAAGCAGTGAAGATGAAGAAAACATTCAACATCTTGAAGAGAAACTTCTTGAAGAGCCAGTTATTGTACCACCAGAGGAAACAACAACACAGGTTGGTGAACAATCAACATCTCCTGTTGATTTAGTAACATCAATAGACCATCCAATCTCCCAAGTGATTGGAGACATCTCAGCTGGTGTGCAAACCAGAAATCAGGTCAACCAAAACCTGATGCACACTTGCTTCCTTTCTCAAATTGAACCTCAATCCATTCAAGATGCAGAGCAAGATCCACACTGGATCATTGCAATGCAAGAAGAGTTGCATCAATTTGAAAGGAACAAAGTTTGGGAACTAGTACCAAGGCCAAAGGATCACTCCATTGTTGGAACAAAGTGGGTGTTCAGAAATAAATTGGATGATCAAGGAGTCATTGTATGGAACAAGACAAGACTAGTTGCTCAAGGGTACTCTCAAGAAGAAGGGATAGATTATGACCAGACCTTTGCCCCAGTTGCAAGGTTAGAGGCCATAAGAATCTTCTTAGCATATGCAGCACATAAAGGACTCAAAGTATACCATATGGATGTAAAGAGTGCTTTTCTCAATGGAGATATCAAAGAAGAAGTCTATGTCAGACAACCCACAAGTTTTATCTCTTCAACTCATCCTGATTATGTTTTCAAATTGTATAAAGCATTATATGGTCTAAAGCAAGCTCCTAAAGCATGGTATGAGACCCTAGCATGCTTTATTCTGAAAATGAGTTTATAAGGAGTAGAGTAGACCAAACTCTTTTTATTAGAACCCATAAGTCCCATACCCTACTAGTACAAATCTATGTAGATGATATTATATTTGGTTCTACTGATTCAAATTTGTGTAGAAGGTTCTCCAACCTAATGCATTCTAAATTTGAAATGAGTAACATGGGTGAGTTATCCTTCTTTCTAGGATTGCAAATCAAACAACATGCTGAAGGCATATTTATTTCTCAAACCAAGTATGCAAAAGAATTGGTTAAGAAATTTGATATGTCTGAAGCATCATGTATGAAAAAACCTATGCCTACTAATACTGTATTAGATGCTGATGAACATGGGAAACCTGTTGATCAGACAACATATAGAGCAATGATTGGCTCTTTATTGTACCTTACAGCTAGTAGACCTGACATAATGTTTGCTACATGCATATGTGCTAGATTCCAAGTGAGCCCTAGAGAGTCACACCTAACCTTAGTAAAAAGGATTCTTAGGTATGCAAAAAGTTGTCCAAATCTAGGTCTCTGGTATCCAAAAGATTCAGCATTTGACTTAACTGGATTTTCAGATGCTGATTATGCTGGATGCAGAATAGACAGGAAAAGCACCAGTGGAACTTGTTAGTTTCTTGATGACAGACTTGTCTCTTGGTTTTGCAAGAAACAAACATTTGTGTCAACTTCAACTGCTGAAGCTGAATATATGGTTGCAGGTAGTTGTTGTTCACAAATCTTGTGGATTCAAAATCAACTCCTAGACTATGGCTACAACTTAGAGAAGTCTAAAATATTTTGTGATAATACTAGTGCTATTTCCATAGCATAAAATCCAGTCCTCCATAGTAGGACAAAATACATAGAAATTAGGCATCACTTTCTAAGGGATAATGTTGAGAAAAATAAAATTGAACTTCAATATATCCCAACTGATTTGCAAAGGGGAGATATTTTCACCAAACCCTTGGATGAAAAGAAACATACATTCTTCCTGAATCAGTTAGGAATGTTAGATGGAGGAAGTCTAAAATAAGATCCAAGATTTTAAAATTAAAAAAATGACCAAGACTAGGCAAATCAAAGTTTTTTTTTCTAGTGTATAGACTGTTTCTGATCTCTGAACTGCGCTCGATGATTTTCCCCCAGATCGTCGAACGGAGATCGACGATTTCAGAAATCGTCGACCTGAGTTCAGCGCTTCTCAGATAGTGCTAAACTATCTTTCTTCAGGTCAGTGATCGTCGAACGGAGCTCGACGCTCTCCAATATCGTTGAACGGAGATCGACGATGTTGATGACTTTTCAGTTTCCTTTAGAAGCCCAGATCATCGAACTGAGTTCAACGATCTTTCCTTTTCTGCGTCGAACCCTAATATAAAACTCTTTTTTCGGCCGTCGTTCTCCCTTTGTGCTTTCATACTCTCTGCAAATTTTCTCTTTCCCTCCAAACTTCTCTACACTTGGTCGTTTGTTTGTTCATTTTTGCAGGAATCAATGGCAGTCTCAGTCGCCATCTTGGCCGCAATGAAATTTGATGCTGGATTTGATATCGACATGGATTCTTTCAACAACAGTGATCAAATCTTCAAGGAGATTCTGGAACTTTTCAAAGAACAACAACTAGTTACCATCATGTCTACAAGGATCAAATTAGCTGCAGATGAGATAAAGGAATGGGTGTATACTGCCCATAACCTGGAACAGAATACAGTGGTTGGAACCATCTCAGGCACCCAGGTATCTCTAACACCTGCTGCCTTGACAGTGGTTTTTCAATTAAAGTCTGGAGAAGATTCTGTTGAGCTTTCTGGAGAGGAGTTTTCTAATATGCTTGAAAGGATGGGACACTCAGAAGCAAACCCTAGCAAATTGCTGAAGAAAAATCTGTCTGTTGAGTACAGATTTCTAGCTGATGTTGTTGGCAAGGTATTGTTGGCCAAACACTCAGCTCATGATACCATATCCAGGTATCAGCTCTGTCTGATGGGTGCCCTGGTGGACAAGAAGTAACTCAACTGGGGAGAAGTTTTCTTTGACTTGATTAAGAAAAAGATTAACAAGAACTTTGTAAATTTTGGAAGAATTTTAGGGCTGTTCCTTCACCACAGATGCTCTGCTCTGCTTGTTTCCAGTGGGATGCACATCAATGCCTCCAAGAGGCTCACCTGTGCCCTATTTGGAAAATGGGACAGACAAATTGTCAAGCCCAGCAGGCCCTCTATAATTTCTACTTCAGGCACAAGGACTGCTTCAGTCTCTTCCCCTCAGGTTTCTGCCCCTATAGAAGACTTGCCTGCTTCTTCTCCTCCTCCTCCACCTCTTGTTTCATCTACCACAGTCACACCCACCATCACAATTTCCACCCCATCTCCAACTTAAATCTCTTCTCCAACTCCACCACTCACTGAAGAACTCTTCCATCCTCTCCATCAATACCCACACCTAGATATTGACTCATCCTCTCATATTCCATCATTCACTCTCATAGATGATTCCTATATGGATGATTCTCCTTCATCCCCTCATGAGCCACCATCTTCATCCACCTCATATCAACAACTACTTCAGTATATCATTACACAACCATCATTCACACCATCCATTTCCATTCCCCTCTCTTCCATCTCCACAATTCCAATTTCCTAACCATCATTTCCATAATCCACAAGTTCTCCACCAACATCTCCTGCTGCTTCAACCTTCATTTCAACCTCATCCATCCCTACCTCTACTCAAGTACCTCTTGAGCAAGTAGATCTTCTAGCCCTTGCAGACAGGTTATATGAGCTGATAGCTCCAAGGCTATCCCTCTTGCTGGAGACCTCTTTGGCTCCACTTCTAAAAACTGTTCAGGAACTGTCTACTAGGCTCTCCTCTTTTCTTCCTCCTCAGGCAATCCCTTCTTATGGGTGCCTTGATCCAGTTATCACAAAATCTAGGCAGGGGGAGATGCCTTATGAAGCTGACAGATTGCCTGCTGCTGTAGTTTCCTCAGTCCAAGCTTCAACAGCTCCAGTTGCAGTTATCACAGTGGACCTCAGGTCACTGTTATCAATTTTTGATTCTGTATACTTCAACTGTCTGCCAGTCCAGCAATCTGAAGATCTCTCTAAGGCCATTGTGCCTATTTCCAGATGTGACCCCAGCTTGATAAGCTCTTATATACATTCCTTCAAGGCTGTTGACACTGCTTCTTCTGCTGCTCCTACTGCTGTTATTGATGTTTCTGCTAGTTCTGATATTGATGTTTTTGAGGACATGCATATGATAGAGGCATTTGTTCTTGAGCCTGTTATTACTGCTGCCGTACCTTCTGTTTCTGAAATTGCTGTTGTATCTGAATCTGCTGTCATAACTCTTGCTGCTGCTGTTTCTGAACCTGTTGCTTCTACTCCACTTCCTGCTGTTGCTGCTGCTACTGTTGCTGTTTCTACTGTCTCTCCTGCTCAGTCACAACAACAGAAAGATTACCTCAAAAGGATTGATGCAGTGTATGATAATCCTCCAAGCTCAGACAGTGATCAGTTTAGGACTGACTCAGATGATTCCTCTGCTACAATTGCAAGGAAAAGGAAAGCCAGAAGCAAGGCTATGAAGAGAGTTCCTCCAGAAAAAGTAAAAGATACAAATGACATTCCATACTACATATTGCATGATTGCCCTATCACAGAACCTTGGATGCAATACTCCAGGAATCAACTGAAATCTATGAAGAAGAAAAGAAAGTATGACAAAGGATCTTCACATTTCAATCCTCCTCCTCCTCCCTCACCTGATGCAGGTGCAGGTGGTAGTTCAACTTTCCAATCCTCTGCCAGAAGTCAAAGCTCATATCAACCTCAAGGTAGATCCCAGTACAGAGGTAGTCAATCTAGAGGTTACCAGTCCAGAAGAGGACATTATAGAGGAAATCAAAGAGAATTCCAAGTGTACTCTAAAGGATATTCCAGGCAACATCCTTACCAAAGGGAAGGACAAGGTCCATCTGACACAACTTCTGGTCCCTTTCCTTATAAGCTGAAAGATTTAGTCTCTTCCAGAGCTCCTCCTAATAATTCTTCAAATATATATGAGTCTCCTGTTCTATTTGAAGATCCAGAAAACAATCCTACTTCATAGACAGCTAGGATGAAAGAATTGACTGCTTCAGATCAAATTAAGAAAGCTAGAGAACAAGGAAAAGATACATCCAGTATCACTACTTTATCAGATCAAAGGAAGAAGGAACTTGAGAGATACTCTTCCAGTAAATTTTTTTGATTCAGAAAGTTATATAAAGTTGCACCCAGAAGCTGTAGTGCCCAGGCCAAAGCAACAAACCTCTCTAGGTGCAGCTGATGACAGAAGATCTAAGAAGGAAGCTCTCAATCCCAACAGAGAAATAGTTCTTATAAAGAGCAAGGAAAAAGAATGATTCTGTAAGATGACAATATATTTTGTTTTTTGAACTATCTGAGATAATATCTGTGATTCTGTAATGTCTTGTTTGTTATATTTCTGCTTTGTATTTTTTATTTTTCCAATATCTGTAAATAGTAATCCTAACCCAAATAGGGGGAGATTGTTGGAACACCCTATTACTGATTTGGGCAAGGATCACTATGTCTTTTAGGAAATCTGTTTTGACCTCCTTGTATAGATCTAAAGGTCAATTAGAATTGAGTCTAAGGGTTAGTATTTAGGTTTGAAAGCTGCCCTCAAGACCAGATATTTCAGTTCAGGAGACTAAGTCATTTCGTCGAGCTCAGTACGACGAATCGTCGAACTCCATTCGACGATCTCTGAGCTCACTTCGACGAATCGTCGAACTCCATTCGACGATCTATGAGCTCAACTTCAACGAGTCGTCGAACTCCATTTAACGATCTTCGAGCTCAGATCGACGTTCTTGTCTCCAGTTTGTTTCTCTATCTCTGAGCTCAGTTCGACGATAGTTGAGCTCAGATCGACGATCTCTGTTTTAGTCTAAGACCAGTCTCTGAGCTCAGTTCAACGATAGTGGAGCTCAGTTCGACGTTTTTCTGTTGAGATCGACGTTTTTCAAGATTCAAATTCAGACAGTCATGGAATTATTCTCAGCATTTATGTCAAGGATCTTGTAGCCGTTTTCAATTAATCTGGAGCAAGTTTCAAGGGATTTTCAAAGGAATGTTTTATTGGACTTTCCTCCAGAAGACAAATGCAGCTAAGGAAGTCATTTATGACAGGCTAACGGCTATATTGGACAGAGAAATATTCATTCAGATCTAAGGAATAAAAGAGATTTTCATATTCTGCTGAACAAGAAGAATAATAACAGAGAACAACATCATCAACAACAACTCTTACAACAATCATACACCAGAAAGAGAAAGAGCTGCAAAACTTCTCAGTCTTAGAACTCATACAAGAACACCATCACAAAAGGAGATCAACATACTGAAACTTTCATATCTTTTTTGATTCAAGTGTTCAAAGGCCAACATCATTCAAGACTCCAGACACTACACATTTCAGTTGTTGCTGAAATCATCTTTTGTTGGAGATCAAATTTTCTGAAGGCCTATCACCCTACTGCAAAGCTTCACTTCCTAAACAACTCAAGATCTCAGGGAGAGCTTTGACAACATCCACAATCTTCTCTCTGATTGTTGACAGAGAAGATCATCTCATCCCTCTCTCTCTCTCTCTCTGCTGTAAAGGATTTTTCAAACTCCCTTCAAAAGTTTGTGTTGGTTTCTGAGACCTTGTCAAAACTCAGTGGTGGCAAGACACCTGATCAAAAAATCTAGTTTGGTTTTTGAGCACCTTATTAAAAGCTCATTGGTGCCCAGGATACCTGATCAACTCATCCTGCAGTGGATTCCTACCTAGGGTGGTAGAAGAGTGAATGTACCCAGGTTGATTGGGGAACCACTATAGCTCCTTGTGTCATCTGGTTGCTTACTTTCTTTTGTTTTTTGGCTGTGGTTTGTGATTGCTTTTTGTTTAGATATTGCTGTATTTACTTTATTTCATTTGCTTCCCTGTTCACTTAGGAATACAAGAACTGTTGTAAAAAGTTTTTAGCAAGCACCATACTCTATTCACCCCCCCTGTAGAGTATATCAGATCTAACGTGTACTTTCAAACCCTGAAACTAGAGGTGAGTGTAAATGGAGTTTTAGTATAGAATAATTACTCTTGTAATCAATTTACTCTTACAGTTTACGTTAACCTTGAACTGCCCAGGGCATTCCCTCTAAAGGGCTCTCGAGGATACTAAGAACTACGATGGGCTGAAGCCCAAAGCTCCCTTTCGCAAGACACTTATTATTATTGGTTACTACCCTTGTTTAAACTCACTGATTTACTCTTGAACCATTCCTAAGTGTATTTGGACTCTCTCACCAGGGAAGGACGATCATTCGTTGCTCCCAGGTACGACCTTAACCTAGCCAACCAGGCTCTCACAACCTGACCAACATTTATGACCTTAGTCATACTCTATAGGTTAAGTATACCACATACCCCTTTACCCCATACCTATGTTCTCAAGATTCCCTGATATTACTGTTTTGCTATGTGCAGACCTAGTGAGCTAAATGACATGCAAGAATAATGACCCCCATAAATATTCATCCAAATTCCCTAAGATACTTATTAGGTGTCTATAGTGACAAGATTAGACTAAGTCCAGAAACTTGTAATTTTCCTAATTTAATTGGCATTTTTTTCATTTTTCCCAAATTAACGCCATATGTGATTTTGAACATGAAGTACTAGATTTACATAAGTTATGACCATCCAAAAATTATGAAACCATATGATGCCAATAAATCAGAGAATACCAAGTTTCATAATTTTTCATAAATGTTTAGACCTCTAATTAATTAATCCATAATAAATCTAATAATTATGGGTACAGAAGAAAGTACTAAAATTTTTCATCAGAAAATTATGGAAAAATTGCTGAATCTTAAGGGTGACCAGAAAGGACTTTTGACCAAAGATCATAATTTACCAAGCTCATTAGGTACCAAAATAAAATCAATTAATTTTACTTAGAAACAAACACCATGTAAAGCAACCCCTGTAAACAGACTTCCAAAAATTCTACAAAAATTTATAGAGCTTTACAATATCATAAAAGGTTCTTTGACAAAATTTCATGAGTTTCCAGTAGGAGATTAATTCATAAGAAATTTCTAAATAGATAGAGCAACTTGATGGGTTGTGAATGAAGTACTCCAATTACTGATCTAAAATTCATTCTAAAATTTCTAGAGCTTTGTTATGGTCTTAAATCATAACTGACTAAATCTCATGCAATTTCAAGGTTAGAAAGTCATATATAAAAAAATTCTTCAAAAAAACCCATGATAGTGCACTTTACCAAGGAACCTACTTGCAATCTCATCCCAACAACATGTAAAATATTCCAGAGATTAATATAACTATAAAAATGACTCCTACCATCATCCCATGGAAATCCAAGGTCATAGGACCCCTAAATTATTCTTTAAGGTGCAAAGGCCTAATTAGGCATAAAGTTATTTAAGTGGGGTGCAAGAGTCCAACTACCACCTACAACAACCCTAGGGCATTACTCCACTCCAGAAACCCATGGGGTAAACCCCAACTCCAAACAAGGACAAAACACCCTAAGTCCTTCATTAACCCTAAAAAGCTCAATCCAAGGCTTGAACTAGGGCACTAGGGCTCAACCACCCTGAAAGTGAGGGTTAGGTCTACAATACTCTAGAGGGGGGGGGGTGAATAGAGTATAGTTAAAAAAATTATTAGGTCCCTATTAAGGTGCTGTTACAGCTTCTGCTATAAACTAAAAAGTGCAGTTACTAGAAAACAAAAGTAGTAAACCTAATCACAAGCACACAACAAGAACAAAAAGAAAAAGATAGGCAACCAGACGACACAAAGATTTTATAGTGGTTCCCCAAATCTGTGTAGTCCACTCTTCTACCACCCTGGTAGGAATCCGCTCAGGTTTTTGATGAGGTGCCCTGCTACCAATGAGTTTTTGATCAGGTGCTCAAAAACCAACCCAAGTCTTTTGATCAGGAGACTTGCAACCAAGAATCCCTTTTGAAGGGAGATGACAACCCTTTATACAGGAGGGGGTGAGAGAGTGATTTTGTCTTCTTTTTCTTAATAAATTGAGAAGACTTAAGTGGATTGATATTAGCAAAAGCTCCCCTTGAGATATTGATTGGTTCAGGAAGATCTGGAAGCTTTGCTGCAGGGTGATAGGCCTTCAAGGTGATGATGTTTCCAGCAAACTTCTTAGACAGATATAGAATGGTTGTCTCTTGAAGCCTGGAGATGTATGGAAGAAGAAGACTCTTGATATTTTATGATTGTTCTTCTTCCTCTTGATGAAGATCACTGCCTGTCACTGTATGCTTCAGTGAATTTTTGTGTGTGAAGCTTTTCTTTTTGAGTGATCCTGCTGCAGTTATTTCTTGCAGTCTATCTTTTTCTGATTGAGTGTATTGCTGTCTCTTTTCTTTTTCTGAAATGAATTGCTGTGTTGCTGACTGAATGAGTCTCGATCTATTATTCTTCGCTGTCTATTCAAAAATTTGAATCATCTGTCATTAATGCTGACGCCTTGAAGAATAATCGGCATTAAATCATTTCCTCAACTGTCCCGTGGAAAATCGGCAAGTAATAATCCTGAAGAAGGTCGTAATCAATGCTCCCTCTAACAGATACATTCAGAGAATGTAGAACATTAATTACTCAGGGATTACCATATTAGAATGGGGACAGAAGACCGGAAATTGCTAAGTCTGGAATCGTCGAACGAATAACAGAATTCGTCGAACTGAGTTACCAGTTCGTCGAGTTGAGATATTGTATTCGTCGACCGGACAGCTTATATTCGTCGAGCTGAGTTCCATGATCATCGAGCTGAAACTGAACTGCTGTCCCTTGCCTATTCTCTGTCTGAAGTTCGTCGGGCTGATAACTGTGTTCGTCGACTAGAGTTCAGCGATCATTCTGGACTTGTGAAATTCTGTGTTGACTGATATCCTGTGCGTCGGCATAAATCTTCTGGTGTCGACCCAGGTGGTGTCGACTGATTGTTCTTGGTGTCGACACAAGTTTTCTGGTGTCGACACAAGTTGGTGTCGACTAATATTCTGGGTGTCGACACAATTCTTCTGGTGTCGACACAAGCCTTCTGATTCCAGAATTCATTGAACAAAGAACAGAGTTCGTCGACCTGAGAAGTTGACTTCGTCGACCTGAGTTCAATCTGGACTTAGAATAATTTTGGATGAATTTGTTGAAGAGATAATCCAGGATTCGTCGAACTTAGAACTGGGTTCGTCGACCTGAGAATGCAGTTCTTCGACCTGAGACTAAAGAATAGTCTGGACTTAGAATGCTGAAGGTGGAGTCCAAAGATCGTCTATCTGTGACTGTAATTCATCTACCTAAGAACTTATAACTGAAAGTTCTTGTGAAGCTGTGGTCAAAGTTCATCGATCTCAAGATCCAGTTCATCGACCAAAGTCTGAAGCTGGACTTAGAATAATTTTGAGTTATCCTGACGTTAACTTGTAGAAGAAGAATCCCAGATTTCGTCGACCAGAGAATGAAGATCGTCGAGCTCAGCTCTGAGAATTATCTCAAGATCGTCGAGCTGAGAACGTCTTTCGTCGACCTGAGTTCGACGAACGTCGAACTCGTTTTACTTAGTCTTGAAATCTTCTAATTCTTGAGTCTCTGGCTGTCTTGTTGATAGCTGGTCCATCTGATGTTGACTCTAAGGACTTGGCCTAGACTCTAGGACACAACTTTGACCCTGGCTATACATGTTGGGTCACATCATCCTAAGTTAGTGAACCTAGCCCAAATAAACTAGGGATCCAACAATCTCCCCCTATTTGGGCGAGGTCACTAATAGACTCAAAACAGAAGCATAAAATAAACAAAGAAAGAAAAAGGTATATCTGGCAGAGATTTACTAACACATGCAGCAGATATATATGTACATGAGCTTTGTTTAAACAGATAACACAGTTTTAAAGTAGATGCAAAAAAACTAAAACAATGTAAAGGTTATTTCTTCTGCTTCTTATCGATAGGCTTTACTTCTTTAGTCTTTTCACCTGGCTTTGTAAATATAATTTCTCTATTTGGATCCAGAGCCTGTGCCTGAGTCATTGTCATATCAGCTACCCCAATAATCTTCAGAGAGGTGGTTCTGGGGACAACTGCTTCAGGATGTAGCTTAATGTAATCATCAACATTGAAGAGTTTATTTGCTTTATCAAATCTCTTAAGTTCTTCTTTTCTGTATTTGGACATGGTGGAGTATCCTGATATATCTTTGCCTTCAGGCTTTGCTTTATTAATCAAGGACATACCAATAATTTCCTGGAATCTAGCCATTCTAGCAGTATTGGCTGTCTCAGGGTCTTCAAAAGGAACAAGTGGTGAATATGGTCTTTCAGTATTTTCATCTTTTTATTCTGCAGAGATAGTTTGTTGTTGCTGCTGATGTTGTTGTTGATGTTGCTGTTGTCTTTCTGAAGAGTATTGCCTTGGCTGACTTCTTCCAGAGGGTCTCCCTTGGTGTCTCTGATAGGTTTGAATAGGGGCAGACCTCTGAGAGCTAGAGCCAGAAGCACCAGCTGTTGGAGGAGGTGGAGGAGGTGGATCTCTTCTATACTTATGAGCTGGTGGAGGTGAGTATTTCCTGCTTCTTTTCTTCTCCTTTTGCCGATTTTTAGACATCCACATCCATGCTGGTGTTCCTTTGTAAGGAGTGATATTTTGGTGGATATAGTATGGAGTGTCATTCTTTGAGTTTGGCTTAGCAGCAGTAGGAGGAGGAGCCTTTCTTTTCTTTGACAGAAGTCTCTTCTTTTTCTTAACAGCTTCTTCATCTGAATCTTCTTCTTCTTCATCATCATCATCAGAATCTTGAGTATTATCATATAGGGCATTTATTTCACTCAAGATGTCCTCAGATATAATTGGTTTCTCAGTTTGAATTTGAACAGAGCTTTCAGCTGCTTTGGTTTCTTCTGCAATGTCAGCCAAGATCAACTCATCTAGATCTGGCATAGGGGAATCATCCATCACAAAAATTGGTACAGAGATGGCTTCTGGAGCTGATAGAATGACTGCCAAGGTTGGTGCAGAAACTGAAATTACAAAGCTGTCACTAAGTTGCTTAACAACTTCTGTACTGACAGGAGAAGTATAGGGAACAATAGCCAACTGTGGCTTAGTGAATTCAGCTGGAAGAAAACTCATATGTACAATATCAAAGATTTTCAACAAATCCTCTAAGTCAACTGTGGGATTAAGAATAAAATCACCACCAGTTTGGAGTTCTTCAGAATCTGACTCATCAAAATCCATGTCAGTATCAATAAAATCAATTAAATCTTTATCTATACAATTTGTATATTCTGCTGTGGAGACTGGAGCATCTGCTGGTGCTAGAGCTGAAGACTCTGAAGCTGTAGCTGCTGCTTCATCATCAGGCATCTCCCCCTGCCTGGTTTCAGTGGGGACTGAGGCCAGGCCCCTAACTGAGGAGGGGGCAGCAGTGAGAGCAGAAATGTGAGCAGATAAAGATGAAATTGTGGTAGCAAGAGGTGTAATGGCCTATGCTATAAGTGATTTGGGAAGGGGAGTGATGATGGATATGATAGATGATATGGTAGAGGGATCTAGTGATATTGTGGTAGATGTTGTTGCAGTTGGTGTGGAGGTGGCAACCATGGTAGGGATTGAGGGTGTAACATCAGGTATGTGAATGTTTGATGTTGATGGGGATGGATGGGTGACATCTTGCATAATAGTGTCTGATGGTAGATGGTAAGATGGTATGTAAGATAGATGTGGGGGAAGAGGTGATTGTGGTGTTGTAGGAATGTATATGTCATGAGGGGATTCAAGAGGTGTTGGTGGTTGATTTTCCTGAAGGGGGGAAGATGGAGTATCAGTGATACCAAGTGAAATGTCAGTGATGTGAATTGGTAAAGATGGAGTGGTTGGGGTTTGTGTTGTTGGAGGAAAAGCTGGAAGAGTAGATGTGGAGGGAATGCTCTCTTCAGCAGGGTGGGAAGTGGCTTTGACAGCCCTTGTGCCTTCAGAAGCTTTGGTGGAAGAGGTGGAAGCCTTAGAGGGCTTAGTGATGGTCCTCTCCCACCTGCCAAATAAGGCACATGTTAGCCTTTTACTGGCATTTATGAATATGGTCTGGGAGACCAGTGATTCAACAGCCTTTTCCTGTAGGAATATCCCTAGAAGCCTTCCAAAACAGACTTCCTTCTTGTTGTTCTTCTTCTTTATCAGATCAAACAAAGTTTGTGCCCAGTTGATTGTCTTCTTGTTGATGATTGCAGACATAACCAGAAACTGGTGTCTGGTAATATAATCGTGTGCAGTGTGTTTTCCAAGTAGTACTTTGCCAACTAAGTCTGCTAAAAATTTATAGGGGGCAGACAAGTGTTTCTTCAAAAGCTTGTTAGGGTTTTCTACAGCATAACCCATGAGGCTAAACATCATATCTGATTCCTCTGTTTCTATTTCTAGTTCCTCTTCTCCATTTTTCAATCCAAAATTTCAGTTAAGATTGCGGGGGTTAAAGAGATGGAGTTACCCGCGATAGTGCCCGTCATGGTATTCTCTTCTGTTGACGATAAGGTGTAAACCCATTCCCTGATTTCAGTACTGTGCAGTTTGATCCTTCTGGTCATCAGGGTTTTTAGTTCCTGTTCTTCAAGAAGTTCCAGTATATACAGAAAGATGGGATATGAGTGTTGGAACGATTCAAAATCCACGTCAAAACCGGTGTCGAATTTTATGCCTGCGAGATTGCTTGCCAGAGTCGCCATGGAATCACCTGCAAGAAAGACACAGAAACGGCGATCAAGTGCAAAGGAACAGAAAGCGCGGGATGGA
The DNA here is from genome assembly GCA_039583875.1 of Platanthera guangdongensis. Taxonomy (NCBI): domain Eukaryota; kingdom Viridiplantae; phylum Streptophyta; class Magnoliopsida; order Asparagales; family Orchidaceae; genus Platanthera; species Platanthera guangdongensis. The sequence goes on along the minus strand of CM077160.1, from coordinate 108,682,400 downwards.
GGTCGAAGAAAACCTAGATATAAAGTTTACCGGAATATGAATCTACAGACTCCGTTCCACGAAAATAAAAATAATTCTTCGAACTGAGGTCGACGAAATGATTTAGAGTTAAATAATTCGTCGATCTCATCAAAAGAATTGAAGACGGTTCGTCGAACTCCGTTCGACGAATATCTTCTGAAGCAAAGTTCGTCGATCGCTGGTCGACGAAAATTGTTTCACTCTCAGAGAGTTCGTCGATCTCCGTTCGACGAATATCTCTCAAACTTTCCTTAGTTCGTCGAACTCCGTTCGATGAACTCTGGAAAATTCGTCGATCGTAGACAGAACTTAAACTAAGGCTTCTCCATTGATCATTCTCAGCTGATTTAAAAAGAAGACATGATTCTTCTCATCCAGAGGTTTGGTGAATATGTCAGCTCTTTGTAAATCAGTGTAGATATAGACAAGCTAAATTTTATTTTTGTCTACACACTCCCTAATGAAATGATGTCTTATGTCAATATGTTTTGTCCTACTATGGTGAACTGGATTCTGGGCTATGGCAATAGCACTTGTATTATCACAGTGTAGGGTTGAATTATTTAAGTTGAACCCATAATCTAGAAGCTGATTTTGTATCCAGAGCATCTTTGAACAACAGCTGCCTGCTGCAATATATTCTGCTTCAGCAGTTGATGTTGACACTAATGTTTGCTTTTTACAAAACCATGATACTAGTCTCATACCGAGGAACTGACAAGTTCCTGAGGTACTTTTTCTATCTACCATGCATCCAGCAAAATCAGCATCAGAGTATCTAGTTAACTCAAATTATGATTCAGCAGGATACCATAGGCCTAGATTAGGACAACTCTTTATATATCTCAAAATCCTTTTTATCAAAATAGGTGAGATTCTTTAGGGTTCACCTGGAACCTAGCACATAAACATGTAGCAAACATAATATCTGGCCTACTTGCTGTGAGGTATAATAGGGACCTAACAATGCCCCTATAAAGTTTCTGATCCATAGGTTTCCCTGGTACATCAGAATCCACAACAGCATTGGTAGCCATGGGAGTTTTCTTTGTTGATGCATCAGCTATCCCAAACTTTTTTAGAAGTTCTTTAGCATATTTTGCTTGAGAGATGAAGATGCCATCAGGAAGTTGCTTCACTTGGAGACCAAGGAAGTAGGAAAGTTCTCCCATGCTACTCATTTCAAATTTTGAATGCATGAGGTCAGAAAACCTCTTGCACAATTTTGAATCTGTAGATCTAAATATGATATCATCTACATATATTTACACTAAAAAGATTTGGTCCTTATGATGTCTAGTGAAAAGAGTTTTAACTACAGTTCCTCTTGTAAATTTATGCTATAATAAGAAACTTGTTAAGGTCTCATACCAAGCTCTTGGAGCTTGCTTTAGACCATAAATAGTCTTATGCAATTTAAAAACATGAGAGGGATAAGTTGGAGAAACAAAACCTGGAGGTTGTTCTACATAAACCTCTTCTTGTAATACTCCATTCAAGAAAGCACTCTTCACATCCATTTGAAAAACTTTGAACCTTTTGTATGCTGCATAGGCAAGGAAAATCCTTATAGCCTCTAACCTGGCAACTGGAGCAAAGGTCTGATCATAGTCAATCCCTTCCTCTTGCCTATACCTCTGAGCAACAAGCCTAACCTTGTTCCTCACAATGACTCCTTGGGCATCAAGGTTATTCCTGAAAACCCATTTGGTTCCAATAACTGGGTAGTTTTGGGGTCTTGGAACCAAATCCCAAACTCTACATCTCTCAAATTGGTTTAGTTCCTCTTGCATTGCAAGGATCCAGTGGGGATCCTGCTCAGCTTCATGAATGGATAGAGGTTCAACCTGAGAGAGAAAACAGGCATGCATCAAGTCATGGTTGAGTTGATGCCTTGTCTGTACACCTGCTGAAATGTGTCCAATCACTTGAGATCTGGGGTGATCCCTAAGTGTGACAAGATCAGTGGGTGGAGTTGGTTGTGCAGTAGCATTTGGAATTAATTCCTCTTGTGGAATTGCATTTGCTGTTGGTAGAGGTCCAGTTTCTTCAGTTTCATCTTCTTCACTTTCTTCAATTGCTTGTGGAGAGGGATGAGTTAGAGCCTATCGGGTGAGGTTTAGTCCATCCAAGGTCTCACACAAGTGGGGTACCTGCAAGTTGCTACTGGTAGAAATTTCTTTCTCCTTGCAGTACATGTTAGTCTCATCAAAAGAAACATGAATAGACTCCTCAACTTTTAATGTTGATTTATTAAACACCCTATAGGCCTTGCTTACTTGGGAGTATCCTAGAAAAACTCCCACTTCAGCCTTATCCTCAAACTTTCTAATGTATTTCTTGTCATTGTTGTGTATATAACATGTACAACCAAATACTTTAAAATAGTTAATTTTAGGTTTCTTCCCTTTGAGCAATTCATAGGGAGTCTTATTCTTCAGTTTGTGAATTAGGCTCCTGTTCAGGACATAATTTGCAGTGCTTACAGCCTCTGCCCAAAAGGTTAGTGGCATGTATGCATCAACAAGTAATGTACCTGCAACTTCAATGAGTGTCCTATTTTTCCTTTAAGCTACCCCATTTTGTTGGAGAGTTCTAGAAGCTGAGAAGCAATGCCTGATACCTTCCTTCTCACAGAACTCATGCATAAGAAGAGACTCAAACTCTGTGCCATGATCACTTCTAATCAATGCAACATGAGTAGAGAACTTAATCTGTATGGTCATGAGAAAATCTGTAAGAACCTTGAATATATCTGACTTTGTTCTCAGAAAGAATACCCAACTGAACCTGGAGAAGTCATCCACTATAACTAAGGTGTAGGATTTCCCTCCTAGGCTTTGTACTGCAATGGGTCCAAAGAGATCCATATGTAGCAAGTACAAGATCCTAGGTGAATCACTCTTATTAATTGATTTAAAACTAGTTTTAGTTTGCTTGCCTAATTGACAAGCCCTGCAGAGACCTTCCTTCTTGTAGAGGGCAGAAGGTAGTCCTCTAACAAGGTTGTGCTTAGATAACCTAGCAATCTTCCCCCCTTCAGGGATTACCGCATTAGAATGGGGACAGAAGACCAGAAATTGCTAAGTCTGGAATCGTCGAACGAATAACAGAATTCGTCGAACTGAGTTACCAGTTCATCGAGCTGAGATATTGTATTCGTCGACCGGACAGCTTCTGTTCGTCGAGCTGAGTTCTATGATCGTCGAGCTGAAACTGAACTGTTGCCCCTTGCCTATTCTCTATCTGAAGTTCGTCGAGCTGATAACTGTGTTCGTCGACTAGAGTTCAGCGATCATTCTGGACTTGTGAAATTCTGTGTTGACTGATATCCTGTGTGTCGACATAAATCTTCTAGTGTCGACACAGGTGGTGTCAACTGATTGTTCTTGGTGTCGACACAAGTTTTCTGGTGTCGACACAAGTTGGTGTCGACTAATATTCTAAGTGTTGACACAATTATTCTGGTGTCGACACAAGCCTTCTGATTACAGAATTCATCGAACATAGAACAGAGTTCGTTGACCTGAGAAGTTGACTTCGTCGACTTGAGTTCAATCTGGACTTAGAATAATTTTGGATGAATTTGTTGAAGAGATAATCTAGGATTCGTTGAACTTAGAACTGGGTTTGTCGACCTGAGAATGCAGCTCGTCGACCTGAGACTAAAGAACAGTCTGGACTTAGAATGCTGAAGGTGGAGTCCAAAGATCGTCGATCTGTGACTGTAGTTCGTCGACCTAAGAACTTCTAACTGAAAGTTCTTGTGAAGCTGTGGTCAAAGTTCGTCGAGCTCAGGATCCAGTTCGTCGACCAAAGTCTGAAGTTGGACTTAGAATAATTTTGAGTTATCCTGACTTTAACTTGTCGAAGAATCCCAGATTTCGTCGATAAGAGAATGAAGATTGTCGAGCTCAGCTCAGAGAATTATCTCAAGATTGTCGAGCTGAGAACGTCTTTCGACGACCTGAGTTCGACGAACAATGAACTCATTTTACTTAGTCTTGATATCTTCTAATTCTCGAGTCTCTAGCAGTCTTGTTGATAGCTAATCCATCTGATGTTGACTCTAAGGACTTGGCCTAGACTCTAGGACACAACTTTGACCATGGCTATACATGTTGGGTCACATCATCCTACGTTAGTGAACCTAGCCCAAATCAACTAGGGATCCAACACACCCTAACCCACCCCAAACTCTAAGAGAGGGTGACCCTACTGACCTTGGGACTCTGGCCAGAGCCCCAACCCCTTTGGGTGAGGATTGGACCCTCCATGCCCCAAGAATCCTAAACCCTAAACTCACCCTTAAGGGCCCAAACTTTAGTCACATCAAAACCCAATCAAAACATACTCAAATGGGTTGAGATTTTAACCAGTGAATCATGATGAGCCCTAAGACCATCCACCAAAGTTTTGGGGGTTGTTGAGGTAATTAAATGCCTTAATTAAACTATACAACAATTATTAAATTTTTACCAAAACTATAGAAAAGTTTTATCCAAAAATTCCCATTTTTGGATAGATCTTAGGTATAGATAAGATTGACTCCTTGACAAAATTTCAGGTCATTTGGACATGTGGTTAAGTGGGGGCACTTATTTTAATCTCTGACTAGCCCTAAATATAGACTGCACCATTTTGGGTGTCGAGGTCAGACAACTGAGCCAAATTGGTTGAAACAAATTTTAAATTAAAATAGACCTCAAGGGAAACAACTTTTGTGTTGACCACGTTTTCTGTAGAAGCCTCTATGTATTTCTAATAAATAAAAATATTTTCTAAAATTAATGAGGCAGAAATCAAATAAAAGGAATTAATTAATCCTAAGATTAAATCGGAGGCAGTGCGAATCTTGGCGCAAATCGTGCGGCAGCTGGTCATCTTCAACCTCCAACCTACGGATGAGATTGCCCCGTCCTGGAGCCCTTTCTAAGTATTGCTGCCGGCCACCCAGCCATCTCCCCGGCCGGCCACCGCCTCCACCACCTTCGTTGAGGTGGTGGCTATCGCCAGATGGCGGCACGCCCGCCGGAGAGGCTATTTCTGGTGAATCCAAGAGGTGAGAAAAGCCCAAAGAATTTGGGAAAAATCTCACATAATCGGGCTCAATTGAGCCCGATATCTCTCCTATTAGATCTAGGATCCTAACACTGAGGGAGAGGGGGAGAAATCGACCTTCTGGGTGGAGCGCAGCCGTGCCGATTGCCGGGTCTCCATTTACGGTGGAGGACTCGCCGGAGTTCTGCAACAACACTATGGAAGGACTTGATTTCATCGAGGGAAGAGTGTAAATGACTCCTCTGGGTCTGGGGAGTCTTTTTAAAGAATCAGAATGGGGAGGGGAGGGGTCTTTCTTCATGGCTCCATTAATGGATAATGAAGAGGTTTCAGCCATGGGTGGTTACACTGTTCTGGCCATTGAACAACCAAAAAAATGACCCCGGGCCTTCTCTACACTGAATGGGGAATCGAATCAAAGCTTTTGAGATGAAGAGAGGGGCCCTTGGTCTCCCTTGGCCAAGAATGTTCTCCTCGTAATTTCTCTCTCCTCTATTAAAGGGCAAGTGAAGCTGTTCTCACTCCTAGTCACCTTGGCCGAAATTGATGGATTAATTCAGTCAAGTTACACCCTTAAACCCATCTAGATGATTAAAATGGAGCTAGCCAAAATGGATTTGGGTTTGAGCTTGAGTTAGCCTATTTGGGTTAACTTAACTCAAAGGCGGTTAGCTCAACCCTAGGTCACATTGGGTGACCTAGCTAACCCTAGGGGGTGATTAGTGACCACTTAGCCTCTACTAAGGTCTAGGGAGACCTTGGTGGGGTGGGTTTGGCACCTTGGGGGTCACTTGACCCTTAGGAAGGGTACTTTGACCAAATTAGGGCTAGGGTTGGCTTGGGTCAACTTAGCCTCCTTGGTTGACCGCAATGGGTCCTTAGTGATCCTATGGCCCCCCCAAAGGGCTAGGGAAATTGTGATATGGTCCTAGAGTCAAGTTAAAACCCTAATGTCAAACCGTAGGGATAGTATTTGAAATGTGCTAATTGCATACCATGGTGGTCTCACCTTCTTTTCTAGGTTCACTTGGTCTTCTGGGGCTTCCTCAGGTTTTGTCATGCCCTTGCCATGACAAAACCACTCTTGGGGGTCTAGTTGTTTGAGGTATGTTACAAATTCCAATTTATAAAAATAAAAAATTTCGTCCCCGAAATTCAGGTTAGGCCTGCGGGGTTCTAGAGAAAAAGGAAAATATTATGTAACATCCCTTAGAAGGTTGAAATTATACCTGCCTCGAAGAGTCCCGGGTACTTCTGCAGCATTAGGTCTCATGGTTCCCAAGTGTGCTCCTCCTGCCTATGGTTCCTCCACAGGACTTTGACCAATGAGACCTTCTTATGCCGTAGGGTCCGTACCGTTGTATCGTCAATCCTGACCGGCTCCATGCTGACTGACCGATCCGACGCCACTGGGACATCCGTAACAGAGATCAGCCGCTCAGGCCATAGCAAAGCTCTCCGAAGGGAAGAGACGTGGAAGATGCCATGCAGTCCTGCTAACTCTGGCGGAAGTTCCAGCCTGTAGGCCAAGGGGCCAATCCGCTCAAGGATCCTGTAGGGCCCCATGTATCTAGGACTGAGCTTCTTCCGCCTTCGAACCAGTGAAACTCCATGCATCGGCCGAATATTCAAGAACACCCGATCTCCTACCTAGAACTCCACCTTCCGATGCCGCGCATCATAGTACTTGGCCTGCCTGCTCTGAGCCTCCAACATCCTGTCCCGAATTAGCCTCACCTGAGCATCTATGTCCTCCACGAACTCCGAGCCAAAAGACTTGGGGTCCTCGTCCTGGACCCAAGATAGAGGGGTCCGACACCTCCGTCCATATAGAGCCTCATAAGGGGACATGCGTATACTGGCCTGATGACTATTGTTATAGGAGAACTTGATCAGTAACAATAGTATCTCCCAAGGCTCCCCGCGATCCAGAATGTATAAGCGCAGAAAATCCTCCAAAGTTCGGTTGGTGCGCTATCTATCCATCTGTCTGAGGGTGGAAGGCTATGTTAAAGGTCAACTGAGAGCCCAGGTTAGCCTGAACCGACCTCCAATCCTTGGACTTAAAATGCACGTCCCGATCCGACACGATCATCTTGGGTACTCCATGTAGCACACAAACTGCTCCATAAACTTCTGCACCAGATCAACTACCGGAGCGTCCTTCCTGACTGGGATAAACCTGGACACCTTTATCAGCCCGTCAACGATGACCTAAATTGAATCGTTCCCTACATGCGACCGAGGTAGCCCGTGTATGAAGTCTATGGCTATATCCTCAAACTTCCACTCCGGCACTGAAAGTGGCTGCAATACCTGGCCGGACTCCTACACTCCTCCTTCACTAGCTGACAAGCCTCGCAATGCGTCACAAAATATGTGATGTCCTTCTGCATTCCTGGCCAAAACATGGTCTTCTTTAGATCTGCTTCCATCTTCATGATATCCGGGTGCACAGAGTATCTACTGCAGTGAGCCTCTGACATGATGTCCTCCCGAATCCGGCCTCCTGCCGGTATATAGACTCTTCCCCTAAAACAAAGCAGCCCATCTCTCAGTGAATAATCCCCAGTCGTGCCTTCCTCCAAGGCTCTAAAAATGGGCTCCATCCTCGCATCCAGCCTCTGCCTGTCCCTAATGCGATCCCGGATGTCGTCTGTGGTACTCATCGATGCGAGGTACTCCCTGTACAACTCTGGATCATCCTCGGATACCAGGGATATCTGCATCTCCTCCAACATACGCACCAGCTCCATAGACATCAACTAAGGCTCTATTCCTGACGTGATGGCTCTCAGGCTCAGAGCGACTAGCACCATGTTCACCTTGCCGGGATGGTAATGCATGGTATACTGATAGTCTGATAGGAACTCTACCCAGCGCCTCTGTCGGATATTCAGCTCCTTCTGAGTATCCACATACTTCAGGTTCTTGTGGTCTGAGAAGATATCATAATGCACCCCGTAGAGGTAGTGTATCCAGATCTTCAAAGCGAAAATCACCGCTCCCGTTTACAAGTCATGCACCGGATAGTTCTGCTCGTGCTTCTTCAACTATCTGGAAGCATAAGCGATCACGTGCCCATTCTATATCAGAACGGCACCCATCCCCTGGTATGATGCGTCAGTGTATACCTGAAATCCCTCCCTCCCGGATGGAAGCGCAAGAATAGGAGCCGAGGTGAGCTGGCCCTTCAGCTCCTAGAAAGCAGCCTTGCACTGCGGCGTCCAAACGAATGGGGGTCTCTTTCTTCGTCAGAGATGTGAGCGGGAGAGCAATCCGGTAGAACCCCTCTACGAACTTCCGGTAATAGACGACAAGTCCTAGAAAACTCCTCACATATGTGGTTGTCTTCAGCGGTGGCCAATCTAGAACTGCATGAACCTTCACCGTATCTACTACCAAACCCGCTCTACTGATAATATGGCCCAGAAAGGCCACCCCCTTCAACCAGAACTTGCACTTGCTGAACTTCACATACAACCTGTGCTCCCGGAGCTTCTCCAAGGTCAGTGCCAGGTGGCGAGCATGCTCCTCCTCAGTCCTCGAATAGATGAGGATGTCATCTATAAAAATATGACAAAAATGTCAAGGTAAGCCTAGAATACCCGGTTCATCAGGCTCATGAATGCGTATGGGCAATTTGTGAGGCCGAAGGGCATCACTGTGAACTCAAATAGCCCATATCTGCTGCTAAAGGCTGTCTTCGGAATGTCCTCCTTCTGAATACACAGCTAGTAGTATCCTGATCGCAGATCCAACTTCGAAAACCAATGAGATCCCTCCAACTGGTCAAACAGCTCATCAATCCTGGGCAGGGGATACGTGTTTCGGACCGTGAGCCAGTTCAGGGCTCTGTAATCAATGCATAAGTGGAGCGTGCCGTCCTTCTTCTTCACGAATAAAACTGGAGCTCCCCAAGGCAAGGAGCTCGACCTGACAAATTCTACTTCTAACAGCTCCTGCAACTGGCTCCAAAACTCTACCAGCTCCTTCGGGGCCATACGGTAGGGAGCTCTCGATACCGGCTTAGCCCCCGACACGAGTTGTATCTGGAAATCCTGCTCCCGATGCGGTGGTAACCCTGGCAACTTCTCTGGGAATACGTCAGCAAAGTCTCGAACCATCGGAATATCAACAACGGAGCCCTTGATCTCAGCCATCTCGAACAACACCTGGTAAACCTCATCTCCCTGCAGGTGGGCCTTGACGGCTAGAAAAGATAAGAAAAAGAGGCGGGAAACTAGAACAGTACCTTCGAATGTCGCATAGACATCATCATATCTGAGCACAACCCACCTCGTCGGGTCGTCAATCTGAGCGTGGTTTTGGGCAAGCCATGCCATTCCCAGAATGAGATCGAAGTCCGGCAAGCTCAGGATCTTCGTCGGGGCTTCGAGGGTCAACCCATCGATGGTCACCCTCAGGATACAACACATAGTAGATCAGACAACCATCCCATTGGGGAGACGCACCCTCCTGGTAACTCCCTCGTAAAATCTAACGCCCTCCAGCTCCTCGACAAAGTCCTCTGAGACGAAATTGTGCAATGCCCCCGTGTCGAAGAGAGTGAGGGCAGGCTCGCCACACACCAACACTACTCCTGAGTTTATTAGACTATTCTTAGTTATCTAGTTTAAGATTCTTCCATAACATTTAAACTATTTCAAATCTACATAATCCAATCTTAGAAAGAAAAGATCTTAAAAATTTAGATGTACCTATTATTACCCTCCCCGGGTCCCGGGGCTGTGCCAAATCCAAGGCATAAACTTGCCCACTGTCCTGCCTGCGTTCTCTCCCGTGAAATCCACAGCCCCGGCCACGTCCCTGCCCACCAAACTGCCGAGAAGGTGGGGCCTCCTGGAGTTCTGGTAATGGTACCCCTCTCATAGGGCAGTTCCTCCGAAGGTGCCCCGGCTGGTTGTACCAATAACGTGTCGGTGGCTCCTCCACCGCCCTTGACATCTCCCTCATCTGTAGTGGCTGAGGAGCCAACACCACCGAGGTCCTATGCTCCTGCCTGTCCTCCTGATATGGCTGATCCCCATTCCGATTTTCCCCAATAACTCGACCTCTCGGCAGGTCTCTCCTACCACCGATCACAGTGTCATTGCCGATCTCTTTCGACCCCGAACAACAAGCTGGTCTGCCTCCAGCTTCTTGGCCATCTCCAAGATCCTGTCCAAACTCCCATCAGAGATGAAAAGGAGGGACTGCCTCGTGTCATCGTGAAGGCCCTTGTAGAACCTCTTCGCATAGCCCGCAATGTCCAGCTGGTACAAATCCGCAAAGTGGTCTAAATGAGTAAACTCCTGATAGTACTCCAAAACTGTCCAGCTTCCCTGCCTCAACTGCAGGAACCTGTCCTCCAACTTATCACTCGTTGACTGAGGTACAAAATGCTCCAGTAAGGCTACCCTGAACTCCTCCCAGTAAGGCTGCCCTGAACACCACCCCAGCAAAGGTGGTGTCCGACAGCAAGTTCCACCACCTCTTCGCATGCGACTCCAGACATGACACTGCCAAAGTCACAACATCCTCTGTCGGGCATCTAATACCGGCCAGTATCTCGTAAATGATGCCAACCACTCTTATGTACGAACTGCAGTCTCCATCCTGGGATAGGATGGGGGGATAAAGCCTCCGGAAGACGCTCATCCAGTTTGCCCCAGGATTTGGCTGAGGAGCCGGAGCCCGCTGAGCCCTGAAGGCCTCCAGAATATCATTAAAAGTCTGGCCTATCTCTGTCTGCTGAAACGGAGCCGGAGCTGGCGAAGGTGGAATCATGTTCTGAGCCTAAAATTCCCCCTACTGGGGAGTAGGGTTTGTCACAGGCTACAAAGGAAAATTCCAATTGTTAGACGATAAATGAAAGGAAGAAAAGAGATGGGACTTTTGCATGTGATTTCCCCTTATGAGCACACCATTGTTTCCGCTGCTAGTTTGTCCCCAAACTAAGCTCGCGCAGGGTGGTCCAGGGTTTTGTGGACTTCTTTTTCTTCGGATCGAGGTTTTCTCTAATACCAGTTTGAAGACCCCATTTTTTGCTACGCTACCGGTTCTTATGCCCAGAATTGACGTTTCGCGGTGACACCTTCTCTCGGGAAGGTTGACACTACGAAACGCTAACCCTCCCGGCACAATAGAATCACCAAAGTTGCGGAAGCTTATAAAAGAAGACAGTAAATGCCAAGTCCATGAAACATATCGCATATAAATATATAGTATGAATCACAACATGTCCCAGAATAAAAGGAGTATCAAAAAAGACGAGCAAAAAGGTAAACGGGCTTATGCCCGGTATAATAGAATCCTCACTACAAGGTCACTCACGGAAGCTAATAAAACTAAACACTCACGGAGCTAGAAGCGGGTGCTCCCGTGCTAGACTGGACCACCTCCATGTGCACTGTGCCCTGCTGTTGCTGCCTCTCCAGCTGCTGCCTGTCACCCATCCGGAGCCCCTGAAAAAAATATGGTCCACCGACCGTTAGTCATAAGACTAAGCCAACTATCATCACCGCCTCCCCCCCGCGACTCCTAGGCATCGTGCAGGAAGGGGGATAGGGAAGATATTAAGGTGGAGAAGTGTCAAAGCACATGACGGCGGACCTAAACTAGCAGTGACATCACAGAGCTATAAAGGTGGACATCAATAATATGATAATACTAAAGTAAGGCAGTAAAATAAAAATAGTAAGAGAGCAAACTATATTGAAGAATAACCTTACCTTATATGAATGCCCATACAAACTTATAAGTTAAGTGGCCTTTTGCAAGACTCCCATCGTATAAGCTATCCCATACTAGGTTATACGATGAGGTGTTAGGTTTTATGCAAGTATGAGTGCCGTGAAATGTTATGCGGATGAAATGCTATGTTCACACAAGTGCAACTCACGCACACTACTCTATGCGCATAAACCTTTAGTTCCCAAAGAACAACTCATGCTATGCAAGACCCAAAATTTATAATAGTAGTAAAGATAGTTTTTACGGACGCTAAATATAACAAGTTAGAGTTTTAAATTATGCAATGCATGAAGTAATAGTAGTTGATTTTATTCTTGAAAATACCTAACATGCATTCCTAGCATAAATCATCCCAGAGAGCAAGAGTTAGCTAAACTCTCAGGTACCTCGCGTTGTGGCAAACAGAGGCAGTAGGTCAGTCCACCCCACTACTAGGCCAACATTCATGCCACCCAACCTATACCTTTGTACGCCTCAACGTGAAGGACACACCACGAAGCCTCTGCGTACCTTGCTGGCAAAACCACCAATCTTTCTTTGGCTAAGTGTTAACCACACTCGCCGAGTCAACGTACTGACGTCGGTGTGAATGACTGTCAAGTAACAAAGACCCACCACCTTATGTTATACACATATAAACAAGAATTTCCGAGACATAGGCACCCCGGACTAACCCGTCTGTCAAAACTACCTACCGAGCCATCGACTCGCCGGTCTAACCTGCCCACTTCTAAAACCACCGAGCTTATCGCTCGAATGACCAAGCTAAAATAACAACACTGAAACTAGAGGTGAGTGTAAGTGGAGTTTTAGTATAGACTAATTACTCTTGTAATCAATTTACTCTTACAATTTACGTTAACCTTCGACTGCCCAGAGCATTCCCTGTGAAGGGTTCTCGAGGACACTAAGAACTATGATGGGCTGAAGCCCAAAGCTCCCTTTTGCAAGACACTTATTGTTATTGGTTGCTAACCATGTCCCAACTCACTGATTTACTCTTGAACTGTTCCTAAGTGTATTTGGACTCCCTCACCAGGGAAGGACGATCATTCGTCGCTCCCAGGTATGACCTTAACCTAGCCAACCATGCTCTCACAACCTGACCTACATTGATGAACTCAGTCATATTCTATAGGTTAAGTATACCACATACCCCTTTACCCCATACCTAAGTTCTAAAGATTCCCTGATATTGCTGTTTTGCTATGTGCAGACCTAGTGAGCTAAATGACATGCAAGAATGGTGACCCCCATAAATATTCATCTGAATGCCCTAAGATAATTATTAGGGGTCTCTAGTGACAAGATTAGACTAAGTCCAGAAACTTGTAATTTTCCTAATAAAATTGGAATTTATTTAAATTTTCCTAAATTAAGACCATAGGTGATTTTGAACATGAAGTACTAGATTTACATAAGTTATGACCACCCCAAAATTATGAAACCATATGATGCCAATAAATCAGAGAATACCAAGTTTCATAATTTTACATAAATTTTTTGGCCTCTAATTAATTAATCCATAATAAATCTAATAATTATGGGTAAAGAAGGAAGTACTAAAAATTATCATCAGAAAATTATGGAAAAATTACTGAATTTCAAGGGTGACCAGAAAGGACCTCTGACGAAAGATCATAATTTACCAAGCTCATTAGGTACCAAAATAAAATCAATTAATTTTACTTAGAAACAAGCTCCTTGTGAAGCAACCCCTGTAAACACACTTCCAAAAATTCCACAAAAATTTACAAAGCTTTACAATGTCATAAAAGTTCCTCTGACAAAATTTCATGAGTTTCCGATAAGAGGTTAAATCATAAGAAATTCCTAAATAGATAGAGCAACTTGATGGGTTGTGAATGAAGTACTCCAATTATTGATCTAAAATTCATTCTAAAATTTCTAAAGATTTGTTATGGTCTTAAATCATACATGACTAAATCTCATATAATTTTAAGGTTAGAAAGTCATATATTAAAAATTATTCAAGAAAATCCATGATAGTGCACTTTACGAAGGAACCTACTTGTAAACTCATCCCAACAATATGTAAAATATTCCAGAGATTAATATGACTATAAAATGACTCCTACCATCATTATATGGAAATCCAAGGTCATAGGACCCCTAAATTATTCTTTAAGGTGCAAGGGCCTAATTAGGCATAAAGTTATTTAAGTGGGGTGCAAGAGTCCAACTACCACCTACAATAACCTTAAGGCATTACGCCACCCTAGAAACCCATGGGGTAAACCCCAAAGTCCAAAAAAGGACTAAACACCCTAAGTCCTTCACAAACCCTAAAAAGCTCAATACAAGGCTTGAACTAGGGCACTACGGCTCAACCACCCTAACCCACCCCAAACTCTAAGAGATGGTGACCCTACCGACCTTGGGACTCTGGACAGATACCCAACCCCTTTGGGTGAGGATTGGCCCCTCCATTCCCCAAGAATCCTAAACCCTAAACTCACCCTTAAGGGCCCAAACTTTAGTCACATCAAAACCTAATCAAATTATACTCAAATGGGTTGATATTTTAACCAGTGACTCATGATGACCCCTAAGACCATCCACCAAGGTTTTGGGGGTTGGTGAGGTCATTAGATCCCTTAATTAAACTATAAAAGGATAACAAAATTTTTACCAAAACTATAAAAAAGTTTCTCAAAAAAGTATCAATTTTGGATATGTCCTAGGTATAGATAAGATTGACTCCCTGCCAAAATTTCATGTCATTTGGACATGTGGTTAAGTGGGGGCACTTATTTTAATCTCTGACTAGCCCTAAGTATAGACTGCACCATTTTGGGTGATGAAGTCAGACCACTAAGCCAAATTAGTTGAAACAAATTATAATTAAAATAGACCTCAAGGGCTACAACTTTAGTGTTGACCAATGTTTCTGTAGAAGCCTCTAAGTATTTTTAATAAATAGACACATTTACTGAAATTAATGAGGTAGAAATGAAAAAAAGGAATTAATTAATCCTAAGATTAAATCGGAGGCGACGCGAATCTTGGTGCAAATCATGCGACAAATGGTCATCTTTAACCTCCAGCCTACGACTGAGATTGCCCCGTCCTGGAGTCCTTTACAAGCACTATGGCCGGCCACCCGACCATCTTCCCGGCAAGCCACCGCCTCCACCACCTTCATTGAGGTGGTGGCTCTCGCCAGGCTGCGGCACGGCCGCCGAAGAGGCTGTTTTCGGTGAACCCGAGAGGTGAGAAAAACCCAAAAAATTTGGGAAAAAGCTCTCTTGATCGGGCTCAATTGAGCCCGATATCTCTTCTATTTGATCTAGGATCCTAACACTGAGGGACAGGGGGATAAATCGACCTTCTTGGTGGAGCGCAGCAGTGCCGATTGTCGGGTCGCCATTTGTGGTGGAGGAGTCGCCGGAGTTCTGCAACAGCACTGTGTAAGGACTCGATTTCGTCGAGGAAAGAGTGTAAACGATGTACAACCCCGTATCCAGCGAGTGGGGTTGCTAGGGACCAGACGGGCCGGCCCCCATTTTTCTGAGACTTGGGCAAAAACTAAGGGGGGACGGGGCTCGGCAACATCCAGCTCGCCCAGGCGAGCCCGGCGTATGCTACACGAGTTCGGTCAGCCTCGCGAGCTCGGCGTTCGACGAACTGAGCTCTGCGTTCGTCGAACGGAGCTCGACGTTCGTCTTTCTCTCAACCCTTTCGTCGACCTCCAGATGGCTCGCCGAGTCCTGACAGCTTGGCGGGCTCGCAGCTCGCGAGCTAGGCAGTCTGTGCCCATGCTCGCCGCCCTTGCCGAGTAGAGATTGCTGAGGGCTACTCGTCCATCGATCTGTGAGATATTTTTACCATTTTGCCCCCGCTGGCCTGCCCATAGCCTTTCAGAACAGCGGAGTTACGCTATTGGCAGACCAACCTGGACTGCACATAGCCGTTCAGAGCAGCAGAGGTTGGCTATTTGCAGGCCATTTTTAGAAATCTATAAATAAGACCCAAGGGGTGTCTCAGAAAGCATGCTTCTTGTGCCCTCTTGCTCCATCTTCTAAGCGCTTTCTGAGGTTACCTTAGCCCAGCCTTTGGCTAAGGAGGGAAAGCGCTCTAAGATCTTCCAGGTGTGTGGTGGGTCCTCCACGCTGAGCCCTTGGGTCAGTTCTTCTTTGCTCCCTTTGTTGTCATGCTTGTAGGAGAGAAGTAGGTGCGAGATCACCCCTTCCCCAAGAGTGAACTCCACAAGAGAGCGAGTTTTTGGTTTCAACAAATGACTCCTCTGGGTCTGTGGAGTCTTTTTAAAGAATCAGAATGGGGAGGGGAGGGGTCTATCTTCATGGCTCCATTAATGGCTAATGAAGAGGTTTCAGCCATGGGTGGTTACACTGTTCCGACCATTGAATAACCACCAAAATGACACCTGTCCTTCTCTACACTGAATGGGGAATAAAATCAAAGCTTTGGAGATGAAGAGAGGGGCCCTTGGTCTCCCTTGGCCATGAATGTTCTCATCCCAATTTCTCCCCCCTCCATGAAAGGGCAAGTGGAGCTTTTCTCTCTCCTTGTCACCTTGGCCGAAATTGATGGATTAATTCAGTCAAGTTACACCCCCAAACCCATCTAGATGATTAAAATGGAGTTAGCCCAAATGGATTTCAGTTTGAGCTTGAGTTAGCCTATTTGGGTTAACTTAACTAAATGGGGGTTAGCTCAACCCTAGGACACATTGGGTGACCTAGCTAACCCTAAGGGGTGATTATTGACCCATTGGCCTCTCCTAAGGTCTAGGGAGACCTTGGCGTGGTGGGTTTGGCACCTTGGGGGTCACTTGACCCTTAGAAGAGGCCAAATTAGGGCTAGGGTTGGCTTGGATCAACTTAGCCTCCTTGGTTGACCCCAATGGGTCCTTAATGATCCTACAACCCCACCTAAAAGGCTAGGGAAATTGTGGTAGGTTCTTAGAGTCAAGTTAAAACCCTAAAGTCAAACCCTTGGGATAGCATGCGAAATGTGCTAATTGTAAGCCAACCCCTTCAGCGAGTTAGTTTCTTCTACCCTAGTTCCAGAGGGGTTCATGGAGTCGGACATGTCCTACTACACCGGGAAGGATGACCCAGTCCAACACATACAATGGTTTGAAGATGTAGTGTCGATAAGGCAGATGTTAGATGCCTTCAAATGCAGACTCTTCGCCATCACCATTAAGGAGAAGGCGAGGGAGTGGTTCCACCAGCTACCGGCCAACTCAATCTACTGCTTTGAGGACCTGCGCCGGGGGTTCATGTTAAGGTTCACCACCTCCAAGAAGAGGAAGGAGTCAGAATTTCTATTCCACATCAAACAGGGGGTGAACGAGACCTTGGGAAGCTACGTGGACCGGTTCCAGGAGGAGGTCACCCAGGTCCAGGAGATGCCAGAGCACACCTTGATGATGACCTTCACCTTGGGGCTACAACAAGGTTTCTTCAGGATGGAACTAAAGAGGGTACCACCTCTATCCTAGGAGGAATTAATGGAGAGGGCGGTGAGGGAAGTCGACGAGGAGGCATCAGACCCCGAGTTCGCGAAGAAGTTGGCTCGTTCGGCCACAGAAGAGGAGAAGGGGATATGAAGTGGCCGAGGCCAGGAGGTGGCCGAGGTCAGGAAGTGAGGAGAACCGAAGCCCAACAGAGGGAGCAGCAACAGCAACAGCCCGGGTGGGGTGGCAGGAGCCGAACAACCAGCTCGGCTGGAGGCAGCCAGGGTGGCAAGAACAAGGCTGACAGAGAGGTTTCCACAGAGGAGACAATCGCCAAGGGGGCTAGGGTCAGTTTTATCCTCCAGGATGGAGGCAAGGTCAGAGACCTCCTCTCCCCGATCAGCACCAGGCTATGACGATAGCCATGTAGAGGCGGGGAGGTCAGTAGAGGAGGAGAAGGGAAGTCAGGGTGGAGTTACCCTATTGTGACTTCCACCAGAAAGAAGGGCATGCTATAGACACGTTCTCGGAGTTCCTTAAGTTGAGATGAAACAAGGAGCAGTAGCAGCGGGACCGTCGGGAGGTGTGGATTGAGGAAGTCCTGCTTCGGGCAGAGGAGGATAGCTGCGAGAACCGGGCTGATGTCGAGGCCCAAGGCGGGATCAGAGTGATCCACAGGGGGGAGGGGGTGGGGGGGGGGAGTTGAGGCTTCCGGAAGGCAAGCCTCCACACCATGTACCGAAGGAGCGTTGGCTCCACATCCCAGACCCCACTCCTAGAGGAGAAAATCACCTTCTCAAGGAAAGACATGCCAGATCATGAGGATCCCTTCTACGACGTCTTGGTCATCCAAACCGTGGTCGAGAATTTCACCGTCTCTCGGATCCTCATCGACAACGGGAGCTCAGTCAACGTTATTTTCAAGAAGGAATTTGACACAATGAAGGTGGAGGCCAAAAGTGTGCTGGACTTGGATGGGCCTTTGTTTGGACTCTCGGGAGAAAGGAAGGAGGTGGAAGGAGGAGTAGGTCTCCACATCACTCTGGGGTGGGGGGGGGGGGGGCAATCCCAAAATGGTAGGTTCGTCATCGTGGACTCCCCCAATAGCTACAATGCCATATTTGAATGGCCTCTCATCACCGCCTTCTGTTGCGTCCCCTCGTCCTTCCACCAGTGCCTGAAGTTCAACGCCGAGGGGATCTAGGTCCAGGTCCCGGGCGACCCTAAAGTAGCAAGGGTGTGCTACGTCACCGCAGTGAACTTCATCTCTTGGCAGGAGGGAACCAAGGAGATGGAGCAAAGGATGGATGAGGCGGAGCAGGAAGTAGGTGGAGTGGAGATGGAGGTAGAGGAGAGACTCACCTAGGTGGAGGTGGCGGAGGGAGTTCAGGAAGATCCGACCGAGGTGATGGCCATGGAGGAGGCTGAGGAGGAGCTCCTTATCCCCGGAGAGGGGGCGCGAGAGAATTGGGAGAGCAGTCTCGTTTGGAGGCTGCAGAAGAGGTGGTGGAGATGGAAGTTCTTACCCTTGGAGGTAGGGTGGAGAAGGTGCGCATCAGCGGGGTGCTAACTCTGGTGGACCCGGAGATGATGTTGGCATGCATACAGAAGAACGTGGACATCTTCGCTTGGACCGCGACAGAAATGTTGGGGATCGATGCAGACGTTGCCTGCCACCGCTTCAATCTGGATCCAGAAGCTCGCCCCATCCTGCAGAAGAAGAGGTCCATCGCGGACAAGCTAGTCGAGCCCATCAGGGAGGAGGTGGACAAGCTCCTGAAGGCCGACTTTGTATCCAAAATTCAATACCCCAGCTGGGTCTCTAATGTTGTAATGGTAAAAAAAGGAGACGACCGGTGGAGAATGTGTGTTGATTTTTCTTTACTTAATAAATCATGTCCCAAGGATTGTTACCCCTTGCCTCGAATCGACGCACCGGTTGACTCAGCCGTCGGTTTTCCTGTAATGAGTTTTCTAGACGCTTTTTCAGGTTACCATCAGATCAGGATGCACCCCCTCCCCGATGTAAAAGATGTCTCCTTCATCACCGGGGATGGGTGCTAATGTTATAGGATGATGCCTTTTGGGCTGAAAAATGCAGGGGCGACCTACCAGAAGATGATGGACCGGGTCTTCCAGGAGAAAAAGGGGAGGAACCTCGAGGTGTACGTGGATGACCTGATGATCAAGAGCTGGGAGGTGAACTCCCACCTCCAGGATCTGGAGGAGATCTTTGGTACCCTCCAGAGATACACGATGAGGCTGAACCCCTTGAAATGTGTTTTCGGGGCCAGTAGGGGCAAGTTCTTGGGTCATATTCTCACCCCCGCGGGGGTGGAGCCAAATACTGACAAGGTCAAGGCGATCATGGAATTGGGATCACCTCGGAATATTAAGGAGGTCCAGCGGCTGACGGGAAAGTTGGCAGGGCTCAGCAGGTTCATTTCCCGGGCAGGGGAGAAGTGCTCTCACTTCTTCAAAGCATTGAGGGGAGGCAAGAAGTTTGAATGGACTGAGGAATGTGAGGAGGCGTTCCAGGTCTTGAAGAGGCAGTTGACTCAGTGTAACGCCCCCGCTTTTTTGATATTCGGTTTAATTCGTTATCTGGCGTGATTATGACGTCAGGGCGTTATGTTGACGCATTTTCGGCATATGCCGTTGTTAGGGCGTGGTTTTAGCTCTTAGGTTTCTGTGTGTGGCTGAGTTTATCCTGTTTGCAAGATTACCTAGCGAGTCGGGTCTGTTTTGGTGACTCGGTGGAGCCTCTTTGGGAATGCTTGTGTTTTGTCTTCGGTAGGTGTTTGCCCGAGTTTGGTTCGTCGAATCTTAATTTCGACTGCACCGTTGGGTTCGTAGCATCGGTATTTAGCTACGCTGTGATTTTTGTAGAAATCCATGTTGGCGCGAATTTTGGATCGTTTGGACCACTATTTAATAAGAAACATTATTATAATACTTATATGTCTGAGTATAAATAGCCTTGTGAATAGACAAACCCTATTCATCATCTTCTTCTTGAAAACCTTCGGCCTATTTGCGTAAGAAAGAGTCGTCCTTGTAGTTCCTTTGACCGTCGATTGGAGGAGCTTTGGTGTACGAAATTTTCATCAGAGAGTCGATCTTGATAACTCTCACCTAGATCTACGTTTCAACCGTAAGTTTTTCCCGTTTCGTGTATTTTTAAAGGTTTAGGTTGCGGTTTTGACCCTTTTTCGTCCTGAAAAGTTTCAGGAAGTATTGCTTAGGTGTTGTTGCGGGCAGATCCTTGAGGAGAAGCGTTTACGTGGATAGATTCGGCGATTTGAGACAAGTGGTGACTTCTTCCCCTTGCCAAGCTTGTCTTTTCCTTGTATATTTTCCGTACTGTTCTTCCCTTTGTAGTTTTTGGGAGTAGGGTTAGATCCGACCTTTGCCGATCAGCTTTATGGTATCATTTTTCGGCCAAGTTCAACAAACATATGATTCATTGTATTAGTTTCATTGTGTAGTTGTCGGTTTGGAGTGGTCAGAGTTCGTCGAACATAAGCTAATTCGTCGAACGGAGGTCGACGAACAAAAGGAAATTCGTCAAACGGAGTTCGACGAATAAATGACAATTCGTCGAACAGCGTTCGTCGAACGGAGTTCGTCGAACTGAGCTAATTCGTCGAACGGAGTTCGTCAGACGGAGCTAATTCGTCAAACAGAGTTTGTCGAACGGAGCAGATTCGTTGAGTGCAGCCCTAGGCATTGAGTGTATCCCTTAGGCATTGAGTGTAGCCTTAGCACTGAATCCAGTTTCAATCCTAAGTCCAAAAGTGTTGAGTGCATTGAGTGCACTCAACACGACGTTGAGTGTGTTGAATGCACTCAACGCCTTGCTGAGAGGTCTGCGACGCTAAGTGTAAAAGCGTTGAGTGCACTCAACGCGTCGTTGAGTGTGCTCCATACACTCAACGCCATCAGAATTTGAAGCTAAGTCAAAAGGCGTTGAGTGTGTTGCATACACTCAACGCGGCGTTGAGTGTGCTGAATACACTCGACATCTTCAAGAAAATTTTGGAATCAAAGTTAAAAGCGTTGATTGTGTTGAGCGCACTTAATGCAACATTGAGTGAGCTGAATACACTCAATGCCATCCAGTGAAAATTCTGTCTTAAGTTAAAAGCATTGAGTGCATTGAGTACACTCAACGTGGCGTTGAGTGAGCTGAATACACTTAACGCCATCCTGTAAAATTCTGCCTGTGTTAAAGCGTTGAGTGAGTGTTATACACTCAATGCGCCATTGAGTGAAGCTAGTTTTACTGAGTAGTCTGGTCGGCCTCGAGTGCGTTGACTGCACTCGACGCGGCGTCGAGTACACCCGACGTGACGTCAAGTGTACTCGACGCCTTTCCCGTAAACTTGGGAAATTTCTCCAATTCAACGTATTTCCTCTAATAGCATAATTTTGATAAGTTAGAATCGTCGTGTTTAAGTTGAATCCGTCCAGTTTGAGTTCTATGGGTGTTTGGATATAAGGTTGTGTTTGGTTGGCTTGTTTTCGTGAATCATTGCACCTGGGTATGTTTTGGCCTGTTTTTGGACTGTTGGGTTGTGTTGGACCAGGTGGCCACCACCGCAGTGCCATTTTGATACGTTTGGGTCTGTTAGTTCGGTTTGGACAGTTTGGTTCCGACTCTGACCCGGTTGTTTTACCAGTGTTAATGATTCACATGTTGGTGAGAGTTTAATCTCATTTTCTTCTTCTTATGGATAGGATTGTGCTACATCTGCCTACTCTCGCAGATGTTATCGGAGCATGACTCTGTTCGCACTTGGTGCAAATTTGTTTACCTTTGAATATTATATGTTAACTCTTTATTTATTGGCTTTTAGTTAGTTTGCCGTGTTTTGACAGCTAATCTGGGTTGGGTTGGTAATCTTACTACCCCTTTTGTTTACTGTCAAGTTTATTTCCACTTGTACTATTTGCTGAGATGTTCTGTCTTTGGAATGCCTCAGGTTCAGGGCAGTAGCCGGGTGAGTGGCTAGGTTTGAAAGTTTGCTAGTGGACTGTTGATTTGCAGTGGTTTTCCTCACAGTAGTGAGGTAGTGTTTTGTAGCTTTCATGATAGTACAAACATACATGCTCTCCAGTGAGTTCGTGTTAGGTTGTTGACGCCCACTGGTGGTTTTCGTTTGGAAATGCTAATTACTTGGCTAAGCTGCTAGGTTACCTATTTGGTGCTTATTTTAGTTGTTCTCTGGGAATGTTTTATGCTATGTTGCATGTTAGATATTTTAAATTATAAAAAGCATTACTACTAGTATTTCATACATGCCATCTTTCTAAAACTAAAGTCAGTATCTTCTAGCTAACGTAAAGGCTATTTTTGTACTTATACTAAACCTAGAGTCTTGCATACCATCAGTTGTCCTTTGGGGATGTTTCTGCTCATGTAGGGTGTTAATCAACATAATCAAAGTATTTTCCACAGCGTATAAGTATAATTTTCTGGTGTACTAGTTGATCCACTGTGCCGAGAGATACATCCATCTAAAATTAAACTGGTTTTTGCTTAATAACTTATATATTTCATATAAACTGTAGAGTTTGGAGTTTTTCCTGAGCGCCTGCAGTTATGCCCTACACGACGTGACATCACAGCACATATTTTCTCTTACTCTGATATAACTTAGATGTTGATAAAATGCGGGTTGTGACAGTTGGTATCAGAAGGATGGGTTGTTGTTAGGCAATTGGTCGAGCAACCGTCTCTAGTTATTGTTAGTTGTCTAGTGTCATTTCATACACACACCGATGTGTCATCAGTACATCTTGGCTGAAGCATGAACACTACACTCATAAGCATGATAAGAAGTATACATGACATATTATGTAGTATGAGATGCATAATATGTGTTTGTATATGGATCCACCATATGTGGCAACATGTGGCGGTTATGAAGTATGAGATGCATAACCACCATCACATGGGTGACCATTAACACATTTTATTTTTTCGTTGCATGCAATGTTATATAGTATGGGATGCATACCATTTCATGTGTATGCTGCTCATAACATGCATTAAGGCCTTTTTAGATTGCATGACACAACATGCATGACATAACATTACATCAGCACACGTGCCAAACTAAAGATTTACATGATGACATATGTACACACATGGTCTTAAGGTAAAAGGAATGAAAATTCATGCATTCATGGTCTATGCACATGAGTTAATAAGATGATGGTATATCATCCTAGGTTTAAGCATTTCATCATTTATAAAATTCTCAGAGCAAGTTAGCAGCATGAGCAAGTACTTATGTATGTTTTGTCTGTACTAGGTTATTTGGTTCTAGCGGTTAAGCTAGGTTTTGACAAGTTGTTTGTTGCGATTATTAGAATGTCGAGATGTCCTACGACGAGGTCGACTCCCAAGTAAGAGGGCCAGTCATCTGGTGCTCAGAATGAGGCCGTGATAGAAGGATTGCAACAGAGAAACGAAGCTTTGTCTAGGCAAATGTTGGAGATGCAATCGCAAATCCAAGCCTTGTTGACTGTCATTGCAGGACAGCCGCTTAGAGTTCAGGACCCTGTGGTGGGTCAAGGTGTTCCAGTTCCTCCTGCTCCTCTGATGCCCCCAGTTATGCTGCCGCCAGTGATTAATTTCATCTCCCATTTCCAGTGATTAGGACTCCCTACCTATGATGGTAGGGTAGACTTCATGGCTTTAGATGATTGGATTATAGCCATCGAGGAGTTGTTTTCATACTCAGGAGTTTCTGTCGACCAGAGAGTGATGGTCACTGCTTATCAGCTCAAGGGACTTGCAAAGAGCGGGGGCTGAGGGAAAAGGAGAACTTGAAGGATGGATGTTCATGGGAAGTCTTCAAGGAGCTTTTACTGAAGAAGTTTTTGTCGTTGGTCGAGCGAGACCATTTGTTGAATGATTTCCTGCACTTAAAGCAGAGACAGCTCACGACGAGTGAGTATGAGGTGGATTTTAGTAAGTTGATCCGGTTCGCCCCAAATTTAGTTGTTTCTGAGGCCAGCAGAGTTACACATTTTCTGGGTGGTCTACGAAGTGACATCCAACAACTACAAATGCTTATGGATCAGAAACCTATGATAAAGCAGTAGAAGCTGCTCTGAAGGCCGAAGCGATCGACAATGCTAAGAACTGATGTCAGCAGTTGAGAGAAGATAAGAGAAAATATGATGAGGGGATAAACTCCAAGGAATTCGGTTCTGCTTCTAGGAAAAGAAGCAAAGAGACATGCAGTTTCTATGGCCGGACAGGCCATCCGTTCGAGAAGTGTTTCGAGAGAATAGGAGCTCTGAAGTAGGAGTAGATTCATGCGATCTAGGGTTCTCATAAGGGAGATTTGGTTTGTACTTCGTGCAAACGGAAGCGACACGATGCTGCCCATTGTTCGGATAAGAATAGAGTCTGGTTTCAGTGCAGACAAAAAGGTCATTTCAAGTCAAAGTGCCTGCAGTCTCAGCCCGCGCTGCAGCCAGTTCCGCTTCGGGCTTTGCCACCGCCACAGCCTTTGGACAAAGAAAAGGGCAAGATGAACGTGGTATCTTTAGAGTAAGCTCAAACATCTACTCAAGTTATCCCAGGTTAGATCCTAATATAGTTTTAGTTTTTAATTCATAGATATAGGTTCAATGTCCGTCCTCTAAGTCGCGTATGTGATTATTTTTATAGGAAGGTTTAAGGTAAAGAACCGTTGGGCACGCGTTCTTTTTAATTCTGATGCTACCCACTCGTTTGTGGCTAGGACCTTTGTTGAGCGTTATCGTCTGACTCCGGATCAAGTTGGTGATGCGTTTCATGTCAAGTTTCACTTTGGTGATTTTGTGGTATCAGACCATGACATTCAGAGTTATCTGATTCTGTTAGGTGATTTTCTAGCGGTTGCTGATTTGAAGGTGATAGACTTGGAAGATTTTGATGTGATATTGGGCATGGACTGGTTATCCAAGTATGATGCTGTTATCCAGTGCAAGGTTAAGCTCTGGACTTCAAGATGGACAACGATCAACACGGGAGTGTTTATGGTTTTCCGCACCAAGTTTCTCTGATTATTTCTGCGGTACGTGCTCGAAAGCTGGTAAATTTCGAATGTTTTGCTTGTTTGGTTTCAGTGTTGGCGACCAATAGTAGTTTGCCGCGTGTGGAGGAGATTGCTGTTGTGCGCGATTTTCCCGATATATTTCCTGACAATCTTCCTAGTCTTCCATCTGAGAGAGACATGGAGTTCGTTATAGATTTGGAGCCGGGTACCCGTCCTATTACTAAGGCTCCGTACTGTATGGCCCCTCGTGAGATGGAGGAGTTGCGTACCGAGTTGGATGATTTGTTGCAAAGCGGATTTATTAGGCCGAGTTCCTCACCTTGGGGAGCCCCCATGCTATTTGTGAAGAAAAAGGATGGATCAATGAGGCTTTGCATTGACTATAGAGAATTGAACAAGGTCACCATCAAGAACAGATATCCTTTATCGAGAATTGATGATTTGTTTGATCAGTTGCGTGGTAGTTCTGTGTTTTCATAGATTGACCTTCGCTCAGGCTACCATAAGTTGAGGATCCGTGAATCAGATATTCCGCGGACTGCCTTCCGTTCCCGGCACGGACATTTTGATTTCTTGGTGATGTATTTTGGTTGGATTAATGCACCTTCTGCCTTTATGGATATGATGAACCGAGTGTTCAAGGTTTTCCTGGACCATTTTGTGGTCGTGTTCATAGATGACGTTTTGGTGTATTCCCGCAATGCTGCGGAGCTTGTCCAACATTTGAGTTTAGTTTTGTCTGCTTTGAGAGAGCATAAATTATTTGCCAAGCTGAACAAGTGTGAGTTTTGGTTGCCTCAGGTTTCTTTCTTAGGTCATGTGGTAAATAAAGATGGAATTTCTGTTGACCCTGAGAAGATAGTTGTTGTTATGGATTGGAATAGGCCCACCACACCTAAGGAGATAAGGAGCTTCCTAGGGTTGGCTGGTTATTATAGAAGGTTTGTATAAGGTTTCTCTACGTTGTCTGCGCCACTGACTAAACTGATGCAGAAGAATGCAGCTTTTGTCTGGAGCGATAAGTGCGAGGAAGCTTTTCTGGAATTGAAGAGGAGACTGTGCACTGCTCCGGTGTTGACCTTACCTACGAAAGGAATAGAATATGTCGTATATATGGATGTATCGCACATTGGACTTGGTTGTGTGCTGATGCAAGAGGGAAAGGTAATTATGTATGGATCTAGACAGTTAACGATTCATGAAAGGAATTACCCTATGCATGATCTATAGTTTGCAGCTGTAATTTATGGCTTGAAGTTACGGAGACACTTGCTGTATGATGCATTATGCAGGATTTACATAGATCATAAAAGTTTAAAATATGTTTTCACTCAAATGGAGTTGAATCTGCGCCAGCGGAGATGGTTAGAGTATGTTGCTGATTATGATGTTAAGATTCAATATCATCCGAGCAAAGCTAATGTTGTAGCTGATGCCTTGAGTAGGAAGACAGCTAAGATTTTTAATCTTTTCATGGATTCGCTGGTAGAAGAATTTCTCTTGATGGATATATCTGTTGGAAGTTGTGACTCGTCGAGCAGTTTGGTTGTAGCAGAGCAATCTTGGATTACACTTACTAGGCTACATCAGAAGAATGATTCAGATTTGCTGCACCTTTATCTAAGAACTGAGAAGGGAGAGTTACCAGACTTTTCCATTGATGACGCGGGTACTTTGAAGTACCACGACATATTTTGTATCCCTGCTATTGAGGACATTCGATTTAAGTTTTGCAGTGAGGCACACAGTTTTAGTGTTGCCTACTACCAGGTTCTACAAAGATGTATCAAGACTTAAAGCAGATTGTCCGGTGGTTTGGAATGAAGGGTGATATAGCCAGGTTTATGTCTGAACGTTTTACATGCAAGAGTGTTAAGGCCGATCATAGAAGTCATGGTGGCAAGTTGACGCTTTTGGATATTCCATGCTAGAAATGAGAGAGTATTTCGATGGACTTCATTACGGGTTTACCGAGATCTCCCCGAGGTCATGATTCTGTTTGGGTGATAGTAGATCTACTGACGAAGTGTGCTCACTCTGTGCCGTTTAAGATTGTCTACTCCATGAAAAATATAGACGAATTATATTTAGATGAGGTCATCAGATTGCATGGAGTACCAGTTAGCATTGTATCGGATCGAGACTCCAGCTTTACGTCTCGCTTTTGGAAAAGCTTACAAGAAGGGTTGGGTACTGATCTGAGGTATTCCACCTCTTATCAGCGGCAGACTAATGGACAAACGGGGAGAGTAAATCAGATCGTGGAGGATATGATCAAATGTTATATTTTGGACCACGTAGGAGTGTGGGATGAGCGATTCAGATTGATGGAGTTTGCTTATAATAATATATATCAAGAAATTTTGCAGATGGCCCCGTTTGAGGCCTTGTATGGGAGGCGATGCAGAACTCCCTTATTTTGGGCCGAGGTTGGTGAGAGACCGTTGCTGGGTCCTGAAGCGTTAGAAGAAATGGATATTTCTATGAAGCATATCAGAGAAAAGCTCTGTATAGCTCAGTAGCATTATGAGAAGAACGCTAATCGTCAGAGGATTGATTTGGAGTTTGCGGTTGGAGACCTGATTTTTCTGAAGGTTTCCCCAATGTCTGGCATTAAGAGATTTGGAAAGGATCATAAATTGGACCCAAGGTACGTGGGAACTTTAAAGGTTGTTGAGCGTATTGGTGTATCAGCTTATAGGCTGGATTTGCTCGCAAATTTTCCTGGTGTGCACGATGTGTTTCACGTGAGGTAGTTGCGGAAATTTGTGCTCAGCGACCGACAGATTCTTGATGTTGTGACCCAGTTGGAGCCTAATCTTTCCTATGTTGAGATGCCTGTCCGCATTCTGGATACTCAAGATCGAGTGTTGCGGAGGAAAACCATACCAATGGTTAAAGTTTTGCGGTAAAACCAAGACGTGGAAAGCGCCACTTGGGAGTTGTAGTCAGCTATGAATTAAGCTCATCCTCATCTGTTCTCCTAGTTGATTGATATGTAATCTTTTCAATAACCCTTGGTTATTTCTTTTTTACTTTTGTAATAGAGGTTTTGTGCGTAAAGTTTCGGGACGAAACTTTCTTGTAAGGGGAGTGGCTGTAACGCCCCTAGTTTTTTGATATTCGGTTTTATTCATTATCTAACATGATTATGACGTCAGGGCGTTACGTTGGCGCATTTTCGGCATATGATATTGTTAGAGCGTGGTTTTAGCTCTTAGGTTTCTTTGTGTGTGGCTGAGTTTAGCCTATTTGCAAGATTCCCTAACGAGCCGGGTCTGTTTTGGTGACTCGGTGGAGCCTCTTTAGGAATGTTTGTCTTTTGGCTTCGGGAGGTGTTTGCCTGAGTTTGGTTCGTCTAATCCTAATTTCGACTGCGCCATTGAGTTTGTAGCATCAGTATTTAGCTACACTGTGATTTTTGTAGAAATCCGTCTTGGCGTGAATTTTGGGTCGTTTGGACCACTATTTAATAAGAAAATATTATTATAATACTTATATGTCTAAGTATAAATAGCCTTGTAAATAGATAAACCCTATTCATCATCTTCTTCTTGAAAACCGTCGGCCTGTTTGCGTAAGAAAGAGGCGTCCTTGTAGTTCCCTTGACCATCGATTGGAGGAGCTCTGGTGTTCGAAATTTTCATCAGAGAGTCGATCCAGATAACTCTCACCTAGATCTACGTTTCAACCGTAAGTTTTTCTCGTTTCGTGGATTTTTAAAGTTTAGGTTGCGGTTTTGACCCTTTTTCGTCCTGAAAAGTTTTAGGAAGTATTGCTTAGGTGTTGTTGCGGCCAGGTCCTTGAGGAGGAGCGTTTATATGGCTGGATTCGGCGATTTGAGGCAAGTGGTGACTTCTTCCCTTTGTAGTTTTTGGGAGTAGGGTTAGATCCGACCTTTACCGATCAGCTTTATGGTATCATTTTTCGGCCAAGTTCAACAAACATATGTTTCATTGCATTAGTTTCAGTGTATAGTTGTCGGTTTGGAGTTGTCAGAGTTCGTCAAATAGAAGCTAATTCATCAAATGGAGTTCGATGAATAGAAGGAAATTTGTCGAACGGAGTTCGACGAATAAATGACAATTCGTTGAACAACATTCGTCGAACGGAGTTCGTCGAACTGAGCTAATTCGTCGAACGGAGTTCGTCGGGCGGAGCTAATTCATCAAACGGAGTTCGTCGAACGGAGCAGATTCATTGAGTGTAGCCCTAGGCATTGAGTATATCCCATAGACATTGAGTGTAACCTTAGCACTGAATCCAGTTTCAAGCCCAAGTTCAAAAGTGTTGAGTGTGTTGAGTGCACTCAACGCGGCATTGAGTGTGTTGAATGCACTCAACGCCTTGCTGAGAGGTCTGCGACGCTAAGTGTAAAGCGTTGAGTGCATTGAATGCACTCAACGCGGCGTTGAGTGTGCTGCATACACTCAACGCCATCATAATTTGACGATAAGTCAAAAGGCGTTGAGTGTGTTGCATACACTCAATGCGGTGTTGAGTGTGTTTGTAATACCTCCCCTATAATGAACGTATAATATGGGTCCGGTCGGGGCCCCACAACATACGGACGCCACAGCTTTAGTATTAAAAGTTGATATAGCTACCCACACTCAAAACACTTTGCACAACACAGCGGAAACACAAGCAAGACAAGAGGTTATCCACCACTAGAAGAGTAGAACAAATGCCCTTATGGCCTTACAACAAGTGTCCAAAATCAAAAAAAATACAACAGTCAAGAATGTGCTTAGCACTCCTAGTCTACCTCGACATGCAAGCCGGACAACATGAGTCTCAACCATACAACATCACATAAGTAGAGCTACAAAAAGAAAAGCACTTCATGAGCCTTAGGCCTTTCTGGTCGGCGAGCTAGCTCCTGCATGCGAACCTTGCCCTGCAAAATTTTATTAGTAATGTGGGTCAGCAAAGGCTGACCTCAAACTGTATAACAATACATCTCCTCCAGGCCGCCCCTAACGGACCCCGGGGTACCCCTCCAACCTGCAAGTTAACACTTCATATGCAAAATCATAAGCAAGAAAAACAACAACTAAAACAGGCTTGGATGTCACACACATCATACATGTTCTCTACGAGTTGAGAATATAACAAAAAGGGCCTACTTATGCAATCATGTATGCAATAACCCGGGTTTCACCCAAGGCACCCTAACTCGTATGCATCTAGCACATCATCACATCATATGGGTACTAATCCATTCCCCATTGGCATAAAGCCGCAAACAAAAGGGGTAAAACCATTAACCCCCAACGGCTCACAGGCCGCCTCATGGAACTCTTGTCAAGGCCCCACCCGCTCAAGGTCTTAGACCCCGGGCTTGCCTATAAGCTCTGACGTCTCATGTCAGGATTCCAACAAACACAAAACTGACCGATTCTAAGAAGCCTTGTCGGACCCCACCCGCTCATGGCCTCATTGCCCGGGCTTGCCCCCATGCTTGACATTCTCGTCAGTCTCATAGAAGGGGACTAGTCTCGCCGGGACACTCTCCGCACATGACGTGAACGTCACGGGATAGCCAGCCGACCACGGAGACATAGCCACGCCTTGGCACAACACAAACCAAGACTAATCCACCATAGTCCCTCATTTGTACTGCAGCGTTCCCGCGCACCAAGGAAACCATCTCCATCTCATGCTGAGCTAACCTTGTCCACCAAGTAAACCATCTACCGCCACGAGGAGCTAACCTTGTCCGGTTCCGACTACACGTACTCACTTGAGAAAAAGGGGAAACATCACCACATCACAATCGGCATCTTGACGCAACGGAATCTCTACGAATCCTTAACGTTCGTATGCAACATCACCGAGTCGGACTAACGGTCGCGACTACGGCTTCACCCACCATGCCTAAATCCACTAACAGAGCGGATATCTAATGCAAAATATGCCGGGGACGGACTCAATCAACCTGGAGGTTCCTCTTGAACCTTGGCAACCCAAAACCCCTCTCATTTGAGTGTTTGGTGCCCAAATCTAGAAAAGAAAATGATGTTAAAGACATGCATCCTAAGACCGAGAGGAGAAGTGTCGTTACCTTCCGACTCCTCTTCCTTGCCATGGCAAAATAGCCGGATGAAAACCTTCGCAAAGATCTAGCCTCCACGGATCTGGACTCGGCTCGCGATTGGGAGCACCGAAACCTCTCCTACAGCCCAAACTTTCCTTCTCCTTCTTCCTTGCTCTCCCTTCTCTCTAGAAATTAGTAAGAGAAAAGCTTGAAGGAGAATGAGGGTTTCCAGCCCTATTCTCGGACTTAGCTCCCCAAGAACAGTCCTAAACCGTAAGATCCTAAAAATCAGGGAAAGAATGGCCACGATCCGCCTGAAAAATAAAAGACCTGGGCCGAACACGACCTGTGTTGGGTACATTGGTTTAAATGTACCTGATTTGAAGAAGCCTCACCCAACTCAATGATATACATCAAAATGTATTTGATGTGCTTTTGAGTTACCTTGTGCAGGTTAAGTATTTGCAGGAAAGAAGAAAAGTTTCTAAGTCCATGTGTTGACACCCAGAGGGAAAGTGTCGACACTTAAGAAGACTTGTGTCGACACCCAGGCAAGCAGTATCGACACTTGGAGTCATTGTGTCGACACCAGGGATGCTGAGTCGACACCAGACAGAAAGTGTCGACACAAGAAGCTGTGTCGACACTTAATGAAGAAAGTGCAGTGAAACAGTGTTGACACTTAACAGTTGTGTCGACACCCAGTGAAGCTGTGTCTACATCAGAAAGTGTCGACACTTGGAGCTGTGTCGACACTTAGCAAAAGTTAGCAGAGACTAAGTGTAAGTGTCGACACCCAGAACAATGTGTCGACACTCAACAGAAGAGTCAACACTTAAAGAAAGTGTCGACACCCAGAACAATGTGTCGACACACAACAAAAGAGTCAACACTTGAAGAAAGTGTCGACACAAGAAAGTATGTGTCGACACTCAGCTGAAGACTCAACACTTGAAGAAAATGTCGACACATAGAGCTGTGTCGACACTTAGCAAAGATCAGCAAGTTCAACAAATTATTCTAAGTACAAGTGTCGGCACTAAGGGGATGTGTCAACACACAGCTGAAGTCTCAACAGAAGTAGAATATGTCGACACAAGGAGCTGTGTCGACACTCAGCAAGTATCAATACTGAAGACATGTGTCGACACCAAGAAGCAGTGTCGACACTTATCAAGTACAACACATGAAGATGTGTCGACATAAAGATGTTGTGTCAACACTTAGAAGAATTCAGCAAAATACTGAAGTACAAGGACTTGTGTCGACACACATTATTAGTGTCGACACATGCAGAAGAAGCTGTGTCCGAGACATAAAATCTACAACACAAGGAGTTGTGTCGACACCTTGTAGACTAGTGTCGACACTTCGACAACATGTGTCGACACTTGGTCTATAAGTGTCGACACTTAAAGACAGAAAGTCTCGACACTTGCAGACAGTTACAGAATTTTCAAGAACTGACTGGATGACTTGACAGCTGCCATTCCAGCCGGTCTACAGCACCTGTCAGAATTGTCAGAATTCAGTTATGGACCGGACCAGCCGGTTACCATGAAGAAGGCCTATAAATAGGCTTATACAGTCTACAGAAACTGTTGTTGAAGTTGTCAAAGTTCAGATCAAGTAATTGTCTAAAGAAGATCTAGCTATCAAGTGAAGATCTAAGAAGTTGGAGAGAGAGAGAGCTCCATCCAAGAAATCACTTGTTGGAACCAGACTGAGAAGAAGGGTTCAGATCTACTCTGAACCTTAAGTAGCAGAGATCAAGGATCAACTGCAGAAGGAGTCAATCTTATTGAGTTCTACTTTCAAGAAGCTTTGAAGAAAGATAAGTCAGATTGAGTCCAGCTGAGTTCTTCCAAGAACTCATCAAGAAACTCACAACTCTTCTCTCTCTTTTCTCTGAGTTGTTGAGTC
Source organism: Platanthera guangdongensis (assembly GCA_039583875.1). Lineage (NCBI taxonomy): Eukaryota > Viridiplantae > Streptophyta > Magnoliopsida > Asparagales > Orchidaceae > Platanthera > Platanthera guangdongensis. Next base: position 108,649,093 of record CM077160.1, on the reverse strand, counting down.
ATATTATTATATTCATTCTATCTTGTAGGATCCTTTGGATCTGAGTCTTGTAAGCCTGTAATTATAAAGGCTGAGGGTAGGAGAGTTTTATCTCTGAGTGTAGGCCTTGGTGGCTGAGTGTAGGCCTTGGTGGCTGAGTGTAGGCCTTTGTGGCTGAGTGTAGGCTTTGTGGAAAAGCTGAGTTGTAGGGCCTTGGGCCTGAGGTGTAGGAGCCTGTTTTGGGTTCTGAGTTAGTGGAGAAGTTTGGCCGAATCTAGTACACTGCTAGATAGGCGAAGGGGGAAAGTGGATGTACCCAAAGCTTGGGGAACCACTATAAAAATCTGTGTCTACTCTGTGTTTGTGGATTGATGTGATTGCTGAATGTGTGCTGTGATAAATTAGATATAATTCTGCGATATTATCTGTTTGCTGCCTAAAAAAGTTAAAAAGATTCAAGTCACCTATTCACCCCCCCCCCCCTCTAGGTGCTTAGGGACAATATCTTTCAAGTGGTATCAGAGGGAGGTTCCTCAAAAAGGACTAACAGTCTGAGGAGATCCTGTTGGCAGATTCAGTCTAAGTCAAATTACAGATTCAAGAAAATCAAGAATCATGGGTTCCACTGAGAATCACAAGGAATTGGGATCCATGAAGTTACCCATATGTAGGAAAGAGATCTTTGGGATATGGAAGGAAAGGGTGAGACTTTTTATGGAAGCTTCGGACCCTAGGATTTATATCACAGTAAAAGAAGGGTCATATGTGCCCATGAAGGTTTCAGTCTTGGATGCCAATCAGAGAACACCTAAGGATTTCTCTGAAATGACAAAGGATGAAATTGTTCTAGCCACTATGGATAAGAGGGCTCAGAACATAATAGTGAGTGCCATAGATGATGCAACTTTTCAGAATCTGATACACTGTAAGACAGCTAAAGAGATGTGGGAAACTCTTATTATGTACATGGAGGGTTCTGAAGAAGTAAGGCAAGACAGAAAATCCTTGCTAAATCAAGAATATGAAAGTTTTAGACAAGGAAAAGCTGATAGCATAACTGAGTGCTATAAGAAGTTCTACAGGATTGTGAATGAACTCATGTCCTATGACAGAGAGTTCAGTAATTATGAACTCAATGACAAGTTTCTAAGGTCCCTAACAAAAGATTGGGACACCAAGATCTGTGCCATTAGAGAAATGGCTAAGTTGGCAGAAATTCCTCCACCTACACTGTTTGGCAAACTGTTGTCTTATGAAATGCAGTTGACAGTGAGGAAAGAAGAGTACAAATCAACAAGAAGTGAACATAAGGAAAGGACAGTGGCCTTCAAAACAGAAGCCCCCAGAAGGTACAGAGGTAAGTCACCAACTCCACCTCCAAAGGTTGCTGAAACTGAGTCAGATGAGTCAGTAAATACAAAGTCTGAAAGCAGTGAAAGTGATGAGGACTTTGCTGCCTTCACTAGACATTTTCAGAAGTTCTTGAAGAAGAAACAGTGGAGGACAAGACCTTCTACTTTACAGGGAAAAGAAGACTTTTATCAGAATAAAAAGGCTTCAAAGAAGGACAGGAAAAAGACTAAGTCTAGCAAGGCAACTCTTTCAAAAATAGTTTGCTATTGCTGTAATAGACAAGGTCATGTTGTTGCTGATTGTCCAGAAAAAAGAAAGGAGTCTAGTGACAAGAAGAAGACTCATTTCAGAGGCAAGAAAGAAAAGTCATTTGTTGCCAAAAAGGAGAAGACTCTGTCAGATATTTCTTCATCAGAAACTGAGTCAGATGCTGAGGCATATATAGGGCTGTTTGCTGAAGAAGAAGAAGAAGAGTTCATGCAGATTATGGATTCTATATATGAACAAGAAGACAGTCAATGCCAAGGGCTAATGGCATTGACAGAAAGTGACAAAATCCTGGAGCAGCCAGGACCTAGTAAGGTACAACATTGTTCTTCCAGTTCAGTTTCTTGTGCTAGTACAGAATCATATTCATCTTCATCAAGTGATGAGAGTGTATCTGAGTCTGAAGAAGATATTCATCAGCTGATAGATGAATATAAAGTTCTGTTGCAAGCTTATAAGAAGAGCAAGTCCCTAGCCAAAAATCAGGCAAAGGAAATTGCTAATCTCAAAGCTATGGCAATTGATTCTGAGAAATTGTTTGATCAAAAGCTAAATGAGATAGCCAGACTGAAGCACATAACTGTGATTCAGATGGGGACTATCACATATAAGAATGATCAAATCAAGAGTCTGGAGATTAATCTTCAGAAGGAGAGAGATCTAGTTGCTAGGTTTTCTAAACCTAAGTCAGTTCTACCTTTAATTGATGAATTTGTTCATCACAAAGGTAAAGCTGGACTAGGCTTTACTAAACCTGCAAGGACTGTCCAGTCCAAGTCCAAGGGCAAAGCCCCAACACTCAACAAGCCAGCTGTGGATAAAACAGCTAAGACTGTACCTAAGCAAAGGTACAATAAGTTTGAGTGTTGGTGTTGTGGCAAGATAGGCCACTTTGCAATGGACTGTTGGCACAATGCTAGTGCCAAAGTGTGTAGCAAACTGCCTATTGGAAAACCAGTAGGTAGCTTTGTCAGGATGCAAACTAACAAGTACCAAGGACCCAAGAATTCTTTGGGTTCTAAGGTTCACTAATCTGTTTTGCTGGTAAGTCCAAGTTGTCATGCCCCAATATGGTACTTGGACAGTGGATGTTCCAGACATATGACTGGAACAAGGGGTTTACTAAAGGACTACATATCCATCAAGGATGGTCCAAAAGTCACCTTTGGTGGTTCTGAAAAAGGGATCATCAAGGGTTTTGGTAACATATCTAACTCCTTTATTACAATTACTCAAGTGGCCTATGTTAAAGGTTTGAAACATAACCTTATTAGTATAAGTCAATTGAGTGATGTAGGGTATGACATCTCATTTGTTAAAGATGGTTGTCATATCAGGAGGTCAACTGATCAAGAGATCATTTTGACAGGTTATAGAAAGAGGAATGTCTACTGCTTAGACATTATGGTTGAGAACAATGGTTCTCCAGTGTATCTTGTAGCTGATGAGACAGTCTCTCATTGTGTCAAATGGCACAAGAGGCTAGCCCATCTAAACTACAAGACAATTGGCAAACTCTTTAGCAAAGAGTTAGTGAGGAATGGTCCTCAAGTTAAGTGTGTTAAAGATGGTATTTGCTCAGCTTGTCAAAAGGGCAAGCAGACTAGATCCATCTTTAGAAGCATAGAAAACAAAGATGCTGTGAGGTATTTATACCTCTTGCATATGGATCTCTTTGGTCCAATGCCAGTTCACAGCCTAGGTAGAAAGGTCTATACTTTTGTAGTTGTAGATGACTACTCAAGGTTTTCCTGGGTGTTCTTCTTATGACAGAAATCTGAAACACCTAGTGTCTTCTATAGCTTTGTCAAGCAAATTCAGAATGAACTAGACAATACAGTGGTCAAGATTAGAAGTGACCATGGTACTGAATTTCAGTCTGAGAGTATGGCAAAACTATGTGAAGACTTTGGGATCTTTCAAGAGTTTTCTTCACCTAGAACACCTCAGCAAAATGACATTGCTGAGAGGAAGAATAGAACCTTGATTGAGGCAGGTAGAACCCTATTAAGTGATACATCACTACCAGAATATTTCTGGGCTGAAGCAGTTAATACTGCATGCCATGTTATTAATAGGGCTACCATTACTAAAGGCCTCAACAAGACCCCCTATGAGGTTGTGAAAGGCAGGAAACCAAACCTATCCTACTTCAGGATCTTTGGTTGCAAATGCTTTATACTTAATAATGGAAAGTCTTACTTGACTAAGTTTGCTGTCAAGTGCCAAGAGGGAATTTTTGTTGGGTACAACAACAACAGTAAGGCTTATAGAGTCTACAACTTATCTACACAAGTTGTAGAAGAATCTGTACATGTAGTATTTGATGAGACTAAACTTATTAACAATGAGTTGTCTAGTAGTGTATGCAGCTCCACAGGTATAACAAAGAAGTTGGACAAGCTTACTATAGAAGAAGAACCTGCTGCAGGACAGCAAGTAGAAGATAGTGGCTGCTGTCCAGGGGGAGTACTACATGTACCTAGTGCAGAAGAAGTACAAGGAGTGCAGCAAGATGAAGGAACTGAAGAGGTTCAACCAGAAGTCAGGATGCCTCTAGACAATAGGCATCTTAGAGATCATCCAGTAGAGCAGATCATTGGTGATCCAAGACAAGGGGTACAAATAAGGAGCAGAAATCTGAATGCAGCAATCTACTCCAGTTTTCTATCTCAAGTTGAACCAAAGAAGTTTGAAGAAGCCATTCTAGATCCACAATGGACTGAAGCAATGCAAGAAGAGCTGAATCAGTTCAAGAGGTGCAAGGTCTGGGAACTTGTTCCTAAACCTAAAGACCACAATATAATAGGAACTAAGTGGATCTACAGGAATAAGTTGGATGAACAAGGTGTCATCATTAAGAATAAAGCAAGATTGGTTGCTAAAGGATATAGGCAGGAAGAAGGTATTGACTTTGATCAAACCTTTGCTCCAGTAGCCAGACTGGAAGCCATAAGGATGTTCCTGGCCTATGCAACCTTTCAAGGATTTAAAGTTTACCAAATGGATGTCAAGTCAGCATTTCTAAATGGTAATCTTAAAGAGGAAGTCTATGTGGAACAGCCATCAGGTTTTGTTGATTCAACTCTACCTAATCATGTCTATAGACTTAGGAAAGCTTTATATGGGTTAAAGCAAGCCCCTAGGGCTTGGTATGAAACCCTATCTAGTTTCCTCATTGAGAACAAGTTCTCAAGGGGGAAAATAGATAAGACTCTATTCCTTAGGGAATCTAGAGGCAAAGTTATACTAGTCCAAATATATGTAGATGACATTATATTTGGGTCTACTGAAAGCAGCCTTTGCAAAAAGTTTGCAAAACTTATGCAAGGTCAATTTGAGATGAGTAGTATGGGAGAGCTAAAGTTCTTCTTGGGTCTCCAAGTAAGACAGACTGAGAATGGATTATCCATATGCCAGTCCAAGTTCACCCTAGAACTCATAAGGAAGTATGGTATGGATTCATCCAGTACCATGAAGACTCCTATGGGGTCAAGTATGTCTCTTAGCAAGGATGATGCAGGGAAACCTGTAGATGAGTCTTTGTATAGAGGGATAGTTGGCTCCCTACTATATTTGACTGCAAGTAGACTAGATATCATGTATGCTACATGTGTCTGTACAAGGTATCAAGCCTGCCATAAAGAGTCTCATTTGACAGCAGTCAAAAGAATATTGAGATATCTAAAGGGCACTCCCTATCTAGGCCTCTGGTACCCTAGAATGGGGATTTTGAACTAACAGGTTATTCAGATGCAGACTTTGCAGGATGCAAAGAAGATAGAAAAAGCACAACTGGAACCTGTCAAATTCCTAGGTGGGAGACTAATTTCATGGAGTAGCAAAAAGCAAACAAGTGTGGCTATCTCCACTGCAGAATCAGAATATATGGCTGCTGGAAGTTGCTGTGCTCAACTTCTATGGATACAACATCAGCTTGAGGACTATGGAATTCAGGTAAGTAGAACTCCACTCTTTTGTGATTCTACTAGTACTATTTCAATAGCCAATAATCCTGTATCCCATAGTAGAACAAAACATATTGAAATTAAATATCATTTTCTTAGGGAGCATGTAGAAAGAGAAGATATTTTACTTAAATATGTTAGAACAGATAATCAACTAGCTGATATGTATACTAAGCCCCTAGAAGAAGCTAAGTTCAATAGATTTAAAATTGAACTAGGAATGATAAACTTAGAATAAGTTTATACTATTGGCTAAGTAAAATAGTGTCGACACACAGAGTTGTCTGTGTCAAGACAGTATAGTGGTGTCGACACTTCAGGGAAAAGGTGTCGACACATCTAGGAAGTTAGTGTCGACACTTCAGAATATTAGTGTCGACACATGACAAGTAGGTGTCGACACATCCAAAGTAGTGTCGACACTTAGTTTTTACTCAGAATTCTCTAAGTAAAGTCTCGACTATGTGTCGAGTTAAGTTGTGTCGACACATAAATAAGTGTCGACACATATATATGTTGACTAAAACTTGTGTCGACACATATGTGTCGAGACATTCTAAGTTAGTGTCGACACTTATCGTCAGTGTCGACACAATTCAAGTTAGCTGCCCGCCTTTTCATCTTCAAACCTAGAAAGGTATAAATAGGATTTTGCCTTAGTCTGTCGACACGCTTTCAAAAGTTTCGAGACCAAAACTTGTGTGTCGACACCTCTCTTCTCTCAAGTCAAATTCTTCAACCCTAATGGCGCCAAAGCTTGAGGAGAATGTCAACGAAGGCTACGAACTGGTGCGCGATGCATTTGTTGATGCAGACCCGGAGATCAAGAACGTTATAACCCTAGTTGCAGACTCAGGATTAGAATTTCTGGTTTCTGAGCCTACAAAGATCTGGAAAAAGGAAGTCCTGGAATTCCTCAATGGAGCTAAGATTGACGAATCTGGATTCAAGATCAAATCCAGGGTTCATGGTGAGAAGGTAAAGGTTTCACCTAAAAGTCTGAGGAAAGTACTCCAGCTCCCAAGAACTAAAGAAGAAGATGAAGTTACAGCTTCAAAGACCAGAGAAGCTCTAACTTGGTGTGGACTAGATTCAAAACTGAAAATTGGATCTGTTTTTAATAGAAAGGGCATGAACAGCCAAGGGAAATTTCTGTCTAAGATTGTTGGCAAAGTTATTCTCAGTAAGCCAGGAGGGCATGATAGGGTATCTGCCTCTATGTTCAGTATTATGACAAGTATCATCTTCACTTTGCAAACAGATTGGTCTGTTATAGTTCTTGAGAAGATAAAGGAAAGCTTGAAGAAGCCCAACTTGGGCAGGATTATAAGTCTATACCTTGCTGGAAGTATTCCAGAGGTTATGCACCAAGCTGCTGGTACAAAAATCAATCATATGAGGAAGATGGATTTAAGAATATTTTCCAGATGGGACAGGGTGTTGACTAAGGAGATGCCAACCCCTGAAAAGATAATTCCTGAGAAAGAATCACCTCAAAAGAAGAAGAGGAAAACTGCTCCAGTGGCTCAAGTTTCCACTAGCAGCTCTGGTAGTGAGGAGCATGTGGTTTTCTCACCTGATGAGAATGAAGAAGAGACATCTACAGCTCAACAAGAAGTTGCTGAGAAGCAGGGGGAGCTACCATCAGCTAGCCCCTTACACCAAGCTCAAATCCAGGGGGAGCAACTAGTTCTGGAAGAACCCACTCCTCTTGAGAGTGAGCAAGCAACCAGCATCATCCTAGAGGTAATCTCTGAGCTTAATGCTTTAGATTTCCTTAAAGTGGATACTGTTTTATCTGATCCATTAGTAAATGTTCATCAGCAAACTCAGCTGGATAGCCAAATTCCAGATGTTGTCATGGAAGACACATCTGTTGAAGTTGTTGTTACTGATCCAGTGGTTGAAGAGCAAAGAATTTCTCCTGCCCATTCTCCACAAGAATATACCATGGAATATCTTTTCTTAAATCTGGATCAAACAGATTTTGACAAAGAAAGTATAGCTGCTGCAGGAGAGAAAGCTCCAGCTGAGGGGGAGCAAGTTGTAATTCTTGAAGAGCCTGCAAGAAAAGAAACTGAGAAGGCACCAGATGTGCAGACTGAGAGGCCCCCAAGCCCTAAGGAGAGGGTAGAAATTGCCAGCACATCAGCTTCTGAAGATGAGGATGCTGCAAGGGCAAAGAAGAAGAAATTGCAGGTCTTCAGAAGAAGGAGCCAAAGTTACAAGAAGGCATTACAAACCATAGCACCACAGCCTATAGTTCAGCCAGCACCATCAATTGATTATAGTGCACTGATGGTTGCTATGCAGATCAAGTTGGATGAGCACAGAAAAGCAATTGAGAAGTATGTGGATGAAGGGCAGAAATCATTACAGTTTGATTTGTCCCAGGATATTAAGTCAATAAGATTTGAAATGAATCTTAATAAGAAGGAGATGACAGACTGCTTCCACAAAGGAGGGAATGCAGTAGTGTACTTGGCAACTCATCAAGAGAAAATAAAGGCTCAAGTAGATAACATAGCACTGAAGCAGGGGTATGTTCTAGAAAACCAAATAAGGATGAATGACAATCTGACAGCATCTCATAATGCAATTGTCATAGAACTAAAGAACATAGGTGCTGGACCTTCCACTTCTACTGCTACTGCTAAAGCAGATTTTGACAAAGCACTGCAAGAGAGCATAACTGCTGTTAAGAATGCTATACTAGACTCTGAGAAGATCATCACTAACAAACTCCAAAGGCTCAAACCTTTCTACAGAGATGGAGTTAATTATTTAAATGCCCAAATTCGATTTCAGAAAGATGACTTAAGGGATCACATGGAAAGAGAAGTCATAAAGGGGGAGAGGGTCTTATTCAAAGCTAGATCTGATCATGCCAAGTGGATATCTAATTCTATCAGAGCTACACTGGGTTATCCTCCTCTTTGTGATGATGACAATGTTGCTGAATCTGGAATTCATCCTGCATATCTAGGAGGGGAGCAACCTGAAGTGGCTCAAGTCATCTACCCTCCTCCAGATTTTGATATGGTTCATGCTGACATACAGTCCATGTATAGCCCACCTGGGGGAAAGGACAATGTCATTCTTGACAAAGTAGTTCAGCCAGTATCTGAAGCCATGCAGGAAGCTATTTTAAAAGAGCAAGCTGAAGAAGAAACCAGATTATCTAAGAAGAGGTTCATGGAGCAAGCTGAACAAAGACCAGACTTTGAGCAGTGGAGCCCCACCTCTAGGAATATTATTTTGACTGCCTGGAAAGCTGCCAAAGATAACATTCAAGACATGAATAAGTGGTTTTCTGAAACTGAATGGAGAAAACATGAGTCTAGGCAGGAGGCTATAGTCTAGTACAGAAGGAAGGCCAAGATGGGAAAGCTACCTCCTACTGCTCAGGAGCCTAGCAAGTACTTTCCTAAGCCTTATCATTATTTTGAAAGGCAAAAGATTAAGGCTGAGGAACTCAAGAAGAAGGAGCTAAAAGGGAAGAAGCCTGCTGAAACTAAAGATGCTGAAGCTTCTATGCAAGCCAAGATTCAGTCAGGAAAAGGAATAGTCATTAAGGAGGCTGAACAAAAATAGCTTAGAAAATTTCTTAAGTTTACTATGTATTCTTTTGATAAAAAACATTCTGTAAACTTTAGAATTTTGTATATGACAAAGTATTGGAACAATGTTTTGTGTGATAAATTTGTTGTGTAATAAATTTATTTCATAATTGTTCTGTGATGATGTCTATGTATACATGTGTGATTGATACATGTTTATGTTTACCATGCTATATATAATCCTGCTTTACATCATTTTGTAATTTAATTATGAATGGTGTATATCATTGACTAAGGGTTATGACTTCTCCAAATAGGGGGAGATTGTTGGGTACATTGGTTTAAATGTACCTGATTTGAAGAAGCCTCACCCAACTCAATGATATACATCAAAATGTATTTGATGTGCTTTTGAGTTACCTTGTGCAGGTTAAGTATTTGCAGGAAAGAAGAAAAGTTTCTAAGTCCATGTGTCGACACCCAGAGGGAAAGTGTCGACACTTAAGAAGACTTGTGTCGACACCCAGGCAAGCAGTGTCGACACTTGGAGTCATTGTGTCGACACCAGGGATGCTGAGTCGACACCAGACAGAAAGTGTCGACACAAGGTGCTGTGTCGACACTCAATGAAGAAAGTGCAGTGAAACTGTGTCGACACTTAACAGTTGTGTCGACACCCAGTGAAGCTGTGTCTACATCAGAAAGTGTCGACACTTGGAGCTGTGTCGACACTTAGCAAAAGTTAGCAGAGACTAAGTGTAAGTGTCGACACCCAGAACAATGTGTCGACACTCAACAGAAGAGTCAACACTTAAAGAAAGTGTCGACACCCAGAACAATGTGTCGACACACAACAAAAGAGTCAACACTTGAAGAAAGTGTCGACACAAGAAAGTATGTGTCGACACTCAGCTGAAGACTCAACACTTGAAGAAAATGTCGACACCTAGAGCTGTGTCGACACCTTGTAGACTAGTGTCGACACTTCGACAACATGTGTCGACACTTGGTCTATAAGTGTCGACACTTAAAGACAGAAAGTCTCGACACTTGCAGACAGTTACAGAATTTTCAAGAACTGACTGGATGACTTGACAGCTGCCATTCTAGCCGGTCTACAGCACCTGTCAGAATTGTCAGAATTCAGTTATGGACCGGACCAGCCGGTTACCATGAAGAAGGCCTATAAATAGGCTTATACAGTCTACAGAAACTGTTGTTAAAGTTGTCAAAGTTCAGATCAAGTAATTGTCTAAAGAAGATCTAGCTATCAAGTGAAGATCTAAGAAGTTGGAGAGAGAGAGCTCCATCCAAGAAATCAGTTGTTGGAACCAGACTGAGAAGAAGGGTTCAGATCGACTCTGAACCTTAAGTAGCAGAGATCAAGGATCAACTGCAGAAGGAGTCAATCTTATTGAGTTCTACTTTCAAGAAGCTTTGAAGAAAGCTAAGTCAGATTGAGTCCAGCTGAGTTCTTCCAAGAACTCATCAAGAAAATCACAACTCTTCTCTCTCTTTTCTCTGAGTTATTGAGTCACATTATTGTATTCATTCTATCTTGTAGGATCCTTTGGATCTGAGTCTTGTAAGCCTGTAATTATAAAGGCTGAGGGTAGGAGAGTTTTATCTCTGAGTGTAGGCCTTGGTGGCTGAGTGTAGGCCTTGGTGGCTGAGTGTAGGCCTTTGTGGCTGAGTGTAGGCTTTGTGGAAAAGCTGAGTTGTAGGGCCTTGGGCCTGAGGTGTAGGAGCCTGTTTTGGGTTCTGAGTTAGTGGAGAAGTTTGGCCGAATCTAGTACACTGCTAGATAGGCGAAGGGGGAAAGTGGATGTACCCAAAGCTTGGGGAACCACTATAAAACTCTGTGTCTACTGTGTGTTTGTGGATTGCTGTGATTGCTGAATGTGTGCTGTGATAAATTAGATATAATTCTGTGATATTATCTGTTTGCTGCCTAAAAAAGTTAAAAAGATTCAAGTCACCTATTCACCCCCCCCCTCTAGGTGCTTAGGGACAATATCTTTCAGCCTGGCACACGCCCGTGTCCAGGGCCGTGTGCCTCATTCACCATCTCAAATCGACGTGCCTGGAACAGCACACGGGCATCTGACACGCCCGTGTTCGATCCGACACACCCATGTCCCCAATGACACGGCCGTGTGGCCGGTCGTGTGCCTCCATCGACACGGCCCCGAAACAACCCGAGAAGTGCAACGGCCTGGGACACGCCCGTGTCACAAGCCGTGTGCCAAGTCTCGACACTCGTCGATAGCCTTTGTGTCGACACCGCGGAAAAACGTCGAGCGAAGATCGTCGACCAAGCGGGACACGCCCTGTGACACGCCCGTGTCACAGGCCGTGTGCCCCAGTCTCGACACTCGACACTCGACATTCGTCGAGTGGACATCGTCGACTGAGGATCGTCAACAGACCCACACGGCCTTGGACACGCCCGTGTCCTAGGCCGTATGCCTCGTCTCGACACACTGTCGAGCGAAAGTGTCGACACCCCGGGCCGAGTGTCGACACGGGCTCGACACGCCCTGCGACACGCCCGTGTCGCAGGCCGTGTGCCCTGGTCTCGACACAATGTCGAGCGGAAGTGTCGACACCCCGGGCCGAGTGTCGACACGGGCTCGACATGCCCTGCGACACGCCCATGTCGCAGGTCGTGTGCTCCCTGCCAGAAACCAAAAAAGTTCCAGAAACGCAAATCGGCCCTCTCTCAAAATCTGGGGTGTTACAACTCTCCTCCCCTTAACAGAATTTCGTCCCGAAATTACAAAACAAAAGGGTACAAAAACTTAACTTGTACCTGAAATGAAGAGTTCTGGATACTCTTCTAGCATGGCCTGTTCTCGCTCCTAAGAGAACTCCTCTTGACCGCAGTTGTCCCATCGGACTTTCACGAGTTTAACCTCTTTACTCCGCAACTGCCGAGTCTCCGAATCCTCTATAAAAATTGGAAGGACTCGCGTCCTCATGTCTTCCTCAATCGGCACCGATGCCGGCTCAATCACCACACTATCCTCCACCAAGGCTTTCCTCAAAACGGAGACGTGGAAGACGTCATGCAATCCACTCAGCTCTGCGGACAACGCCAACCGATAGGCTGCTTCTCCCACCCGTTCAATAACTTCAAAAGGCCCCAAAAACCTTGGACTCAACTTCTTGAGTCGGCGAATCCGTGAGACGCCTTTGAACGGTTTGATCTTCAAATAGACCCAATCACCTACCGCAAACTCCAACTTCCGGTGACGAGCATTAAAGTATTTTGCTTTCCGGTCTTGCGCCACCTTCATACGCTCTTGTATGGTCCGTACCATCTCACAAGCGTCAACTACCACCTCCTTTCCCAAACTTTTGGTGTCTCCCGCCTCTGCCCAAGACATCGGTGTTCGACACCGCCTCCCATACAAAGCTTCGTATGGCGCCATTTTTATACTTGCTTGAAAACTGTTGTTGTACGCGAACTCCACCATGAAGAGGTGATCCTCCCACTTCTTGCCGAAGTCAAGAACGCACATTCTCAACATATCCTCCATAGTACGGTTTGTTCTTTTAGTTTGCCTATCAGTTTGAGGATGGAACGCCGTACTGAACCTTAGCTTCGTGCCCAAACTCTTTTGAACTAGTCTCCAGTCCTTGGACGTAAACCGTCCATCTCGATCGCTGACTATACTCTTTGGAATCCCATGCAGTCGCACAATATTGCGAACATACAACTCCACCAGCTTCTCCACGCTGTCTTCTTTCCGATTTGGGATGAAGTGGGCCACCTTGGTTAAGCGGTCCACGATCACCCAAATAGCATCATTACCCTGCAGCGATCTGGGCAACCCATGCACAAAATCTATGGAGATGTCATCAAATTTTCATTCAGGGATTGGAAGGGGCTTCAGGAACCCGCCCGGCTTCTGACACTCGGCCTTCACCAAGGCACAGGTTTGGCAACGATTCACATACAAAGATACGTCCCGCTTCAGCCCCGGCCACCAAAAGGATTTTTTCATATCCAAGTATATCTTTGTACTGCCCGGGTGAATGGAGTACTTTGTGAAGTGAGCCTCAAACATCAACTCCTCACGGAGTTTGCCGAACTGCGGTATACAAACCCTTTCGTCCTTCCTCAGAATCCCATCACTCATCTCCCAGGCGCTGCTCTCGCCCGTTTGAGCCTCCAACACAACTGGTTGGAACTCCACATCCAACTGAGTCGCTTCCCGAATGCGATCTGCCAAGTCGTTCTGCACTTCAATCCAGTTCAACCAAGCCACGCTGGACTCGCCTCTCGCAACACATTCCAAACCAAGGGACTCCCATTCCCGTACCAACCGCTCATCATGAGCTTCGATCCAATTTCCTTGCCCCGAGTACTTCCTACTCAAGGCATCCGCCACCACATTGGCTTTACCTGGCGTATACTGAATCGCCACTTCGTAGTCTCCAAGAAACTCAACCCACCTGCGTTGCCGTATGTTCAAGTCCTTTTGATCCAATAGATACTTCAGGCTTTTATGGTCCGTGAAGATCTCCACCTTTGCACCATAAACATAATGCCGCCATATTTTCAATGCGAAGATTACCGCCGCCAACTTCAAGTCATGGACGGGGTAATTCCTCTCATGAGGCTTCAGCTGTCTAGACCCAAAAGCTATCACCCTGCCATGTTGCACCAAAACGCAACTCAAACCGCATCCCGATGCGTCACTAAAGATCTGAAATCCCTCGGTCCCTTGCGGTAGACTTAGGATTGGAGCCATCATCAGTCTCTCCTTCAGTATCTCAAATGCTTGACTGCACTCTTGAGTCCACACAAACTTATGATCTTTACGAGTGAGTGAGGTGAGGGGTAGAGCTATCCGCGAGAAATTTTCCACGAATCTCCTATAATACCCGGCTAGTCCAAGAAAACTTCGGACCTCCGCCACGGTCCTCAAAACCGGCCAATCTCTAATGGCTTCTACCTTTGATGGATCCACTGCCACCCCATCCACACTAATCACATGGCCCAAAAATGCCACCTTCTCTAACCAGAACTCGCACTTGGAGAATTTTGGATACAACTGATTCTCCCTCAACACTTGCAAGACCACTCTCAAGTGGGTCTCATGCTCCACTTCTGATTTGGAATACACCAAGATGTCATCAATGAAGACAACCACAAAAGAATCTAAGTATTCCCGAAATACCCGATTCATAAGATCCATGAACACAGATGGTGCGTTCGTCAGCCTGAACGGCATCACCGTAAACTCAAAGTGTCCATACCTTGTACCAAAGGCAGTCTTGGGTATGTCCTCATCCCGAATTCGCAGTTGATAATAGCCTGACTTCAAGTCCAATTTTGAATATACCACTGACCCTACCAACTGGTCGAACAAGTCGTCTATCCAAGGAATCGGATACTTATTCTTGACGGTCAATTTATTCAGCTCTCGGTAGTCTATGCATAGCCGCATGCTACCGTCTTTCTTCTTTACAAACAACACCGGCGCGCTCCACGGTGAAGAACTGGGTCTAATATACCCTTGCTCCAATAGTTCCTGTAGCTGTACCTTAAGTTCAGCCAACTCCTTTGGTGCCATCCTAAACGGAGGACATGACACCGGTCTAGCCTCCGGCACTAACTCGATCGAGAAATCGATCTCCCTCCGAGGAGGTGCTCCAAGAAGTTCATCCGGAAACACATCCTTGAACTCTGCCACAACGGGCACTTCCTCAATAGTCAGCTGGGAGAGACGAACCTCCAATAACGCTACAAGCGCTACACCACCCTGGTTAACCACCCGCATCAACTGCATGGCCGAAATCAGGGAACAGGCCACTCCACAAAGGCCCTCAAATTTGACCTCCGCCCGCCCTTTGCTCTTTAGGGTCACTACCTTAGATAGGCAATCAATACTGGCGCGCTGCTCTGTAAGCCAGACCATGCCAAAAATGACATCGAACTCAACCAACGGTAAAATTGCTGCTACCAAAACGAAGTCAACTCCGTCTAGCTCCCAACAGATGCGCCCTTTGGCCCCGGTGGTCATGGATGACCCATTGGGCATGCACACTTTCAACTCCGCGTCCTCCGAGAAAGACTCAACTCCTATTCTCCGGATGAAGCTCTCCGCAAGAAAGGACTGCGATGCTCCCGTATCAAACAATACCCTAGCGGGGTATCCAGAAACTAACATGAAGCCTACAACATAGACAACACACAAAAGTCTAAAAGTATGAAGCACAAAATTTAAACTTAAATTTTCTTCATACCTGTCACAACATCGGTCTGGCGGATCGCTTCTTGCTGTCCAAGGTTGTAAGCCCTTGGTTGCACAGGTTGGAACCGAGAAGCGCTCGACTCCGCCATCTTCCCTTTCTCTACAGCATTGGGGCCGGAGCGCACAGTCTGCTCCTGCCTTGTCTCTTGCCCCGCTCCTCCTTGGGGACAAACACGAGCTATGTGCCCCACTTTACAGCAGTTGTAACACGTCGGCGGTCCCCTAGAGTGAGAACCCCCAGGCGTCCAATTGCTCTTCTCACCAGATCTGGAAGTGTGAGGCTTCTTCCTCCACCTACTCCCATCAGACTTTCCATGGGATTGGGAAGGCTTCCCTTCCCCTTGCTTGGGAGTAAAACCCTTACGGTGTTGGGTTCGCTCCAGATCACTTTCCAACATCCTGGCAGCCTCAACTAGTTCATTGAATCCCGCTCTCTTCATGGAGATGAGGGGTTGTCTCAGGTTCTCCCTCAGCCCCTGGTAGAAGAGGTTATCCTTTTCTACATCATCTGCCATCGTCGTTCTCGCGTAACGACCCAGACGGGTGAACTCCTGCACATACTCATCCACTATCTTGTCTCGCTGCATTAAATGCAGAAACTGCCTCTGAAGGGCCAAACGTGTAGAAACTGGAATATACCTCTTTAGAAACGCATCCCCAAACTCCTCCACTGACAGGGTGCGTCCCTGGAACTGGCGGCCGCTATGGCTCACCCACCACAACTTGGCGTCTCCTTCCAACATGAACGCCGCATATTCAGATTTCTTTTCTTCCGGCGTCTCTGCTGCCCTCATAAGCTCTTGAATGCGAACCCACCAATCTTCCTCATCCGTTGGCGTACCAACTCCCTTGAATGACGGGGGATGGAAGCTCAAGAAATACTTCAGGTGTCGGTCCCCATGTCCGACAACTACCCTCTCCGCCAAAGGCTCCACTCGCCTGGCTTCTCCTCCTGGCACGGCCGTCGTCGTATCTGGTGTAGCAGGGGTTGCTACTTGAGCTGCTGCTGCAGCTTGGGCTGCTACCATCGCTTCTGCAAGCATGCGGCAGAAGTCGGCCGGGATTACACCCGTGCCCAAAAGACCTGGAGCAATAGCACTGCTCGCCGAAAGCTCTTCTCTTGCTCTCGACGTTCCCGCCTCGTTGCTTGCACTCTTCAAGAAACAAGAAACAAGGAATCAGTCTCTAATCTCAAGACTTAAACATAAGGACACTCATGGTCCCGCGTTACTCTTATGTGGATAACTTCTCTACGCATTGACCTTGAATCTAACCTCCCTCTGATACCAAATTATAACACCTCCCCTGTAATGAACGTATAATATGGGTCCGGCCGGGGCCCCACAACATACGGACGCCACAGCTTTAGTATTAAAAGTTGATATAGCTACCCACACTCAAAACACTTTGCACAACACAGTAGAAACACAAGAAAGACAAGAAGTTATCCACCACTATAAGAGTAGAACAAATGGCCTTATGGCCTTACAACAAGTGTCCAAAATCAAAAAAATACAATAGTCAAAAATGTGCTTAGCACTCCTAGTCTACCTCGGCATGCAAGCCGGACAACATGAGTCTCAACCATACAACAACATATAAGTAGAGCTACAAAAAGAAAAGCACTTCATGAGGCTTAGGCCTTTCTGGCCGGCGAGCAAGCTCCTGCATGCGATCCTTGCCCTGTAAAATTTTATTAGTAATGTGGGTCAGCAAAGGCTGACCTCAAACTGTGTAACAACACATCTCCTCCCGGCCGCCCCTAACGGACCCCGGGGTACCCCTCCAACCTGCAAGTTAGCACTTCATATGCAGAATCATAAGCAAGAAAAACAACTACTAAAACAGGCTTGGATGTCACACACATCATACATGTTCTCTACGGGTTGAGAATATAACAAAACGGGCCTACTTATGCAATCATGTATGCAATAACCCGGGTTTCACCCAAGGCACCCTAACTCGTATGCATCTAGCACATCATCACATCATATGGGTACTCATCCATTCCCCATTGGCATAAAGCCGCAAACAACAGGGGTAAAACCATTACCCCCCAACGGCTCACAGGCCGCCTCATGGAACTCTTGTCAAGGCCCCACCCACTCAAGGTCTTAGACCCCGAGCTTGCCTACAAGCTCTGACGTCTCATGTCAGGATTCCAACAAACACAAAACCGACCGCTTCTAAGAAGCCTTGCCGGACCCCACCCGCTCATGGCCTCATTGCCCGGGCTTGCCCCCATGCTTGACATTCTCGTCAGTCTCACAAAAGGGGACTAGTCTCGCCGGGACACTCTCCGCACATGACGTGAACGTCACGGGATAGCCAGCCGACCACGGAGACATAGCCACGCCTTGGCACAACACAAACCAAGAATAATCCACCCTAGTCCCTCATTTGTACTGTAGCGTTCCCGCGCACCAAGGAAACCATCTCCATCTCATGCGGAGCTAACCTTGTCCACCAAGGAAACCATCTACTGCCACGAGGAGCTAACCTTGTCCGGTTCCGACTACACGTACTCACTTGAGAAAAAGGGGAAACATCACCACATCACAATCGGCATCTTGCCGCAACGGAATCTCTATGAATCCTTAACGTTCGTATGCAACATCACCGAGTCGGACTAACGGTCGCGACTACAGCTTCATCCACCATGCCTAAATCCACTAACGGAGCGGATCTCTAATGCAAAATATGCCGGGGACGGACTCAATCAACCCGGAGGTTCCTCTTGAACCTTGGCAACCCAAAACCACTCTCATTTGAGTGTTTGGTGCCCAAATCTAGAAAAGAAAATGATGCTAAAGACATGCATCCTAAGACTGAGAGGACAAGTGTCGTTACCTTCCGACTCCTCTTCCTTGCCATGGCAAAATAGCCGGATGAAAACCTTCGCAAAGATCTAGCCTCCACGGATCTGGACTCGGCTCGCGATTGGGAGCACCGAAACCTCTCCTATAGCCCAAACTCTCCTTCTCCTTCTTCCTTGCTCTCCCTTCTCTCTAGAAATTAGTAAGAGAAAAGCTTGAAGGAGAATGAGGGTTCCCAACCCTATTCTCGGACTTAACTCCCCAAGAACAGTCCTAAACCGTCAGATCCTAAAATCAGGGAAAGAATGGCCACGATCCGCCTGAAAAATAAAAGACCTGGGCCGAACACGGCCTGGCACACGCCCGTGTCCAGGGCCGTGTGCCTCATTCGCCGTCTCAAATCGACGCGCCTGGAACAGCACACGGGCATCTGACACGCCCGTGTTCGATCCGACACGCCTGTGTCCCCAATGACACGGCCGTGTGGCCGGCCGTTTGCCTCCATCGACACGGCCCCGAAACAACCTGAGAAGTGACACGGCCTGGGACACGCCCGTGTCACAAGCCGTGTGCCAAGTCTCGACACTCGTCGATAGCCTTTGTGTCGACACCGCGAAAAAACGTCGAGCGAAGATCGTCGACCAAGCGGGACACGCCCTGTGACACGCCCGTGTCACAGGCCGTGTGCCCCAGTCTCGACACTCGACACTCGACATTCATCGAGTGGACATCGTCGATTGAAGATCGTCGACATACCCACACGGCCTTGGACACGCCCGTGTCCTAGGCCGTGTGCCTCGTCTCGACACACTGTCGAGCAAAAGTGTCGACACCCCTGGCCGAATGTCGACACGGGCTCGACACGCCCTGCGACACGCCCGTGTCCCAGGCCGTGTGCCCTGGTCTCGACACAATGTCGAGCGGAAGTGTCGACACCCCGGGCCGAGTGTCGACACGGGCTCTACACGCCCTGTGATACGCCCGTGTCGCAGGCCGTGTGCCCCCTGCCAGAAACCAAAAAAGCTCCAGAAACTCAAATCGGCCCTCTCTCAAAAACTGGGGTGTTACAGTGCTGAATACACTCGACGCCATTAGGAAAATCTTGGAATCTAGGTTAAAAGCGTTGAGTGCGTTGAGTGCACTCAACGCGACGTTGAGTGAGCTGAATACACTCAATGCCATCCAGTGAAAATTCTGTCTTAAGTTAAAAAGCGTTGAGTGAGTTGAGTGCACTCAACGCGGCGTTGAGTTTAGCTGAATACACTCAACGCCATCCTATAAAATTCTGCCTGTGTGAAAGCGTTGAGTGAGTGTTATACACTCAACGTGGCGTTGGGTGAAGCTAGTTTTGCTGAGTAGTCTGGTTGACGTTGAGTGCGTTGACTGCACACGACGTGGCGTCGAGTGTACTCGACGCCTTTCCCATAAACTTGGGAAATTTCTCCAATTCGACGTATTTCCTCTAGTAGCATAGTTTTGTTAAGTTAGAATCATCGTGTTTCGGTTGAATCCATCCAGTTTGAGTTCTATAGGTGTTTGGATATAAGGTTGGGTTTGGTTGGCTTGTTTTCGTGAATCATTGCACCTGGGTATATTTTGGTCTGTTTTTGGACTGTTGGGTTGTGTAGGACCAGGTGGCCACCACCGCAGTGCCGTTTTGAGACGTTTGGGTCTGTTAGTTCGGTTTGGACAGTTTGGTCCCGACTCAGACCCGATTGTTTTACTAGTGTTAATGATTCACATGTTGGTGAGAGTTTAGTCTCATTTTCTTCTTCTTATGGTTAAGCTTACGCTGTATCTGCCTACTCTCGCAGATGTTCTCGGAGCATGACTCTGTTCGCACTTGGTGAAAATTTGTTTACCTTTGAATATTATAAGTTTACTCTTTCTTTATTGGCTTCTAGTAGTTTGTTGTGTTTTGATAGCTATTCTAGGTTGGGTTGGTAATCTTACTACCCCTTTTGTTTACTGACAAATTTGTTGCCACTTGTACTATTTGCTGAGGTGTTCTGTCTTTGGAATACCTCAGGTTCAGGGCAGTTGCCGGGTGAGCGGCTAGCTTTGGAAGTTTGCTAGTGGACTGCTGATTTTCAGAAGTTTTCCTCACAGTGGTGAGGTAGTGTTTTGTAGCTTTCTTGATAGTACAGACATACATACTCACCAGTGGGTTTGTGTCAGGTTGTTGACGCCCACGAGTGGTTTTCTTTTGGAAATGCTAATTACTTGGCTAACCTGCTAGTTTACCTATTCTGTGGTTGTTTTAATTGTTCTATGAGAATGTTTTATGCTACGTTGCATGTTAGATATTTTAACTTATAAAAAGCATTACTACTAGTATTTCATACATGCCATCTTTCTAAAACAAAAGTCACTATCTTCTAGTTAACGTAAAGAATATTTTCATACTTATACTAAACCTAGAGTCTTGCATACCATGAGTTGTCCTTTGAGAATGTTTATACTCATGTAGGGTGTTAATCAACATAATCAAAGTATTTTCCGCAGCTTATAACTATAGTTTTCTAGTGGACTAGTTGATCCACTATGCCGAGGGATACAACCATCTAAACTTAAACTAGTTTTTGCTTAATAACTTATGGATTTCATATAAATTGTAGAGTTTGGAGTTTTGCCTGAGCACCTGCAGTTATCCCCTACACAGCGTGACATCACGACGCGTATTTTCTCTTTCTCTGATATAACTTAGATGTTGATAAAATGCGGGTTGTGACAGTTGGTATCAGAAGGATGGGTTGTTGTTAGGCAATTGGTCGAGCAACCGTCTCTAGTTAGTGTTAGTTGTCTTAGTGTCATTTCATACACACACCGATGTGTCATCAGTACATCTTGGCTGAAGCACGAACACTACACTCATAAGCATGATAAGAAGTATACATGACATATTATGTAGTATGAGATGCATATAAATGTGTTTGTATATGGATCCACCATATGTGGCAACATGTGGCGGTTATGAAGTATGAGATGCATAACCACCATCACATGGGTGCCCATTAACACGTTTTATTTTTTCGTTGCATGCAATGTTATGTAGTATGGAATAACATTTCATGTGTATGCTGCTCATAACATGAATTAAGGCCTTTTTAGATTGCATGACACAACATGCATGACATAACATTACATCAGCACACGTGCCAAACTAAAGATTTACATGATGACATATGTACACACATGGTTTTAAGGTAAAAGGAATGAAAATTCATGCATTAATGGTCTATGCACATGAGTTAATAAGATGATGGTATATTATCCTAGGTTTAAGCATTTCATCATTTATAAAATTCCCAGAACAAGTTAGCAGCATGAGCAAGTACTTATGTATGTTTTGTCTGTACTAGGTTATTTGGTTCTAGCGGTTAAGCTAGGTTTTGACTAGTTGTTTGTTGCGATTATTAGAATGTCGAGATGTCCTACGACGAGGTCGACTCCCCAGTAAGAGGGCCAGTCGTCTGGTGCTCAGAATGAGGCCGTGATAGAAGGATTGCGATAGAGCAACGAAGCTTTATCTAGGAAAATGTTGGAGATGCAATCGCAAATCCAAGCCTTGTTGACTGTTATTGCAGGACAGCCGCTTAGAGTTCAGGACCCTGTGGTGGGTCAAGGTGTTCCAGTTCCTCCTGCTCCTCTGATGCCCCCAGTTATGTTGCCGCCAGTGATGAATTTCATCTCCCATTTCCAGTGATTAGGACTCCCTACCTATGATGGTAGGGTAGACTTCGTGGCTTTAGACGATTGGATTATAGCCATCGAGGAGTTGTTTTCATACTCCGGAGTTTCTGTCGACCAGAGAGTGATGGTCACTGCTTATCAGCTCAAGGGACTTGCAAAGAGCGGGGGCTGAGGGAAAAGGAGAACTTGAAGGATGGATGTTCATGGGAAGTCTTCAAGGAGCTTTTTCTGAAGAAGTTTTTGTTGTTGGTCGAGCGAGACCATTTGTTGAATGATTTCCTGCACTTAAAGCAGAGACAGCTCACGACGAGTGAGTATGAGGTGGATTTTAGCAAGCTGATCCGGTTCGCCCCAATTTAGTTGTTTCTGAGGCCAGCAGAGTTACACATTTTCTGGGTGGTCTACGAAGTGACATCCAACAACTAGCAAATGCTTATGGATCAAAAACCTATGCTAAAGCAGTAGAAGCTGCTCTGAAGGCCGAAGTGATCGACAATGCTAAGAACCGAGGTCAGCAGTTGAGAAAAGATAAGAGAAAATATGATGAGGGGATAAACTCCAAGGAATCCGGTTCTGCTTCTAGGAAAAGAAGCAAAGAGACATGCAATTTCTATGGCCGGACAGGCCATCCGTTTGAGAAGTGTTTCAAGAGAATAGGAGCTCTGAAGTAGGAGTAGATTCATGCGATCTAGGGTGCTCATAAGGGAGATTTGGTTTGTACTTCGTGCAAACGGAAGCGACATGATGCTGCCCATTGTTGGGATAAGAATAGAGTCTGGTTTCAGTGCGGACAGAAAGGTCATTTCAAGTCAAAGTTCCTGCAGTCTCAACCCGCGCTACAGCCAGTTCCGCTTCGAGCTTTGCCACCGCCACAGCTTTTGGACAAAGAAAAGGGCAAGCTGAACGTGGTATCTTTAGAGTATGCTCAAACATCTACTCAAGTTATCCCAGGTTAGATCCTAATATAGTTTTAGTTTTTAACTCATAGATATAGGTTCAATGTCCGTCCTCTTAGTCGCGTATGTGATTATTTTTATAGGAAGGTTTAAGGTAAAGAACCGTTGGGCACGCGTTCTTTTTAATTCTGATGCTACCCACTCGTTTATGTCTAGGACCTTTGTTGAGCGTTATCGTCTGACTCCGGATCAAGTTGGCGATGCGTTTCATGTCAAGTTTCACTTTGGTGATTTTGTGGTATCAGACCATGACATTCAGAGTTATCCGATTATATTAGGTGATTTTCTAGCGGTTGCTGATTTGAAGGTGATAGACTTGGAAGATTTTGATGTGATCTTGGACATGTACTGGTTATCCAAGTATGATGTTGTTATCTAGTGCAAGGTTAAGCTCCTGGACTTCAAGATGGACAACGATCAACCCGGGAGTGTTTATGGTTTTCCGCACCAAGTTTCTTTGATTATTTCTGCGGTACGTGCTCGAAAGCTGGTAAATTTCGAATGTTTTGCTTGTTTGGTTTCAGTGTTGGCGACCAATAGTAGTTTGCTGCATGTGGAGGAGATTGCTGTTGTGCCCGATTTTCCCGATATATTTTCTAACAATCTTCCTAGTCTTCCATCTGAGAGAGACATGGAGTTCGTTATAGATTTGGAGTCGGGTACCCGTCCTATTACTAAGGCTCCGTACCGTATGGCCCCTCGTGAGATGGAGGAGTTGCGTACCGAGTTGGATGATTTGTTGCAAAGCGGATTTATTAGGCCGAGTTCCTCACCTTGGGGAGCCCCCATGCTGTTTGTGAAGAAAAAGGATGGATCAATGAGGCTTTGCATTGATTATAGAGAATTGAACAAGGTCACCATCAAGAATAGATATCCTTTATTGAGAATAGATGATTTGTTTGATCAGTTGCGTGGTAGTTCTGTGTTTTCATAGATTGACCTTCGCTCAGGCTACCATAAGTTGAGGATCTGTGAATCAGATATTCTGCGGGCTGCATTCCGTTCCCGGCACAGACATTTTGAGTTCTTGGTGATGTATTTTGGTTTGATTAATGCAACTTCTGCCTTTATGGATATGATGAACCGAGTCTTCAAGGTTTTCCTGGACCATTTTGTGGTCGTGTTCATAGATGACGTTTTGGTGTATTCCCGCAATGCTGTGGAGCTTGTCCAACATTTGAGTTTAGTTTTGTCTGCTTTGAGAGAGCATAAATTATTTGCCAAGCTGAGCAAGTGTGAGTTTTGGTTTCCTCAGGTTTATTTCTTAGATCATGTGGTAAATAAAGATGGAATTTCTGTTGACCCTGAGAAGATAGTTGCTGTTATGGATTGGAATAGGCCCACCACACCCAAGGAGATAAGGAGATTCCTAGGGTTGGCTGGCTATTATAGAAGGTTTGTATAAGGTTTCTCTACGTTGTCTGCGCCACTGACTAAACTGATGCAGAAGAATCCAGCTTTTGTCTGGAGCGATAAGTGCGAGGAAGCTTTTCTGGAATTGAAGAGGAGACTGTGCACTGCTCCGGTGTTGAACTTACCTACGAAAGGAATAGAATATGTCGTATATATGGATGTATCGCACATTGGACTTGGTTGTGTGCTGATGCAAGATGGAAAGGTAATTACGTATGGATCTAGACAGTTAACGATTCATGAAAGGAATTACCCTATGCATGATCTATAGTTTGCAGCTGTAATTTATGCCTTGACGTTGCGGAGACACTTGCTGTATGATGCATTATGCAGGATTTACACAGATCATAACAGTTTAAAATATGTTTTCACTCAAAGGGAGTTGAATCTGCGCCAGCGGAGATGGTTAGAGTATGTTGCTGATTATGATGTTAAGATTCAATATCATCCAAGCAAAGCTAATGTTGTAGCTGATGCCTTGAGTAGAAAGACAACTAAGATTTTTAATCTTTTCATGGATTCGCTGGTAGAAGAATTTCTCTTGATGGATATATCTGTTGGAAGTTGTGACTCGTCGAGCAGTTTGGTTGTAGCAGATCAATCTTGGATTACACTTACTAGGCTACATCAGAAGAATGATTCAGATTTGTTGCACCTTTATTTAAGAACTGGGAAGGGAGAGTTACCAGACTTTTCCATTGATGACGCGGGTACTTTGAAGTACCACGACATATTTTGTATCCCTGCTATTGAGGACATTCGATTTAAGTTGTGCAGTGAGGCACACAGTTCTAGTGTTGCCTACTACCAGGTTCTACAAAGATGTATCAAGACTTAAAGCAGATTGTCTGGTGGTTTGGAATGAAGGGTGATATAGCCAGGTTTATGTCTGAACGTTTTACATACAAGAGTGTTAAGGCCGATCATAAAAGTCATGGTGGAAAGTTGACGCTTTTGGATATTCCATGCTAGAAATGAGAGAGTATTTCGATGGACTTCATTGCGGGTTTACCGAGATCTCCCCGCGGTCACGATTCTGTTTGGGTGATAGTAGATCTACTGACGAAGTGTGCTCACTCCGTGCCGTTTAAGATTGTCTACTTCATGAAAAATATAGACGAATTATATTTAGATGAGGTCATCAGATTGCATGGAGTACCAGTTAGCATTGTATCGGATCGAGACTCCAGCTTTACGTCTCACTTTTGGAAAAGCTTACAAGAAGGGTTGGGTACTGATCTGAGGTATTCCACCGCTTATCAGCGGCAGACTAATGGACAAACGAGGAGAGTAAATCAGATCATGGAGGATATGATCAGATGTTATATTTTGTACCACGTAGGAGTGTGGGATGAGCGATTCAGATTGATGGAGTTTGCTTATAATAATATATATCAAGAAATTTTGCAGATGGCTCCGTTTGAGGCCTTGTATGGGAGGCGATGCAGAACTCCTTATTTTGGGCCGAGGTTGGTGAGAGACCGTTGCTGGGTCCTGAAGAGTTAGAAGAAATGGATATTTCTATGAAGCATATCAGAGAAAAGATTCGTATAGCTCAGGAGCATTATGAGAAGAACGCTAATCGTCGGAGGACTGATTTGGAGTTTGCGGTTGGAGACCTAATTTTTCTGAAGGTTTCCCCAATGTCTAGCATTAAGAGATTTGGAAAGGATCATAAGTTGGACCCGAGGTATGTGGGACCTTTTAAGGTTGTTGAGCGTATTGGTGTATCAGCTTATAGGCTGGATTTGCTCGCAAATTTTCCTGGTGTGCATGACGTGTTTCACGTGAGGTAGTTGCGGAAATTTGTGCTCAGCGACCGACAGATTCTTGATGCTGTGCCCCAGTTGGAGCCTAATCTTTCCTATGTTGAGATGCCTGTCCGCATTCTGGATACTCAAGATCGAGTGTTGCGGAGGAAAACCATACCAATGGTTAAAGTTTTGCGGTGAAACCAAGACGTTGAAAGCACCACTTGGGAGTTGTAGTCAGCTATGAATTAGGCTCATCCTCATCTGTTCTCCTAGTTGATTGATATGTAATCTTTTCAATAACCCTTGGTTATTTCTTTTTACTTTTATAATAGAGGTTTTGTGCGTAAAGTTTCAGGACGAAACTTTCTTGTAAGGGGAGTGGCTGTAACGCCCCTATTTTTTTGATATTCAGTTTTATTCATTATCTGGCATGATTATGACGTCAGGGCGTTAAGTTGGCGCATTTTCGGCATATGTCGTTGTTAGAGCATGATTTTAGCTCTTAGGTTTCTCTGTGTGTGGCTGAGTTTAGCCTGTTTGCAAGATTCCCTAACGAGCCGGGTCTGTTTTGGTGACTCGGTGGAGCCTCTTTAGGAATGCTTGTCTTTTGGCTTCGGGAGGTGTTTGCCTGAGTTTAGTTCGTCTAATCTTAATTTTGACTGCGCCATTGAGTTTGTAGCATCAGTATTTAGCTACGCTGTGATTTTTTGTAGAAATCCGTGTTGGCGCGAATTTTGGGTCGTTTGGACCACTATTTAATAAGAAAATATTATTATAATATTTATATGTCTAAGTATAAATAGCCTTGTAAATAGATAAACCCTATTCATCATCTTCTTCTTGAAAACCGTCGGCCTGTTTGCGTAAGAAAGAGGCGTCCTTGTAGTTCCCTTGACCATCGATTGGAGGAGCTTTGATGTTCGAAATTTTCATCAGAGAGTCGATCCGGATAACTCTCACCTAGATCTACGTTTCAACCATAAGTTTTTCCCGTTTCGTAGATTTTTAAAGTTTAGGTTGCGGTTTTGACCCTTTTTCGTCCTGAAAAGTTTCAGGAAGTATTGCTTAGGTGTTATTGCGACCAGATCCTTGAGGAGGAGCGTTTACGTGGCTGGATTCGGCGATTTGAGGCAAGTGGTGTCTTCTTCCCATTACCAAGCTTGTCTTTTCCTTCTATATTTTTCGTATTGTTCTTCCCTTTGTAGTTTTTGGAGTAGGGTTAGATCCGACCTTTACCGATCAGCTTTATGGTATCATTTTTCGGCCAAGTTCAACAAACATATGTTTCATTGCATTAGTTTCATTGTATAGTTGTCGGTTTGGAGTTGTCAGAGTTCGTCAAATAGAAGCTAATTCATCAAATGGAGTTCGATGAATAGAAGAAAATTTGTCGAACGGAGTTCGACGAATAAATGACAGTTCGTTGAACAACATTCGTCGAACGGAGTTCGTCGAACTGAGCTAATTCGTCGAACGGAGTTCGTCAGGCGGAGCTAATTCGTCAAACGGAGTTCGTCGAACGGAGCAGATTCATTGAGTGTAGCCCTAGGCATTGAGTATAGCCCATAGACGTTGAGTGTAACCTTAGCACTGAATCCAGTTTCAAGCCCAAGTCCAAAAGTGCTGAGTGTGTTGAGTGCACTCAACGCGGCATTGAGTGTGTTGAATGCACTCAACACCTTGCTGAGAGGTCTGCGATGCTAAGTGTAAAAGCGTTGAGTGTATTGAATGCACTCAACGCGGCGTTGAGTGTGATGCATACACTCAACGCCATCATAATTTGATGATAAGTCAAAAGGCGTTGAGTGTGCTGCATACACTCAATGCGGCGTTGAGTATGCTGAATACACTCGACGCCATCAGGAAAATCTTGGAATCTAGGTTAAAAGCGTTGAGTGCGTTGAGTGCACTCAACGCGACGTTGAGTGAGCTGAATACACTCAACGCCATCCAGTGAAAATTCTGTCTTAAGTTAAAAAGCGTGGAGTGAGTTGAGTGCACTCAACGCGGCGTTGAGTTTAGCTGAATACACTCAACGCCATCCTATAAAATTCTGCCTGTGTGAAAGCGTAGTGAGTGTTATACACTCAACGTGGCGTTGAGTGAAGCTAGTTTTGCTGAGTAGTCTGGTCGGCGTTGAGTGCGTTGACTGCACACGACGCGGCGTCGAGTGTACTCGACGCCTTTCCCGTAAACTTGGGAAATTTCTCCAGTTTGACGTATTTCCTCTAGTAGCATAGTTTTGTTAAGTTAGAATCATCGTGTTTCGGTTGAATCCGTCTAGTTTGAGTTCTATAGGTGTTTGGATATAAGGTTGGGTTTGGTTGGCTTGTTTTCATGAATCATTGCACCTGGGTATGTTTTGGTCTGTTTTTGGACTGTTGGGTTGTGTTGGACCAGGTGGCCACCACCGCAGTGCCGTTTTGAGATGTTTGGGTCTGTTAATTCGGTTTGGACAGTTTGGTGCCGACTCAGACCCGATTGTTTTACCAGTGTTAATGATTCACATGTTGGTGAGAGTTTAGTCTCATTTTCTTCTTCTTATGGTTAAGCTTACGCTGTATCTGCCTACTCTCGCAGATGTTCTCGGAGCATGACTCTGTTCGCACTTGGTGCAAATTTGTTTACCTTTGAATATTATAAGTTTACTCTTTCTTTATTGGCTTCTAGTTAGTTTGCTGTGTTTTGATAGCTATTCTGGGTTGGGTTGGTAATCTTACTACCCCTTTTGTTTACTGACAAGTTTGTTGCCACTTGTACTATTTGCTGAGGTGTTCTGTCTTTGGAATACCTCAGGTTCAGGGCAGTAGCCGGGTGAGCGGCTAGCTTTGGAAGTTTGCTAGTGGACTGCTGATTTTCAGAAGTTTTCCTCACAGTAGTGAGGTAGTCTTTTGTAGCTTTCTTGATAGTACAGACATACATACTCACCAGTGGGTTCATGTCAGGTTGTTGACGCCCACGAGTGGTTTTCTTTTGGAAATGCTAATTACTTGGCTAACCTGCTAGTTTACCTATTCTGTGGTTGTTTTAATTGTTCTATGAGAATGTTTTATGATAGGTTGCATGTTAGATATTTTAACTTATAAAAAGCATCACTACTAGTATTTCATACATGCCATCTTTCTAAAACAAAAGTCACTATCTTCTAGTTAACGTAAAGAATATTTTCATACTTATACTAAACCTAGAGTCTTGCATACCATGAGTTGTCCTTTGGGAATGTTTATACTCATGTAGGGTGTTAATCAACATAATCAAAGTATTTTCCGTAGCTTATAACTATAGTTTTCTAGTGGACTAGTTGATCCACTGTGCCGAGGGATACAACCATCTAAACTTAAACTAGTTTTTGCTTAATAACTTATGGATTTCATATAAACTGTAGAGTTTGGAGTTTTGCCTGAGCACCTGCAGTTATCCCCTACACGGCATGACATCACGACACGTATTTTCTCTTTCTCTGATATAACTTAGATGTTGATAAAATGCGGGTTGTGACACTCAGGCCCCCCTGCTCCAAGGGTCGAAGGAGGGGAAGACCTATCTTTACATCTCGGGGTCGAAGTAGAGGCCTTGAGCTCTGTCTTGGTTCGAGAAGAGGGGAAGAAGCAGCTGCCCATATACTATGTAAGCCGATTCCTGAGAAAGGAAGAGGTCCGTTATCCCATCTTGGAGAAGCTGGCCTTTGCTATGGTCATCTCGGCTCGGAGGCTTCGACCTTACTTCCAAGCACACTCAATCTAGGTGGTGACTGAATACCCTATCTGCAACATCTTCGAGGGGGTGGAGCACTCGGGGAGGTTGGCGAAGTGGTCGGTAGAGCTGAGGTAGTTCGATATCTCTTTCGTCCCCCGTCTCTCGATCAAGTCCTAGACAATGACCGACTTTCTGGCTGATTATGTGGTCAATGCGGCGGAGGCAGAACTCACTCGCCTGGTTCCTTGGAAGGTGATGGTAGATGGCGCGTCGGGAAGACATTCCTTGGGGGTGGGTGTGATCTTGAAGAGCCCTCAGGAAACGAGGATCGAGCAGACGGTGGTGGTGAACTTTCCCATCTCTAACAACCAGGCCGAGTACGAAACCATGATAGCAGGATTGCGCCTAGCCAGGGAGCTGGGGGTGCATGATATGGAGGTCCTCACTAACTCCATGGTGGTTGCTTCTCTGGTCAATGGGAGGTTTGAAGTAAGGGAACCTACCCTCCAGTTATACTTGGCAAAGGTGAATGGGGTCATCGGTATGTTCCAGACCTTCTCCAACCGACATGTGCCCCGGGAGGAGAATGAGTAGGTTGATCAGCTAGTCAAGCATGGTACCCGGGTGGGGGAACAATCACTGACCTATTCCGCCCGTCCATCCAAGAGGGGGAGCTAATGGAGGTGGACCAACACCCCTCATGGATGGATCCATTCACAACATTCTTATCCACATGGGAGATCCCGGAAGGGATGAATAAGAAGAAGTTCAAGCACAATTGGTATATTACCTCATGCGTGACAAAAAGTTTTATAGGAATACTCTCTCAAGGATGGTGGCACGTTGTGTGGCCGAGAGGGAGGTTTAGAGGATCTTGGAAGAGGTCCATTCAGGGGAGTGTGGAAGCCACTCTAGGAGCAGAACTTTGGAAGGAAGAATAGTCCGACAGGGGTACTTCTGCCCGACCCTAAGTCAGGACGCTGCGAAGTTCACAAGGAAATTCCATAAATGTCAACTGTTTGCCTCCTCCAACTTCAACCAGCTCAGCGGCTCATGAGTATCATAGCCCCCTGACCCTTTGCCATTTCGGGAATGGATTTGGTAGGACCTTTCCCCCAGGCCAACGGGCAGAGGAGGTTTCTGCTTGTTATAGTACACTATTTCTCTAAGTGGTTGGAGGTGAAGGCGCTGGCCATGGTGGCCTCCCAGGTAATCAGGAACTTCATTTGGGGGGAGATCATCTGCCGGCACGGCCTGCCCCAGGCCATTGTCACGGATAATGGGCCTCAATTCGCCAGTATCAATTTCATCAATTTCTATGGGCAGCTTGGGATTGACCTCAGGTTTGCCTCAGTCCACCATCTCAAGAGCAACGGGCAGGTGGAGGCGGAAAACAAAATCATCGTCAACTTTCTCAAGAAGAAAGTGGAGAATTTGAAGGGTAGCAGGGTGGAGAAGCTTCCTTCGATTCTCTAGGCCCTGAGAACCACTCCCAACACAGCCAAGAGGGAGACCCCCTTCAAGCTCTCCCATGGATGCATGATGGTGCTTCCGATAGAGTTCAAGGTCCGAACGCCTCGGGTGGTCGAGACAGAGGCATGCAGGGAAGAATGACAAGCTGAAAACGAGGAGGAGCCACGACTCTCCCTTGACATGGTGGAGGAGCTGCGTGATCTCTCCACCATCCGACAAGAAGAGGTAAAACGAAGAATGACTAGGTACTTTGACAAGCACATCAGGGTCAAACAGTTCACAGAAGGGGACTTGGTACTGAATAAGGTGGATGTGGCAGGGAGATCAGAGGCAGTGGGTAAGCTCAACCCTAACTGGGAAAGCCCGTATATTGTCCAGGAAGCTCTAAGGTCGGGGTGGAGGGGGGATATCGCCTCCGAAATGTAGAGGGCGAGACCCTCAGTTACACATGAAGTGGTGATGACTTAAAACAATTCTATCCGTAAAAGCATGTACGTACTCTTCTTTAATGAATATGAAATCCTTGATGCTCCAACTCTTTTGCAGATCAAGTTTGTGGCAAGTTGTCTTTACCAAGCTAAGTGCTGAAACGCTCCCGCTTCTAGGCCCTCACCTAGCTAGCAGGGCAGGGGTCCTTGATGGAAAGTATTCTCGCTCTGGGGTTAGGTCCAGAGATGCTCTCGCTGCCAGGCTTCCACCTAGCTGACAGGGCCGGGATCCTCGAGTGACATCGTTATGACCCTGGAGGGCTGAGTCAGGTTGATGCTCAACACCCGGCATCAGGCTTCCACCTAGCTGATTGAGCTGATGGTAGCACCAAGAGGTTGATTGATGGAAAGTATTCTCGCTCTGGGGTTAGGTCCCGAGATGCTCCCGCTGCCAGGCTTCCACCTAGCTGGCATGGCCGGGATCCATGAGTGACATCATTATGACCCTGGAGGGCTGAGTCTGGTTGATGCTCAACACCCTCCGTCAGGCTTACACCTAGCTGATTGGGCCAGTGGTAGCGCCCAGAGGTTTATTGATAGAAAGAATTCTCTCTCTAGGGTTAGGTCCCGAGATGCTTTCGCTGCAAGGCTTCCACCCAGCTGGCAGAGCCGGGATACTTGAGTGACGTCATTATGACCCCAGAGGTTTGAGTCTGGTGGATGCTCAACACCCCCGTCAGGCTTCCACCTAGCTGATTGGGACGGTGGTAGCGCCCGGAGGTTGATTGATGGAAAGTATTCTCGCTCTAGGGTTAGGTTGCGAGATGCTCCCGCAGCCAGGCTTCTACCCAGCTGGCAGGGCCGGGATTGTCGAGTGACGTCGTTATGACCCTGGAGGGCTGAGTTCGGTCGATGCTTAACACCCGCCGACAGGCTTCCACCTAGCTGATTAGGCCGGTGGTAGCGCCCGGAGGTTGATTGATGAAAAGTATTCTCGCTTCTGGGTTAGGTCCCGAGATGCTCCAACTATCAGGCTTCCACCCAGCTGGCAGGACCGGGATCCTCGAGTGATGTCATTATGACCTTGGAGGGCTAAGTCTGGTGGATGCTCAACACCTGCTGTCAGACTCTTACCTTGCTGATTGGGCCGGTGGTAGCGCCCGAAGGTTAAGTGATGGAAAGTATTCTCGCTCTGGGGTTAGGTCCCGAGATGCTCCGCTTCCAGGCTTCCACCTAGCTGGCAGGGCCGGGATCCTCGAGTGACGTCGTTATGGCCCTGGATGGCTAAGTGCAGTGGATGCTCAACACCCACCGTCAGGCTCTCACCTAGCTAATTGGGCCGGTGGTGGAGCCAGGAGGTTAAGTGATGGAGAGTTTACTCGCTCAGGGATTAGGTATCGAGATGCTCCCGCTGCTAGGCTTCCACCTAGTTGGCAAGGACGGAATCCTCGAGTGACATCATTATGACCCCGGAGGACTGAGTCCGGTTAATACTCAACATCCGTCGTCTGGCTCTCACATATCTAACAAAGTCTGGATTCTCGGTGAACGGGGCGATATCTAAATCGGATACCCAGGAATTTGAACTAGAGGCAAAGATTGCAGGGATAACAAGGAGTAGAGCCTGGCAATACATAGACGAGCCGGAAATGGCGAGCCGAGACCTCGGTAGGTCAGCGAGCCTAGAATACTATCAGCAGTTACACTCCACCCCGCCAAATGTTTTACTTGGAAGATTCTTGGCCTTTTTGTCAAGTCTTAAAAAAGAAGAGCCGTCATGGGCGAGCTGGGCATTCACGGGCCCAACTCGGCAAGCGACCAACCTGACTGCCGTGGAAAAAATATCTAAAGGCAGGGTAAAAGGGATGGCGAGCTGGGGTCTCGACATCTACTATGGAAGGCAAGAGGAGGCGGTCCTCGGTGGTACATTTCTACTCTCCTAAAAATTTACTTGGGAAATTCTAACAACTTCAGCTTGATGTTGACGAGAGGGAAGGAGAACTCGCGGGCGAGTAGGGTCGTCGCGAGCCTAGAGTGGCGGGCATCCTTCCTCCAGATTGTCTAAGGGCCGACGAACTCTCAAGATCTCATCACAGGCGCAAATCCTAACTCAGATACATTCTAGCGACACACTCTACCCTGGCAAGGTCGCTTTATTGAAGAGGGCAGCTCGCAGGCGAGTACATCGCAGTAAGTAAGTTTAAAGCAAAAAAAGATAGATAAATTGGAGCCGAATCATACTTTTTCATTAGCAAGTTATTTTACAAATATGGAGGAGCTCGCCTCGGCGAGGTTACAAATGGGGGGGGGGGAGAATTACAACAAAAATGAGCCCGGGATGCGAGTCAGCTTTCGCCCTCCCCTCCTGATGGATAGTTCTCGCCCTCTCCTCCAGATGTGTGGCCGTCCTTGTAGCCCTTGGCATCCTTGAAGAGCGACTCTAAACTCTCCTCCTTCTCGCTGGAGGGATGGCCGGCGGGAACAAGTTCGGCATGAGGTCTCTCGAGGTGATCTCCTCGCATCCCTCTACCAACACCTCCATATCTTTCATCATCGGCAAGGTGTAGTCAACGGTGCTGATGGAGTTGATACGCAGCCTGTCAGCGACCTCGGCCTCGCTGTGGGCTTTGGGTCATTTGGGAGGAATGCTCGGCTCGCTGCCGGACTGGGGGAAAAAGATATGTTGCAGGATCAGCTAGCTCCAGAGTCCTTTGTTCTCCTCCTTCAGCTTGGCATTCTCCTTCTCCAGCTTGGTGGCGCGAGTCTCCAGCTCGACGGAGCGAGCTCGCAGCTCACTCGCTGCTTCGGCATACTGAGAAGAAGTGCAAGGTAAGATCAACATGCATGAAAAACCCTAAGTGAAAAAGGAAGGGGATAGTCTCCACTTACCATCCCGCCAGCAGTCTTTGCGAGAAGGTTCTCAGTGACTTGTATTCGCTTCATCAGGTCGGCGACATTGTCTTTGGCAAGGTTGCGCTCCTGCTCTGTCTTCAGCAACTGGTGGTTGAGGCTAAAGCCGTGGCAGACCACCATGTGATGCAGCTACAAGGCCCGCATCTGAGCCTGCAGACCTTCACGACCGAGCTGCCAAAGAGTCTGGCCCTGTAGGCCTCGACATCCTCGCGCCCATACAGGCCGAAGCCCAACGCATAGGCATGCTCGGAGATGGGTTGACCCCCCGAACAGGAGGGATGGAGTGATGAGATGGGAACTCTATGGGTCTGCTTATCCCATCGCACCATCGACTCGCCGACCGAGTCTTTTTATTTTCCCCCAAAGCCTAAAAGGGGGCGGCTCTTCGTCAGGCCCGGCTCGCTAGCCACGGTCTTCACTGCAGCAGGTGGAGCGGAGGGCTCGCCATCCTCCAGGTCATTCTTCAGCGAGCCCTTCAGCGAGCTCTCTGGCGACCATTCGGGTGTGGTCTCTGGCGAGCTTATGTAGATTTGTTGTTGTTGTTGTTGTCCCCTATTGGAGACCAGGGCCTTCATCTTCTTTGGAGGAGGGGGGGGGGGGGGGGGCGGTGAGGCGAGCTGGACCCTTCGAGGCCAGGTCGTTTCCGGCTGGAGGAGGGTCTACCGGACCCCAGCTCGCCTCGGCAAGCCGCCGCGGCTGCCTGCTCGTACGCGAGCGATTCTGGGTGGAGACCCGAGCCCTTATGAGGCAGATGCTCGGGAATGGATCACTCCCATGCAGGAAATGACTTGAGTTAGAAAAGTGATAATCATAGGCGAGCCCATAGAAAGTAAAGGAAAAAGTATACCTTCGCCGGGAAGAATCGGGAGGAGCGAGTCGAGGCCCCTTCGAAGGAAGGCGACCTCGAAGTCCTTCCCCAAGAAGAACTTGTGCAGCTCAGCGTCAATGCCGAATAGCGTTGGGGGTCGGTACACCTACTCACTCTTCTGCTAGGAGGAGAAGGGAATGTTGCCCAGGTCGCCCTTGATGAAGACGACCTTGGAAACCCAGTTGTGTTTTTTGTTCGCTGCACTAGTTCCTTGATGTGCGGGCCCATCAGGAAGGCAACACCGTCGTTATCGCGCGGTAGGTGAAAAGTTTTTGGAAGGCGGCGAGGTTAAATTCAATCATCTACCGATATAAGAAGCATGCTAATTCGACCATCATGTCGATCGCATTCGGGTTCAGCTACGCGGGCACCATGCTGAAGTATTTGAGGTTCTGGTGGATTTTCGGCCAGAGAGGAAGGAGCAACCCCATCTCGAAGTGCGAGATGGGAAAGACAGGCTCATCTAGGTAAAAGGTGTTGATGGTCTCGCCTTCTGCGGGCCGATGCGCCTCATAGCCCGGGGGCACGTATTCGGTTCTGAAGTTGACGAGATCGCGCTCATTGGTATTTCCCTCAAAGAATAGGTACTCGACAAATTGCCGAGCACACTTGGAACGCCCGTCAGTATCCGGTCGCGTCTTGCTCATGTCTGTAAAAGGTTGGGGTGCGAGAGTAGGTAGAGAAAAGAGCAATAAAGGGAGGTATGAATGCAGTAAAGGCGATGGACCAGGGGGTTGGTGAGGGGGCCTATTTATAGAAAACCGAATTTATGGCCGAGCTGACCTGTCAGTCCAGCTCGCCAGTCCAGCTCGCCAACCTGGCAACCTAACCTTTCTTAGTGCGAGCTAAACCTAGATGGCACATCCTATTATTTCAAATAGCATATTGAGTTCTAAAAATTATTTAAGTTATTATAGACAGGGATGTTCACAGCCCCAAGAAAGAAAAAGTTCATAACAGACAGAAGAAAGTTCAGTAAACACGCGCGAGCTGGGGGTGCTGGGGGCAAGTGCCGGTAGGCTAAGCTAGGAAGCCATTTCCATCTAGCCTGGCCTCGCGCCCCCATCCACAGAGTTCGGCACGGGTTGAGGAACTCACGTACCAGATCCAGGTCTCGACCGAAGGCCTGCAGGTTCTCATCAATTCTCTCCATCACTGGGGTGGGGGACATTAACTCTCTCTCCGAGCCTGTTCCACCTTATCCATGAGCAGCACGAAGTACTGCTCCAGCGCCTGCAATCTCTGATCGCGATATGCGCTATCCTCTCGAAGTTGGCGCAAGGCAGCGTCCTGCTTCTTCAGCATTTCTACCATTCGCCACCTCAGCTCGGTAGGATCCAGCGAGTCGTCCAGGAAGCTTTCCATCCCGGGGTCAAGGGGTGGGAGTGGCGAGCTTGTTCAGAAGATTCCTCGAGTTTAGATTGGTCAGGGAGACCTGTAAAAATGATCAACTCCGATGGAAAGGGGGTGTAAGTACAATAAATATGCCCAGGAAAAAGTTCTAGTGAAAGTGGAACTTACGGGATGAGCTCGGTAGTTCTTAGGGGGGGTGCGAAGGAGGCAAGGCTAAGTTCTTACTGCGACCCAGAGGATGGGTTCCTGGGGAGATGAGGTTGAAGCTGGGGACCAAGATATCTCCCACCCTTATCATCGCAAGCTTAGGAGTAGGTGCGGGATGCTGAGAAGGAGGGCGAGTTGTTGACTTGTACTTCAGCGAGTCCAATCCCGTGGTCCCAAAGGGAGGTGATTTGTTATGCAGGCGAGTGTCGGGGGATTTTGAGGCCGCGAGTTATCATGTGAGGTGTGGACTCTCGGTGTGGAGGTCTCGACATTGTACTGATGGTCCTCGGGGTCGGTTGGGATATCAAGAACCATTTTCCCCGTGGGGTCGGCAACCGATTTAGAGGAGGCGAGCTTGGGAGTCAAGGTGGATTCAAGGTCGCAGTAGATGGATTCAGTATCTTTCGGGATGGCTTGACCTTCTTGGTAGGATTTGGTTTTGTCGGCTCGCGCGGTGCAGAATTGGGAGGCAGACCGACTAGCACGCCGGTGCGAGCGACGTTAAGCTTGTGGGCGCGGCTAAGCTTCTCTTGGAGCTCTTTGGAAAGAGGCATCTCGACAAGACTCAAGTAAAGGGAATGACGGAGGCCACCCAGGCACGTGGACATACATTTATAGACGCTGGTGGAGCCTACCAAAGATTCTCTGGCCCCTGTTGCACTCGCCGCATATTGCGGGGTTGGATGTTTCTTTCCGAGCTTGGTCCAACCTTGCAAAGAGCAGGGATTGTGTACAACCCTATATTCAATGAGTAGTGGCCGATAGGAGCCAGATCAGCAAAATCTCAGCAGTCCGAGTCCTAGGTGACCTGGGAGGAGGCGAGAGCTCGGTGACCTCCTCATCTTGCCCTGGCAGGGTGGAATCGTGTAAGGGGCGAGTGCAATAGGTCGGCTCGCACTCGCCCCAGGAGCTCGGCGAGCAGCGGGCGAGTGGGGCAGGCTGGGCCAGCACTTGCCCAGGGCCGGGAGGAGGCGGTGAGTGCCAGCTCCAACGAGCACTCGCCGACCCCAGGCGATTGGAGGTCCTAGAGGACCACTCGCCCAATATCTTGTGATGTTTTTTTACTATTTTTCCCCCACTAGTCTGCCTATAGCCTTGTAGAACAACGGAGTTCCGCTGTTGGCAGACCCAGTTGGGCAGCACATAGCTGTTCAAAACAGCGAAGGTTGGCTATTTGTAGGCCGTTTTCAAAAATCTATAAATAGACCTAAGGGGGTACCTCAGAAGGCACGCTTACTTATGCCCCAGTCTTCTTGCGCTTTCAGAGATACCCTCAGCTCAGCATTTAGCTAGGGAGGTGAAACGCTCTAAGATCTTTTGGGTGTATGATGGGACCTCCACGCCAAGCCCTTGGGACTGTCCCCTATTCTTTTTCCTTAGTCGTTTGGCTCGCGAGAGAGAAGTAAGTGTGCGATAACCTCTTCCCCAAGGATGAACTCCACGAAGATTGAGTTTTTGGTTTCAATAGCCAGGGTTGCCGCCGCATCGAGAGAAGGATTTCCAGATACAACTTGTGCTAGTATCTAGAGCTCCTTATCGAATGGCCCCGAAGGAGTTGGTGGAGTTTCGAAGCCAGCTGCAGGAGCTAGTGGAAGCCGGATTTGTCCGACCAAGCACTTCGCCATGGGGTGTTGGACTTACCATGGTGATCTGGAAGTGATCAAACATGTAATCTCACTGCCAACGCGATATGAGCCTGCAGGGTCGCACATAAGAGATGTGGAGAAGTTGGATGATTGACTGTGTTGGTAAAAGTTGCCATTCACCGACCTGAATGGGGTCATGAGCAAAGTGTTGCCTTAAAGGATCGTGGGGTTGGGCAAATGTTGCCTTGGAGGGCTGGTAAGGATTGTCGTCCGAGGGTCGATAACATTCGTCGAGTATCGTCTTCTGATTCCCGCCGATCGGCGAGAATCGTCTCTC
Organism: Platanthera guangdongensis; assembly: GCA_039583875.1. Classification (NCBI taxonomy): domain Eukaryota; kingdom Viridiplantae; phylum Streptophyta; class Magnoliopsida; order Asparagales; family Orchidaceae; genus Platanthera; species Platanthera guangdongensis. The sequence goes on along the minus strand of CM077160.1, from coordinate 108,610,207 downwards.
TGATTCTCGCCGATCGACGAGAATCGTCGAGAATCAATATGTTGATTCTCGATGATCGACGACTTCGACATGTATCGTCGACCACGGCTCGACGGTCGACGAGATTCGACGTGTATCATCGAGTGGAGCTCGACGATCGGCGAGAATCGTCGAGTATTGTACTCTGATTCTCGACGATCCATGGTGATGCTCGCTGATCGATTCTCGCCGATTCTCGCCGACTCTCGCCGATTGATACTCGCCGATTCTGAACCTTATTCTTGGGTGGTCTGCGGATAGCGATAAGCCTAGGTTTATTTATACCTTTGGTATAAATACAACACTTAGGGTTTTATCGGAACTTAAGCTTTTGGCTGCAGTGCGAATCGAACCCGACGGAAACCGTTCCGCGATCCCTCGAGTATCAGTTCGTTGTGCCATCCTTATAGAGAAACCCAACAGTGGTATCAGATCAACAGTGGTATCAGAGCCAGGTTTCGGCCATGATCGTTGTTTTGGAAGTTTGTTATTCCAGTGCGTGTAAACCTAGGGATTTAGAAGTGTTCTAAATGTCTAGATTTAGTCTTGGTGTCCCTCCAAGAACGTCTGTAATTTCGTGGGAATTTCTAAGTGTTAGAAATTGTAGTCTCCTTAGCAGTAACCATCCCTCGAGTATGTCTTGGATTTTGAATCCAACATAGAGAGATGAGCTTGTCTACTGCTTTAAGTTGAGTTGTCTTTGCCTTTGTCCAATGCATGTAAATCTGAGGATTTGGAAGTTTCCAGATGTTCAGATTTAGCCCTTCCTTCTATCAAGTGTTGATGGTGTCAGGATGTGCACATAAGGGATGCATGTGGTTTTAGAAGAATTGTTTTTCTTTGGATGTGCACATCGATCAAATGTTGATCATGGTTAATTGTTAACCTAAAATCAAAAATCCCTTCATCAAATATTAAGTGTTCGGATGCCTTCCGATGGATGACACTCTTCCTGCCTCGATCGACGAAGTGTGGGCTTGCCAAAGTAAGGTGCATTAATCTATCTTGGTAAGGGTGCGAGCGGATAATTGTGATATCCCACTGTCGACATCAGGTCCAGCTTAACTAGGTGACCTCAAAGGTTGAGTGCCTAGAGGCATAGGGTTGGCATGCATCATATGATGGATGCGAATAAGGAGTTATTCACCAACCATACAAGAATTGCATGAGGATGCAATTGGCAAGCGTTGCCTATCTAAATAACCGCATCGTGAGAGGAATGCCAAAGCGGACTCATAGTGTTGGTGAAATACGGATCTTGTCCACTAAGAGAGTAGCTCGCATGAACTCTCCGAATTGTTAGTGAGGGCTATCATTTCGAATAAAATAGTGGGAGTATTTTAATTGAAGTCCAAATTAAAATAAATTGTATTTGAAATTTTGGTACTGATTTTATTCTGCATAAATTCTTGTAGAATTCCATGGCAAGTGTTTCACACTCCACTTTGTCTCTGAGAGCCATCCTTGAGAAGGATAAGCTCAGTGGGACTAATTATATGGACTGGTATAGGAACCTGAGAATTGTTCTCAGGCAAGAGCGAAAGCTCTATGTCTTGGAAGAAGAAGCCCCCGAGGTGCCGACCGGGAACTCTTCCCGTGCTGAGAAAGATACTTATAAGAAGTATACTGACGATGCTTTAGATGTCGAATGCCTTATGCTTGCCACTATGAACTCAGAGCTTCAGAAGCAACATGAGAACATGGGGTGCAAGGAGATTGACGAGCATCTCAAGAAAATGTTTCAAGGACAGGCTCGTCAAGAGAGGTTCGACATCACAAAAGCGTTGTTTCAGTGCAAGATGGGAGTTCGAGACTCAGTAGGGACTCACGTACTCAAGATGATTTGGTATATAGAGAACCTTGAAAGGCTGGGTTTTCCTCTTGGTCAAGAGTTGGCCACAGATCTGATCCTGCAATCGTTGCCGGACAGCTATGAGCAGTTCGTCTTGAACTACAACATGAATGAAATAGACAAGACACTGCCCGAACTCCTAGGCATGTTGAGAACTGCCGAGATCAATATGAAGAAGGCCAAGCCTACCAACCCCATACTGATGGTGCATAAGGGCAAGGGCAAGGCCAAGGTCTCTAAGAAGATGAAGGTGGGACCTAAGTCATACCTTGAGCCCAAGTCTTCAGCACTGATGAAAAAGAAAAGCACAGTGAAGGAAGGGAAATGCCACCACTGTGGCAAGGCTGGTCATTGGCGGAGGAACTATCCTTCGTACATTGAAGGTCTGCAGAAATTGAGGGGAGGTATGACTTCCGCTTCAGATATTTACGTTATAGAGATAAACCTTTCTGCTCCTTCATCTTGGGTATTGGATATCGGATGTGGTTCTCACATTTGTACAAATGTGCAGGAACTGGGAAGGAGAAGATTGCTGAGTAAAGGGGAGGTGGACCTCCGCGTCGGCAATGAAGCAAGAGTTGCTGCTGTAGCCATAGGGGTTTATCGTCTTTCTTTGCCCAGTGGGCTTGTAATAGAACTAGATAACTGTTATTTTGTTCCGGCCATAACTAGAAACATTATATCTATTTCGTGTTTGGACATGATTGGATTTTCTTTTATAATTAAGAACAACTGTTGTTCTATATTGAAGAATGATGTTTGTTATGCTGTAGCCCAATTGTTTAATGGTCTTTATGTTTTGAACTTGGACCATCTGATCTGTAATGTAGAAAATAATAAAAGACTAAGAACAAATGACTCGAACCCTACGTTTCTCTGGCATTGTCGTTTGGGCCATATCAACGAGAAGCGCATATCCAAGCTCCATAGAGATGGACTTTTGGACTCATTTGATTATGAATCATTTGAGCGATGCGAGTCTTGTTTGTTAGGCAAGATGACTAAAACTCGTTTCACTGGTTATACTGAGAGGGCTGAAGTTCTCTTGGGTGTTGTACATAGTGATGTATGCGGACCCATGAGTTCCATGGCTAGAGGTGGGTATTTCTACTTTGTTACATTTACTGATGATTTCAGTAGATACGGATATGTGTATCTTATGAAGTGCAAATCCGAGACCTTTGAAAAGTTCAAAGAGTTCAAGAATGAAGTAGAAAACCAGTTGGGTAAAAGGGTTAAAGCACTCCGATCTGATCGAGGTGGCGAATACCTGAGTCATGAGTTCCGTGATCATCTGAAAGAGTGTGGTATTGTATCATAGCTCACTCCACCTAGAACACCACAACATAATGGTGTGTCTGAGAGGAGAAATCGTACTCTGTTAGACATGGTACGTTCGATGATGAGTCATGCAGACTTGCATGTTTCCTTTTGGGTTTTTGCTTTAGAGACTGCTGCAATGACATTGAATCGCGCTCCAATGAAAACGATTCTGAAGACACCATATGAGATATGGACTGGGAGGCGTCCTAGTATGTCGTTCATTAAAATTTGGGGCTGTGAGGCATACGTGAGACGTCAAATGCCTGACAAGCTGGAACCCAAATCAGATAAATGTTATCTGGTGGGATATCCTAAGGAAACGAAAGGGTATTACTTTTACCTACCGTCTGAGGGCAAAGTGTTTGTCGCAAGGACTAGTGTCTTCTTGGAGAAAGAGTTCTTATCAAGAAAGACTGAAAAGGTAGAGCTTGAAGAAGTTCAAGAACCACATGTAGTGAATGAACAGGTATTGGATTCTGAGACAGGACTACAAGATGTTGTAGCTAGAGAACCTGCTCAGGAAACACAAGTCCTACGTAGATCTGGTAGACCGAGGTTTGAGCCTGAGAGATATGGATTTCTCGTGTCTCAAATAGGTAATGTGTTGCTTATGGATCATGATGATGAACCAGCAACCTACTAAGAGGCTATGAATGGACCGGACTCCAACAAATGGCTTGAGGCTATGAAATCCGAAATGGACTCCATGTATGCAAACCAAGTTTGGAACTTGGTGGAACCACCTGAAGGGGTACAACCCATAGGGTGCAAGTGGGTCTTCAAGAATAAGACCGACATGGATGGGAATGTACAGACATTCAAAGGGCGACTGGTGGCTAAGGATTTCAAGCAAATTCATGGTATTGACTATGATGAGACCTTTTCCCCTGTTGCTATGGTGAAGTCCATTAGGATATTGCTTGCTATTGCTGCGTATTATGACTACGAGATCTGGCAGATGGATGTCAAAACGGCTTTCCTTAATGGAAACCTCCTTGAGGAAGTGTATATGACACAACCCGAGGGTTTTGTATCCCCAGATGAAGCCACTAAAATATGCAAGCTGAATAAGTCCATTTATGGACTGAAACAGGCCTCTCAAAGTTGGAATCTTCATTTTGATGAGAAAATCAAAGAGTTTGGTTTCATCAAGAATGAAGATGAGCCTTGTGTTTACAAGCGAATCAGTGGGAGCATTGTTGTCTTCCTGATATTGTATGTAGATGACATACTGTTGATTGGGAATGACATTCCTACCCTGAAAGTTGTTAAGAACAACCTAGGGAACTGCTTTTCAATGAAGGATTTGGGTGAAGCGACTTATATACTCGGTATTAAGATCTATAGAGATAGATCGAAGAAGTTGCTGGGTTTGACCCAGAGTGCGTACATCGAAAAGGTGTTGAAGCGGTTCAACATGCTTGAGTCCAAGAAAGGATTTTTGCCCATGTCTCATGGTGTGAATCTCTCTAAGGACCAGTGTCCAATGTCTTGTGAAGATAAGGACCGCATGAAGTTGATTCCATATGCCTCGGCAATTGGATCAATCATGTACGCGATGTTATGTACTCGACCCGATGTCTCCTTTGCTTTGAGCATGACTAGCAGGTATCAGTCAGACCCCGGTGAGTGTCACTGAATTGCAGTCAAGAATATCCTGAAGTACTTGAGAAGAGCTAAGGATGTGTTCTTTGTGTATGGTGGAGAGGAAGAGCTCATTGTAAGTGGTTACACGGATGCTAGCTTCCAAACTGATAGAGACGACTCCAAGTCTCAGTCAGGGTTTGTGTTTTGCCTGAATGGAGGAGCTGTGAGCTGGAAGAGTTCCAAGCAAGAGACAGTTGCTGATTCTACAACAGAGGCCGAGTATATCGCCGCAGCTAATGCAGCGAAGGAGGCTGTATGGATTAGAAAATTCATCGGCGAGCTTGATGTAGTTCCTAGCATTGTTGGTCTCGTAGTTCTCTACTGTGATAACAATGGTGCAATTGCACAATCTAAGGAACCTAGATCCCATCAGCGCTCCAAGCACATACTTCGGCAGTTTCATCTTATTCGTGAGATTGTCGAACGAGGAGATGTAAACATTTGCAGAGTGCCGACTGAGGAAAATATTGCGGATCCGCTGACAAAGCCTCTCGCGCAGAGAAAGCATGATGGTCATACTAGATCGATGAGTATACGATACCTAAATGATCAACTCTAGCGAGAATCTTGTGGATTGCATGTAAATTTGTATTTTGTTGGCTGTTTGTTCATATGATAAACTATGTACCTAAGTTTTTCTTTTACAATTAATGGCAAGTTCTTTTATTGTGTCTTTTTTTATATGATAGTTAAATGTTAACATAATAGATACCCTTAGAATGTTCGCTTCCATGGGACATCAAGTACGTGACTTGAATGTGAGAGCCTATGATTTATTTGAAGCTTCATTCTTAAAAGGTCCCTGGTCGAGTATCATCATAGAAGCTAAGGGTGATGATGATACATAACGGCTAGCACGTACGTTGACTGATGACCGGTTCTCATAGGTCATGATATTGTGATATCAAGTCATCACGTGGGTACTTGTTAGTGAACAAGTTGTACTGGACAGACCCAACCTGAGACTACTCTGTGGATTGTCATCCAATAGTGTCACGAGTAGGTCTCAATTGACAATGGTGTTGTGGTCCTTTGACCTGAAGTCACAGCATTCATCAAGTGAGGAAGATCGTGCTTTGATGTCATCTAAAGTCTTCCTTGAGAATGGTTGATGATAAGGGTGGTTGTTGGGCATGTTACGAATCATTTGGGTGTTTGTGTGTGAGCAGATATGAGATTTGTCCTCCTATATGACAGGAGTTGCATCCATGGGCCCCTTGATGGAACTGGACTGAGAAATGCATGACCATGCTCGGTTGAGTCAATATGTGATATTGGACTCACCATTCTCTGGAAGTCCGTCCTGGATCAAGAAACTTGGATTGAGCTATTACGAGGGTGACACGGTCCATGCCTCTAGTTCTTTCCGGATGTAAGGGTCAAAGGGACAAAGACAACGCTGATACATTGATCATAAAGGCTTATGAGTTATTAACTCTTATTGCTTGGGGAGCAATGATGCATTGCTAGATGCCGCTCATTGTTTGTGAGGTTTTTGCTTTGATACTTTCGAGATCAAGTGGGAGTCAATTGGAGTTACCATGGTGATCTGGAAGTGATCAAACATGTAATCTCACTTCCAACGCGATATGAGCCTGCAGGGTCGCACATAAGAGATGTGGAGAAGTTGGATGATTGACTGTGTTGGTAAAAGTTGCCAATCACCGACCTGAATGGGGTCATGGGCAAAGTGTTGCCTTAAAGGATCGTGGGGTTGGGCAAATGTTGCCTTGGAGGGCTGGTAAGGATTGTCGTCCGAGGGTCGATAACATTCGTCGAGTATCGTCTTCTGATTCCCGCCGATCGGCGAGAATCGTCTCTCTGATTCTCGCCGATCGACGAGAATCGTCGAGAATCAATATGTTGATTCTCGACGATCGACGACTTCGACATGTATCGTCGACCGTGGCTCGACGGTCGACGAGATTCGACGTGTATCATCGAGTGGAGCTCGACGATCGGCGAGAATCGTCGAGTATTGTACTCTGATTCTCGCCGATCCATGGTGATGCTCGCTGATCGATTCTCGCCGATTCTCGCCGACTCTCGCCGATTGATACTCGCCGATTCTGAACCTTATTCTTGGGTGGTCTGCGGATAGCGATAAGCCTAGGTTTATTTATACCTTTGGTATAAATACAACACTTAGGGTTTTATCGGAACTTAAGCTTTTGGCTGCTGTGCGAATCGAACCCGACGGAAACCGTTCCGCGATCGTTCCGTCGATCCCGAATCCCGCCGCCTACGGAAGGGTTCCGCCGCCGCCGTGTTCGCTCCGTCGACCTCCTCTTCTCCGGCGACTGTCGCTGGTGCTGCTCTTCCTGGCACGAACCTAGCAGTCCGTGGAATAACAAGGTGCGGTCATCGTTCTTCCCGATCTTCCGTGCGACGGAAAGCTCGGCGTTCTCCCGCTCGTGTGGATTTCTGCAGAGACGTGGATATTATTCCACGTAGAACTCGCCACTAGCAAGAAGACAAAGTTTGGAGCATCTCCGTTGAGTTGTGACTCAACGCCACCGAGGTAATTTTTGCCTAGTTTTGCTAACTTCTTGATTCAACGTTCATGGCCCGATCCACATCTCTTTGGGTTTTTTCTTGATGTATTATTATTCCTCTACATGCACAAACGTTGTGCCATCCTTATAGAGAAACCCAACAGTGGTATCGGATCAACATGGGGAGCTCCATCTCTCTTCGTGAAGAAGAAGGATGGGACACTCTGACTGTGCATTGACTACATGACACTGAATATGCTGACGGTCCGAAACACCTATCCTTTGCCAAGGATTGACGAGTTGTTTGACCAGTTGGAGGGAGCTCACTGGTTTTTTAAAGCTGGATCCGAGGTCAGGATACTACCAGCTGCGGATTCAGGAGGAGGACATCCCGAAGACCGCTTTCAGTAGTAGATATGGGCTGTATGAGTTCACCGTGATGCCCTTCGGGCTCACGAATGCACCATCCGTATTTATGAGTTTGATGAACTAGGTATTCGAGGCCTATATGGACGTCTTTGTCATAGTGTTTATTGACGACATCCTCATCTATTTGAGGACAGAGGAGGAGTGTGCACGTTATTTGGCACTGAGTCTAGAGAGGCTCCGAGAGCATAGTCTGTATGCCAAGTTCAGCAAGTGCCAGTTTTGGCTGAAGGAGGTGGCTTTCTTAGGCCATATTATTAGTGGAGCAGGACTGACTGTGGATCCGATAAAAGTTCAGGCAGTACGAGATTGGGCACCGCTGAAGACAACCACTGATGTGAGGAGTTTACTAGGATTTGTCGGTTACTACCGAAAGTTTGTAGAGGGATTCTCCTGGATTGCTCTCCCGCTCACATCTCAGACGAAGAAGGAGACCCCTTTCATTTGGACACCGCAGTATGAGGCTGACTTCAAGGAGCTGAAGGGTCGAATTAACTCGACACCTATCCTTGCCCTTCCATCTGGAAAGGAAGGATTCTAGGTCTATACCGATGCATCATATCAGGGGATGGGTGCCGTTCTGATGTAAAACGGCCACATGATTGCATATGCCTCCAGACAGCTGAAGAATCACGAGTAGAACTAATCGGTGCACGACTTGGAAATAGGAGTAGTTATCTTCTCTCCGAAGATTTGGCGGCACTATCTCTACGGTGTCCACTGCGACATACTTCTCGGACTATAAGAATTTGAAGTACGTGGACACACAAAAAGAGCTGAACATCTGACAAAGACACTGGTAGAGTTTTTGTCTGAATATCAATATACCATGCACAATCATCACAGGAAGGCGAACGTGGTGGCAGACGCTTTGAGCTGGAGAGCCACTACATCAAGAGCAGGGCCTCAGTTGATGGCAATGAAGCTGTTACATATGTTGGAGGAGATGCAGATATCTCTGGTATCCGAGGATGATCCAGAGCTGTATGAGGAGTACCTGACGTCGATAAGCACCACCGAGGACATTCGAGATCAGATCAGGGACGGGCAGAGGCTGGATGCGAGGATGGAGCTAATTTTTAAGGCCTTAAAGGAAGGCACGGTAGGGGATTACTCTCTGAGAGATGGGCTGCTATACTTTAGAGGCAGAATTTATATACCAGTAGGAGGCCGAATTCGGGAGGATATCATGACAGGGGCTCACTGCAGCAGATATTCAGTGCACCCGGGTATCACAAAGATGGCAGCGGATCTAAAGAGGACTATGTATTGGCCGGGCATGAATAAGGATATCACATACTTTGTGACACATTACGAGGCTTGCCAGCTCGTGAAAGCGGAGTGTAAGAGTCCCACTGGATTATTGCAGCCACTTCTGGTGCTAGAGTGGAAGTTCGAGGACATAGCCATGGATTTCATACATGGGCTACCCCGATCGCATGCGGGGAACAATTTGATCTGGGTTATCATCGACAGGTTGACGAAGGTGGCCAGATTTATTCCAGTCAAGAAGGACGCTCCGGTCGGTGATCTGGTGCGGATATTTATGGAGAAGTTTGTCTGCTACCATGGAGTGCCCAGGACGATCGTGTCAGATCGGGATGGATGGTTTACGTCCAAGGAGTGGAGGTCAGTCCAGGCTTACTCGGGCTCTCGGTTGATGTTCAACATATCCTTCCACCCTCAGACGGATGGGCAGGCAAAGCACACCAACCAGACATTGGAGGATCTTCTACGCCTATGCATTTTGGACTGCGGAGAGCCATGAGAGAGACTGTTGTCACTGATCCAGTTCTCCTACAATAACAGTCATCAGTCCAGCATAGGCATGGCCTCTTATGAGGCTTTGTACTGATAGAGGTGCAGGATCCCACTATCCTAGATACAGGATGATGATCCAAAGACACTCAACTCGGAGTTCATGGAGGACACAAAGGCTCAGGTGAGATTGATCCGAGACAGATGCTGGAGGCACAGAGTAGACAAGCCAAGTACTACGATGCGCGACATCGTCAAGTGGAGTTACAGGCGGAAGAAGCTTAGTTCGAGATACATAGGGCCCTACAGGATCCTGGAGCGGATCAGCCCCTTGGCTTACAGATTAGAGCTATCGTCGTAGCTAGCGGAATTGCACGACATCTTCCATGTCTCTTCACTTCGGAGGGCTCTACTACGTCCTGAGCAGCTGATTTATAATACAGATGGCCCGGTGGATTCGGATCGATCGGCCAGCATGGAGCCAGACAAGATCGATGATACAGTAGTGTAGTGTTGGATCCCTAGTTTGATTTGGGCTAGGTTCACTAACTAGGATAATTGACCCACCATGTATAACCAGGGTCATGATTATGTCCTAGAGTTTAGGCTATGTCCTTAGGTTCAATATTGCATGGACCAGCCAACTGAAGACTGCAGAAGACTCAAGACTTAGAGAAAAATCAAGTTCAGGAAAGTGAGTTCGACGTTCGTCAAACTCAGCTCGACGAAAGTCGTGCTCTGCTCGACGAACTCAGAGTAAATTCTCTGAGTTGAGCTCGACGATATTCGAGCTCAGGTCGATGAATTCTGGGAGATCAACTTCAACACTCTAAGTCCAGAATTCTTTCTCTGAACTCAAGTCGATGAAGTTATGTTATCCGCTCGACGAACTTAGAGCACAGAATTGGAAACTTTCCACAAAACATAATTAGCTGAACTCAGTTCGACGAACCTGGATCTCAGGTCGACGAACAAGAATTATCTGGTCGACAAACATGATTTCTCAAGTCGACGAACTGTGGACCCCGGTCGACGAAACCTGTTCTCCGCTCGACGATTGCTGTACAGTTCCAGACTTGAATTTTTTCCTTCTTCTGTCCTTATTCTATTGCAGTAATTCCTGAATAATAAATGCTTGTATTCTCTGATAATAACCGTTAGTGGCAGCATTGATTATGGTATTTATCAGGATTATTACTTGCCATTTTTAATAGGACAGTTGGGGAAATCCATTAATGCAATTATTCTCCAGCCGGATTTTCTTTCTCCAGTCAGTCAGCATTCAATGCCAAAGGATTTCTAATTCAAAGGAGAATAAGACAGAAATATAAAAAGAATTTTCCTCTTAAGTCGACAAGAAGGAGCAGCAGTGATAACAGTGAATATAGAAGAACACATAGAGAACAAGACATAACTGATACACAATTAAGAAAATAAATCTCTCTATCTTCATTAAAGTGTTCTTCCTCCAGCAAAACTTTTAAGACACAATCAACTTTTATCTGTTTACAGCTTTCTGGAGATCTTTTCTAGAAGACCTACTCACCCTACAAAGCTCTCCATTCTTCCTGAACAGATCTTCATCTCAGGGGGAGCTTTGACACCATCAAGAATCCACAAGTCTTCTCTATTGCTTTGAGAAATGAGAAGACAACATATTATTTCATTTGTTTCACCCCACTATACACAGGGTTCTAGCTCCATTCAAAAGTTAACCACTTGGTTGTAAGTATCATGATCAAAAGACTTGGATTGGTTTTTAGGCACCTAATCAAAAGCCTGAAGGGTTTCCTGATCTACCTGAAGCAGATCCTGTGGTGACAGGAACCTGAACAAAAACCTGATTGGTGACAGGGCACCTGATCAAAAACCTGAGTGGATTCCTACCAGGGTGGTAGAAGAGTGGATGTACCCAAGTTTTAGGGGAACCACTATAAAATTCTTGTGTCGTCTGTGATGCTATTTTATTCTTTACTATGTACTGCTTGCTGTGTAGCTTAGATTTATTTCTGCACATTCTGATTACACTTATAAGTATCAATATTTTACTTATGCAGTAAAAATATGATAAGATTTTAAAACACTCTATTCACCCCCCCTCTAGAGTTAAACAGTCTAACCTCACAGGTGGTATCAGTGCATACCACCACTTTCAATTGGTATCAAAGCAGGTTCTCTTTGGTTTCATAGATTCACATCTGAACCAAGATCCTTTGTTAGATTGTTTTACTCTTCTTTAGTTTTCTATTGTTACATCAATGACACAAAATAAAGATTATGCTAGCACCAGACCTCCAGTCTGTAACTTAAACAAATTTGCAATTTGGAAGGCAAGAATCAAGCTCTACATGAATTCTATTAATGAGGACATTTTCAACTCTATTTTGACAAGTCCTCCTCAACCAGCAACATCCACATCTACAGCAACTTCAAGCACTCATACAGTTCCACCACATGAGTGGACTGATGCCCAGAAGAAAGCTAAAGTTGCTGATGCTAAAGCTATGAACATTCTGGCCCAAACTATGTCAGATGAAATCTTCCAAAAGGTGGTTGAATGCTCTTCTACAAAAGAAATCTGGGACTCTCTAAACCAGATGGTGGCAGGCTCTGCAGATGAAAGAAAGGATAGAAGATCCCTCCTAATATCTCAATATGAGAACTTCAAAAAGGAGGAATCTGAATCAGTAGTAGAGATGTATAACAGACTTAGTGTTATCATCAATGAACTGAAGACCCTGGATAAAGATATCTCATTGACTGAGATCAATGACAAGATCCTGATGTGCTTTCCCAGCACTTGGGATTCCAGGATCTGGCCAATCAAAGAATCTAGAAGTTTGAATGAGATATCCACTGAGTCTCTCTTGGGAAAGCTCAAATCCTATGAGCAATTGATCAAGACCAGAGAGGCTGCTGAACTGAAAGCCTCAACCTCTTCAAGGAAGGAACATAATATTGCTTTCAAAGCAACAGAAGAATCAGAAACCCTTCCAGCCAATGAAGAGTTGATGAGCTTGCTGGCCAAAAGATTCTACAAGCTGGCCAAGAAAGATTTCAGAAGAGGGCCATCCAAGAATGATGATAAACCAAAGTATGACAGAACTCCTACCAAGGAGATTGTCTGCTTTGGATGCATAAAGCCTGGGCAAATTCTTCCTGAATGCCCAGAATCTCAGAAAAGAGATAAAAGGAAAGAAAAAGGGAACAAAAAGAATTCAGGCAGGCATTCAAACAAACACTCCTCCAGCAAATATAAAAGAAAGGAAAAAAGTTTCATTGCTGAAACCTGGAGTGATACTGATGAAGATACATCATCTTCCAGCTCCAGTGAAGATGAAGAAGAATCCAAGGCAAGAGAGATTTGCCTCATGGCAATTAATGCCTCTTGCAACAGGCCTGATGATGAAGATCAAGCAGAAGGTCATTCTGAAGAATCAGAAGAGGAATCTGAGACATATGAGGATCAGGTAATCTCATCTTTTGATTTTAATTCTATTGATTTTAAAATTTAATTCAAAGCTTTATGTAATGACTTAATCAAATCTGAAAAAGAAATTAAAATGTTAAGAGATAGACAAGCTGAATTTGATAATATATTTGCTGAAAACACTAAGCTTAAGGATGATCTAGTTTTAACAAATGAACAAATTATTTCCTTAAAAACAGAATTATGTGAGGCTAAGCAACTTGAAGAATCTCTCAATGGGAGAAATCTTAAGCTGATGGACATCACAAGTACAGTCAATGTCAGACTAAATGGCAAGCTGGGCTTGGGTGCTTCATTAAGCTTACCCCCATACTTAAGAAAAATATATTATCACCCCCTATAAAATTTATCTCAGCTAAGGGTAAAGAGGTAATAAACAATAAGCAACCCACATAAGAATTACCTAAATCTAAAAACCAACAGAATAGAAACAAGAAAAATCTAAGTAAAAACAAAGTTCAACAGATTTCGTCGAACTCAGATCGACGAAATGTGGCTAGTTCGTCGAACTTCGATCGATGATCTATGAGCGCAAATATTAGACATAATAATTCATCTTACTGCAATCGACGAACTGTGTATGGTTTCGTTGAGCAGAGATTGACGAACTTGGGGCACCAAAAAATGAATATATTCATTCTCTGAGTAAAGATCGACGATCTCATCCCACTTCGTCGAACTCCGATCGACGAACTTACAACTTTTCGTCGAACCCAGTCAGACTTAACAAAAATCACAATTTTAACAGAAACCTTAATCAACCTAGAAAACCTTTTAATCCACTTGCTGATTGAGAAATTCCACCTAGGAGATACCATCCCTTAGGATATAAATCTCAACCTGAATTTTCAGTTATATCAAGTTTTCTTATCAGAAAAATAAATTACCCAAGGTAATCTGGGTCAAGAACAACTAATTATTTCCTTTGCAGGTAAAGAGATGTCCAGCTTTAAATCAACTATGGTATCTGGACAGTGGATGCTCCAAGCATATGGCAGGCATCAAGGACAACTTAAATAATTATAAGTCCAAGATGGGACCAAAGGTGACCTTTGGTGACTCAAATTGTGGTCATTCTGAAGGCATTGGAGAAGTCAAGATTGGAGCAGTCACTTTCAAGAAGGTGACATATGTAAGTGGACTAAAGCATAATCTCATCTCCATAAGTCAACTATGTGATGAAGGTTATCGGGTACATTTTAACTCAAGCTCTTGTATTATTTCTACTAAAGAAAACAAACTGTTTTAATTGGAAATAGACAAGGAAACATATATGTAGTTGATTTTCATTCTGCAACATCAGACATCTATTTACTTAATCTTGTCAGCAATCAAAATGATTTACGTCATAAAAGATTAGGACATGTTAATATGAAAAACATTGCTAGGTTATCTAAATACAACTTTGTTAGAGGATTGCCTTCTAGTCCCTACAAGAAGGAAGGCCTCTGCAGGGCTTGTCAATTAGGAAAACAAACTAAATCTAGTTTTAAATCAGTTAATAAGAGTGATTCACCTAGGATCTTGCATTTGATACACATTGACCTATTTGGCCCTATTGCTGTATATAGCCTAGGAGGGAAATCTTACATTCTAGTTATTGTAGATGACTTCTCAAGATTCACTTGGTGTTCTTTCTGAGATCTAAGTCAGATACATTCAAAGTTCTTACAGATTTTCTCAGGACCATAATGATTGAGTATTCTACTCCAGTTGCATTGATCAGAAGTGATCATGGTACTGAGTTTGAGTCTCTTCTTATGCATGAGTTCTGTGAGAAGGAAGGTATCAGGTATTGCTTCTCAGCTCCTAGAACTCCTCAACAAAATGGGGTAGCTGAAAGGAAAAAATAGAACCCTGATTGAAGCTGCATGCACATTACTTGCAGATGCTTACATGCCCCTATCCTTTTGTGCAGAGGCTATGAGCACAACAAACTATGTACTGAACAAAAATTTAATACATAAACTGTTGGGTACATTGGAAAATGTGTACCAGATTTAAAGAAGCCTCACCCTACTCAATGATATGCATCAAGGTGTATTTGATGTGTTTTTGAGTTTATATGTGCAGGTTAAGTAAATGCAGGAATGCAAGAAAAATTCTAAGTCCATGTATCGACACCTAGATAAGCTGTGTCGACACTTATGAAGGCCAGTGTCGACACTGGAGAAAAGCTGTGTCGACACTTGGAGTCAATTGTGTCGACACTTGGGAAGGCTAAATCGACACCAGAAGAAACTGTGTCGACATATAAAGGCAGTGTCGACACACAGAGAAGTATAGTCGACATCAACTGTGTCGACACCAAGAGTCAGTGTCGACACACAGAAGACTTTGTCGACATCAACTGTGTCGACACACAGGACTTGTGTCGACACACAGCAAGTTTCAACAAAGTTAAAGAAAAGAAGGCTTGTGTCGACACACTCAATCAGTGTTGACACATTCTAAAGAAGCTGTGTCGAGAAGCAGTAAACAACAACAAAGGAGTTGTGTCGACACCACCAAGGCTTGTGTCGACACATAGTCCACTTGTGTCGACACTTAGTCTACTTGTGTCGACATATAATGAAGTACAGTCTCGACACTTTCAGATAGAGACAGTATTTTCAAAAAGTGACTGGATGACTTGACAGCTGCCATTTCCAACCGGTCAACTGCTACTGTCAGAGCTGTCAGAAGTTTGTTAGAAACTAGTTCAGCCGGTTACCATGGAGGAAGAATATATAAAGGCCTTTCTCCTTCAACAGAAGAAGAGATCATTACAGATTGAAGAATACAGTATACATAAAAACAAAAGAAGATTTTCGTCAAGAAGATCTAAGTAGAAGTTGGAGAGAGAGAGAGCTCCAACAATTGAAGTGCAGTTGCTGAACCAGGCTGCCAAGAAAGATTCAGATTGAGATCTGAATCTCAAGTCAGAAGCTGATAGAAGATCAACTTCACAGGAGATTCAACCCTACTGAGTTCAGATTCAAGAAGATTTGAAGAAAGCTAAGAGAGGTTGTTCTCTGCCATCAGATTCTACCAAGAACTGATCAAGAAGCCATCCATCCCTTCTCTCTCTATCTGGGTGGTGGTTAATTACTTTGTTTAAATCAAATTTCTGTAGGATCTAATCTAGATATGAGTTGTAAACCTATTTTATAAAGGCTGAGTGTAGGAGATTTAGATCTCTGAGTT
The DNA here is from genome assembly GCA_039583875.1 of Platanthera guangdongensis. Lineage (NCBI taxonomy): Eukaryota > Viridiplantae > Streptophyta > Magnoliopsida > Asparagales > Orchidaceae > Platanthera > Platanthera guangdongensis. The sequence goes on along the minus strand of CM077160.1, from coordinate 108,594,012 downwards.
GTAGGCCTTGTTGAAGGCTGAGGTAGGGCTGTGAGCTTGAGTTGTAGGAGACTGTGTTCTCTGAGTGTAGGTCTTATTGAAGACTGAGGTAGGGCTGTGTGCCCGAGCTGTAGGAGTGTGGACTCACTCTGAGTTGTAGGAGCCCTGTTGGGGTTCTGAGCTACTGTAAGATCTGAGGATCTGAGGTGAAGTGAAGAAGTTAGGCCGAATCTAGTACACTGCTAGATAGGCGAAGGGGGAAAGTGGATGTACCCAGACCTTGGGGAACCACTATAAAAATCTGTGTGCAATCTGTGTTGTGGCAATTTTGTGAATCTGTGCTGTGTTAGCTGTAGAATTTGAAGTTTCTTATTAAATTACTGAATAAATTTGTTACCTTAAAAAGAAAAAGGAATTACACCTATTCACCCCCCCTCTAGGTGGTTAGACACTAATTCTTTCAAGTGGTATCAAAGCCAGGTTCCTCAAAAACGGACTTAACAGTATGAGTAAGATCCATAAGGCGGATTCAAGAGCAAAAAAAATGGGTTCTGGTGAGAATCACAAGGAACTAGAGTCTATGAAATTACCCATATGCAGAAAGGAGATATTTGGGATATGGAAAGAAAGGGTCAGGCTGTTTATGGAGGCTTCTGATCAAAAGATCTATATTACAGTCAAAGAAAGTCCTTATATTCCTATGAAGATTTCTATTCTGGATGCAAACCAAAGAATTCCCAAAGATTTCTCTGAGATGACAAAGGATGAGATCATCCTGGCAACTATGGATAAAAGAGCCCAGAATATCATAGTAAGTGTCATAGATGATTCTACCTTTCAAAATTTGATTCAGTGCAAGACTTCAAAGGAAATGTGGGATACTTTGATAGTCTACATGGAGGGTTCTGAAGAAGTCAGACAAGATAGAAAGTCTATGCTGAACCAGGAATATGAAAGTTTCAAACAAGGAAAGTCTGACAGTATAACTGAATGTTATAAAAACTTCTATAGAATAGTAAATGAGCTGATGTCCTATGGAAGAATCTCCAGCACATATGAGCTGAATGATAAATTCCTGAGATCCTTGACAAAGGATTGGGACACAAAGATTTGTTCCATTAGGGAAGTGGCCAAACTTGCAGATATTTCTCCTCCAACTTTGTTTGGAAAGTTGCTGTCATATGAGATGCAACTGATGGCTAGGAAAGAGGAAGAGAAAAGTACAAAAGGGGAGCATAGAGAAAAGTCTACGGACTTCAAGGTTGAAGCCACTAAGAAGAATAGGAGGATGTCTCCATCACCTCCTAAGATAGTTGCTGACATTGCTTCAGAGAATTCAGACAACCAAAGTTCAGACAACAGTGACTCAGATGAAGACTTTGCTGCCTTCACAAGGCAGTTTCAGAGATTTCTGAAGAAGAAGCAGTGGAAGTCTAAGCCTTCCACATCTCAGCTTAAGGATGTTTATTATCAAAAGAAGAAGTCATCCAAGAAAGACAGGAGCAGGTCTAAGCCAAGCAAATCTACAAGATCAAAGATAGTTTGCTACTGCTGTAATAGGCCTGGACATGTAGTGGCTGAGTGTTCAGATAAAAGAAAAGAGTCTGGTGATAAAAAGAAGACTCAACACCAGAGCAAGAAGGAGAAATCTTTTATTGCTAAGAAGGAGAAGACCTTGTCAGACCAGTCATCTTCAGAGTCAGAATCTGAAGCTGAGGCTTACATTGGTCTATATGCAGCAGATGAAGAAGAAGAGTTTTTACATGTGCTGAACTCTATATATGAATAAGAAGACCATCAGTGCAAGGGACTGATGGCTGTGTCAGAAGAAGACAAACGCCAGGATCAGCCTGGTCCTAGTAAGGTACAATGTCTTTCTAGAAATTTAGATTGCAGTACTGAGTCAGAGTCAGCAACATCTGCATCAAGTGATGTGGATGGATCTGAGTCTGAAGGTGATATTCATCAACTGATAGATGAATATAGAGATTTATTGCAGGAACTTAAGAAGAGCAAAAACCTGGTCAAAACTCTGGCTAAGGAAATTGCAGATCTTAAGATGGCTGCATCTAATTCAGAGAAGTTGCTAGATCAAAAGTTGAATGAGATAGCCAGTCTGAAAAACATTAATGTTATTCAGATGAGTACTATCACATTTAAGAATGATCAGATTAAGAATCTGGAGATTAGACTTCAGAAAGAAAAGGAGATTGTGGCTAGTTTTTCTAAGCCAATGTCTGTATTACCCTTAATAGATGACTTTGTGTCACAAAAGGGTAAGGCTGTATTAGGATTTAAGAGGACTGCATGGACTGCTAAGTTCAATAGTAAGGGCAAAGCCCTAGTACAAAACAAGAGACCTGCTGTAAACAATTCAGCTAGGGTTGTACCTAAACAAAGGTATAACAAGTTTGAGTGCTGGTGCTATGGCAAGGTAGGCCACTTTGCCTTAGATTGTTGGCACAATTCCAGTGTCAAGGAGAGTAGCAATCTGCCTATTAGAAAAGCTGCAGGCAGATTTGTTAAAGTTCAGACTAACCTGAACCAAGGACCCAAAACTCATTTGGGTTCTATGGTAAGGTAATCTTTCTTGCAGGTGAGTCCAAGTTGTCATGCCCCTATATGGTACTTGGACAGTGGATGTTCCAGGCACATGACTGGAACAAGGGGGTTGCTGAAGGACTACACACCTATCAAGGATGACCCTAAAGTAACCTTTGGTGGTTCTGAAAAAGGAATCATCAAAGGATTTGGTAACATTTCTAGTAATCAGATTACTATCGCTCAAGTGGCCTATGTGAAGGGTTTGAAACACAACCTTATAAGCATAAGTCAGCTGAGTAACTTAGGATATGACATTTCATTTATTAAGAATGGATATCATATCAAAAGGTCAAGTGATCAAGAGTTCATATTGACAGGATATAGAAAAAGGAATGTGTATTGTCTCAACTTTGAGTGTGAGAACAATGTTTCTCCTATCTATCTTGTAGTTGATGAGAGAGCCTCTCATTGTGTAAAATGGCACAAGAGGCTGGCACATATAAGCTACAAGACTATTGACAAACTCTTTATCAAAGAGTTAGTGAGGAATGGTCCTCAAGTTAAGTGTATAAAGGATGAGATATGCTCAGCTTGTCAAAAAGGCAAGCAGACCAAATCTTCCTTTCATAGACTTGAAAACAAGGATTCAGTGAGGTATCTATACCTCTTGCATATGGATCTATTTGGTCCTATGCCAGTTCATAGTCTAGGTAGGAAGGTCTACACATTTGTGGTGGTAGATGACTATTCTAGATATTCATGGGTGTTCTTTTTGAGACAAAAGTCTGAAACCCCAAGTGTTTTATATAGTTTTATCATACAAATTCAGAATGAAATGGACAGTATAGTGGTCAAAATCAGAAGTGACCATGACACTGAATTCCAATCTGAAAGTATGTCAAGACTGTGTGAAGAATTTGGGATTTTTCAAGAATTTTCCTCACCTAGAACACCACACCAAAATGGTATTGCTGAAAGGAAGAATAGAACACTGATAGAGGATGGTAGAACTCTATTGAGTGACACTTCACTCCCAGAATATTTTTGGGCTGAGGCAGTAAACACTGCTTATCATGTGATCAATAGGGCTACTATCACCAAAAGCCACAAAAAGACTCCCTATGAGATTATGAAGGGCAGAAAACCAAACTTATCCTATTTTAGGATCTTTGGTTGCAAGTGCTATGTCCTCAACAATGACAAGTCTTATCTAACCAAGTTTGCTGCCAAATCTCAAGAGGGGATATTTGTTGGGTACAACAACAATAGTAAGGCTTACAGGATCTACAACTTGATTACTCAAGTTGTAGAAGAGTCTGTACATATAGTCTTTGATGAAACAAGACTAATTAACAGTGAATTGTCAAGTAGTGTTTGCAGTTCTGCAGGTATAAATGAGAGAATGGACAAGCTTACCATTACTAAAGACTCAACTGTAAATCAAGAAGTGGAACATGATGGCTGCTGTCCAGGGGGAGTACAAGACTCTCCAGATGCTGAAGAAAATCAAGAGGTGCAGCATATTGAAGAGACTGGAGGTGTTCAACCTGAAGAAAGACTACCTCCAGCTATTAGACACTTAAAAGATCATCCAGCAAATCAAATAATTGGTGATCCAAGATAAGGAGTACAAACAAGGAGCAGGAATCTGAGCACAATTCTTTGCTCTAGCTTCCTATCATAAGTGGAGCCAAAGAAATTTGAAGAAGCAGTTAAAGACCCACACTAGATTGATGCCATGCAAGAGGAGCTGAATCAGTTCAGAAGGTGCAAGGTCTGGGAGTTAGTTTCTAAACCAAAAGACCACAACATCATTGGAACAAAGTGGATCTTTAGGAACAAATTGGATGAGAATGGAATCATTGTGAAGAATAAAGCAAGACTTGTTGCAAAAGGATATAAGCAGGAAGAGGGTATTGATTTTGATCAAACCTTTGCCCCAGTAGCAAGACTGGAAGCAATTAGGATGTTCCTTGCATATGCAGCATTTCAAGGATTCAAGGTATTCCAGATGGATGTAAAATCAGCATTCCTAAATGGAAATCTTAAAGAAGAAGTCTATGTAGATCAGCACTCAGGTTTTGTTGATCCTCTCAAACCTGATTATGTTTTTAGACTTAGAAAAGCTTTGTATGGGTTGAAACAATCCTCAAGGGCTTGGTATGAAACCCTATTTAGTTTCCTCATTGAGAACAAATTCTCAAAGGGGAAAATAGACAAAACTCTATTCCTTAGGAAATCCAGAGGTAAGATAATCCTAGTTCAAATATATGTTGATGACATTATATTTGGATCTACTGAAAGTAACCTTTGTAGGAAGTTTGCAAAACTTATGCAAGGGAAATTTGAAATGAGCAGTATTGGAGAACTTATGTTCTTCTTGGGTCTCCAAGTAAGACAGACTGAAGATGGCTTGTCCATATGCCAGTCTAAGTTCACCCTAGAGTTAATTAAGAAGTATAGTATGGAATCATCCTCTACCATGAGAACTCTTATGGGTACAAGTGTATCTCTAAGCAAAGATGATGCAGGGAAACCTGTAGATGAAATTTTGTATAGAGGAATAGTTGGCTCCCTCCTATATCTGACTGCCAGTAGACCAGATATCATGTATGCTACATGTGTCTGTGCTAGGTACCAATCATGCCCTAAAGAATCTCATCTTACTGCAGTAAAAAAGGATTTTGAGATATCTTAAGGGCACACCTAATCTAGGCCTTTGGTACCCTAGGAATGGAGATTTTCTATTGACAGACTATTCAGATGCAGACTTTGCAGGTTGCAAAGAAGATAGGAAAAGTACTACAGGCACCTGTCAATTTCTAGGTGGAAGATTGGTATCTTGGAGCAGTAAGAAGCAGACAAGTGTGGCTATATCCACAGCTGAGTCTGAGTATGTGGCAGCAGGAAGTTGCTGTGCACAACTGTTATGGATTCAACACCAGCTAGAAGACTATGGTATTCAGGTAAGTAGAACACCTTTGCTTTGTGATTCTACAAGTGCTATTTCTATTGCTAATAATCCTGTTTCACATAGTAGGACTAAACATATAGAAATTAGATACCATTTTCTTAGAGAACATGTAGAGAAACAGGACATCTCATTAGAATTTGTCAAAACTGATAATCAAATTGCAGATATGTTTACTAAGCCTCTAGATGAAACTAAATTCAATAAGTTTAAAATTGAATTAGGAATGTTGAACTTAGATTAGTTTAACAAAATTGGCTAAGTAAAACTATGTCGACTTATCCAGCTAAATGGTGTCGACACAGAGAAAAGTTGTCAACACATCTAGGGAAGTGGTGTCGACACTTCAGGAAGTGGTGTCAACACATCTAAGGAAAGTGGTGTCGATACTGAGAATAAGTGTCGACACATAAGTTCTGTCGACTATATTGGTGTCGACACATGCAACTGTCTGTGTCGACACTCAAACACTGAGTCGTCAGTCAAGGACATTTGTGTCGACACATCATAATTGGTGTCGACACATATAGGTCAACACTGTTGTCGAGACTTAAGTTGTCTGTGTCGACACTTTTCAACAGTATCGACACATTCAGTGATTGTTTACGCGCCTTTTCACCTTCGTTTCTAGAAAGGTATAAATATGTCAACACTATTGTCTGTCGAAACGCTTTCTATAGTTTCGAGACCAAAACTTTGTGTCGACACATTCTCTCTTCTAAATTCAAGATTTCTTTCAACCCTAATGGCGCCCAAGCTTGAAGACAATGTCAATGAAGGATATGAGCTTGTACGTCACGCCTTTGACCATGCGGAATCTGAAATTCAAGCTGTTGTAACCCTAATTGATGAGAATGGGTTGGAGTTTCTAGTTTCTGAACCAACCAAGATCTGGAAGAAAGAGACTCTAGAATTCTTTGGTGCTGCAACCCTAGATCACACTGGACTCAAAATTCGATCCACAGTCCATGGAGTCAAGGTGAAAATCACCCAGAAGAGTCTAAGGAAAGTTATACATCTACCAAGAACTCAAGGAGAAGAAGATGTACCTGCATCTAAGCTAAGGGAAGTCCTTCAATGGTGTGGACTAGATTCAACCATGAAGATTGGCTCAGCATTGAACAGGAAAGGCATGAATATGCAAGGGAAGTTCCTGTCTGAAGTAGTAGGAAAAGTGATTCTATGTAAGCCAGGGGGCATGATAGGATTTCTACCTACATGTTCTGCCTGATGACAAGGATCATCTACAGACTCAACACTGATTGGTCAGCAGTGATTTTTGAAAAGATTAAGGAAAGTCTGAAGAAGCCAAATCTGGGTAGAATTATGAGTCTGTACTTGGCTGGAACTATTCCAGAAGTAATGGATCAAGCTGCTGGTTCTAAAATTAACCACATGAGGAAGATGGACATCCGAATTATCTTCAGATGGGAGAGGGTTCTAATTAAGGACATGCCTACTCCAGAGAAGGAAATTCCTCCACAAAAGAAGAAGAAGAAAGACACAAAGGCTCCTGAATCTTACAGTAGTTCAGAGGAGCAAGTAGTTTTCAGTTCTAATGAGGAAGAAGTTGATAATGCTGGAAGGTCACCAGTAAGAACTGAAGATGCACAGAGACAGGGGGAGCAACCATCTGCTAGCCCCATTCTCCTGGATCCACTCCAGGGGGTGCCTCATATTGAGGAAGTGCCAACTCACTTAGACAGTGAAATGGCAACACAAACAATCCTTGAGGTAATTCAAAAGGTGAATCAATCAATTCTTAATGATAAGGATGAAACTCTAACTGAATTTTTGATTGATATTGATCAGCCAACACAACTATACAGTCAAGCACAAGATGTGATCATGGAGGATACATCTGCTGCTTCCGATGTTCATGAGATCAGAGAATCTCCAGTTCCTTCCCAACAAGAGTTTACCCTAGATGAGTTGTTCATTGCTATGAAGCAAGAGACTCAGGGGGAGACATCAAGATTTGAGGGGGAGAAAGATAATGTTGAAGAAGAGCAAGCTAACCTTGAGGGGGAGCAAGTAGGGACTCAGGGGGAGCTACCAAGGACTGAGAAGGAATTGCCTCCAAGTCCAAAGGATAGAGTTGACATAGCTAGTATCTCAGAATCTGAGGATGAAGAAGCTACAAGAGCTAAGAAGAGGAAGCTCATGATCTTCAAAAGGAGAAACCAAAGCTACAAGAAGGCATTACAAGCTGCAGTTCCACAACCTGCCCCAACAGCTGATTACAGCTCATTGTTGGTGGCCTTGCAGATCAAAATGGATGAACAAAGGAAGGCTCTAGAAAAGTATATGGATGAAGGCCATAAGTCACTTCAATTTGATCTGGCTCGGGATATAAAATCTATAAGGTTTGAAGTTAATCAACATAAGAAAGAAATGACTGATTGTTTCCAGAAGGGTGGCAATGCTGTGGTTTACCTAGCCACTCATCAAGAAAAGATCAAGATATAAGTTGATGACATAACTGTTAAGCAAGGCTATGTCCTAGAGAATCAGATAAGAATGAATGATAATCTCACTGAATCACATAATGTGATTGTGACAGAGATGAAAAATATTGCTTCTGCCCAAACTGCAGCCACGTCTACAGAAAAGGCAGAATTTGACAAGCATTTACAAGAAGGATTAGTAGCTGTACAAACAACAATAAAGGATTCTCAAAAGACAATATCTACACAGCTACTGAAGTTGAAATCTTTTTATAAAGATGGAGTAAAGTTTCTGGATGAACAAATTAGATTTCAGAAAGATGATCTTAGGGATCATATAGCTAGAGAAGTCATAAAGGGGGAGAGAGTACTAGTCAAAGCTAGCTCTGACCATGCTAAATGGATCTCTAACAGCATCAGAGCCACACTTGGATATCCACCCCTGTGTGATGATGACAATGTAGCTGAATCTGGTATAAATCCTGCATATTTTGGAGGTGAACAAGCTGAAGTTGCTCAAGTAATCTACCCTCCAGCAGATTTTGAGATGATACATCAAGAGGTACAATCTATGTATAGTCCTCCTGAGGGTAATAAAAATATTATTCTTGAAAAAGTAGACATGCCAGCGCCCGAGGCAATTTTGAGCAAAGAGCAAGAAGCTCAATTATCTAAGAAGAGATTCAGAGAACAGGCTGAGTTAAGGCCTGATTTTGAACTGTGGAGCCCAACTTCTAGAAATATTATACTGACTGCTTGGAAAGCTGTAAAGGATAATACTCTAGAGAGGGGCAAATGGTACTCTGAGCAAGAGTGGAGAAAGCATGAAGCCAGGAAAGAAGCCATAGTTCAATATAGAAGAAAGGCTAAACTTGGGAAGCTACCTCCTAATACTCAGGAGCCTAGCAAGTATTTCCCTAAGCCTTTTCATTACTTTGAAGGGCAAAGAAAAAGAGCTGAAGAGCTAAAGAAGAATGACCTTAATGGCAAAAAGCCAGCTGATGACACTGATGCTCCAGCTCAAGCCAAGATTCAATCAGGTAAAGGAATTGTCATCAAGGAGTCAGAGCTGCATTAGATTAGTTTTGCTAGATTTTATACCATTGTAAACCTTAGTGTTTAAAATCTATGTAAACTTCTATGAAAGAAACTTTTGTAGTTTAAACAAAACATTGATAAATGCTCATTGTGTTAGCATTATAATTCTATGATGATATAATTCATATATGTTTTGTTTAGTAGTTACCCTGTCATATAATGTTGTTATACATCATAATGTGTATTTGTTATGTATGGTGTATATCATTGACTAAGGGTTATGACTTCTCCAAATAGGGGGAGATTGTTGGGTACATTGGAAAATATGTACCAGATTTGAAGAAGCCTCACCCCACTCAATGATATGCATCAAGGTGTATTTGATGTGTTTTTGAGTTTATATGTGCAGGTTAAGTAAATGCAGGAATGCAAGAAAAATTCTAAGTCCATGTGTCGACACCTAGAGAAGCTGTGTCGACACTTATGAAGGCCAGTGTCGACACTGGAGAAAAGCTGTGTCGACACTTGGAGTCAATTGTGTTGACACTTTGGAAGGCTGAGTCGACACCAGAAGAAACTGTGTCGACATATAAAGGCAGTGTCGACACATAGAGAAGTATAGTCGACATCAACTGTGTCGACACCAAGAGGCAGTGTCGACACACAGAAGACTTTGTCGACATCAACTGTGTCGACACACAGGACTTGTGTCGACACACATCAAGTTTCAACAAATTTAAAGAAAAGAAGGCTTGTGTCGACACACTCAATCAGTGTCAACACATTCTAAAGAAGCTGTGTCGAGAAGCAGTAAATAACAACAAAGGAGTTGTGTCGACACCACCAAGGCTTGTGTCGACACATAGTCCACTTGTGTCAACACTTAGTCTACTTGTGTCGACACATAATGAAGTACAGTCTCGACACTTTCAGACAGAGATAGTATTTTCAAAAAGTGACTGGATGACTTGACAACTGCCATTTCTAACCGGTCAACTACTACTGTCAGAGCTGTCAGAAGTTTGTTTAAAACCGGTTCAGCCGGTTACCATGGAGGAAGACTATATAAAGGCCTTTCTCCTTCAACAAAAGAAGAGATCATTACAGATTGAAGAATACAGTATACATAAAAACAGAAGAAGATTTTCGTCAAGAAGATCTAAGTAGAAGTTGGAGAGAGAGAGCTCCAACAATTGAAGTGCAGTTGCTGAACCAGGCTGCCAAGAAAGATTCAGATTGAGATCTGAATCTCAAGTCAGAAGCTGATAGAAGATTAACTTCACAGGAGATTCAACCCTACTGAGTTCAGATTCAAGAAGATTTGAAGAAAGCTAAGATAGGTCGTTCTTCGCCATCAGATTCTACCAAGAACTGATCAAGAAGTCATTCATCCCTTCTCCCTCTATCTGGGTGGTGGTTAATTACTTTGTTTAAATCAAATTTCTGTAGGATCTAATCTAGATCTGAGTTGTAAGCTTATTTTATAAAGGCTGAGTGTAGGAGATTTAGATCTTTGAGTTGTAGGCTTTGTTGAAGGCTGAGGTAGGGCTGTGAGCCTGAGTTGTAGGAGACTGTGTTCTCTGAGTGTAGGTCTTATTGAAGACTGAGGTAGGGCTGTGTGCCTGAGCTGTAGGAGTGTGGACTCACTCTGAGTTATAGGAGCCCTGTTGGGGTTCTGAGCTACTGTAAGATCTGAGGATCTGAGGTGAAGTGAAGAAGTTAGGCTGAATCTAGTACACTGCTAGATAGACGAAGGGGGAAAGTGGATGTACCCAGACCATGTGGAACCACTATAAAAATCTGTGTGCAATCTGTGTTGTGGTAATTCTGTGAATCTGTGCTGTGTTAGCTGTAGAATTTGAAGTTTCTTATTAAATTACTGAATAGATTTGCTGCCTTAAAAAGAAAAATGAATTACACTTATTCACCCCCCCTCTAGGTGGTTAGGCACTAATTCTTTCATAAACTTAAGAATAAGACTCCCTATGAATTGCTTAAAGGGAAGAAATCTAAAATCACCTATTTTAAAATATTTGGTTGTATATGTTATATACATAATAATGATAAGAAATATATTAGAAAGTTTGAAGCTAAAGCTGCAAAGGGAATTTTTTTAGGATATTCCCAAGTCAGCAAAGCTTATAGGGTGTTTAATAAATCTTCTTTAAAAATTGAGAAATCTATACATGTAACTTTTGATGAAGCTAACATGTCTTATAAGGAGAAAGAAATTTCTACCAATAGCACTTTGCAGGTACCTCACTTGTGTGAGAAATTGGATGAACTAAGCCTCATCCAAGAGGTTCCAATACATCCTTCTCCACAAGTTGAAGAAGAAAATGAAGAACAAAGCACAGAAGTGACTGAACCCTCTCCAACAGCTAATGAAATTCCACAAGAGGAATTTGTTTCCTAAGCTGTTGCCCAACCAGTTCCTCCCACTGATTTTGTCACGCTTAGAGATCACCCTAGATCTCAAGTGATTGGAGACATTTCAGCTGGTGTGCAAATAAGGCATCAACTTAACCCTGACTTGATGTTTACTTGTTTCATCTCTCAACTTGAGCCCCAATCCATTAAAGATGTAGAACAAGATCTCCACTGGATCATTGCAATGCAAGAGGAGCTCAATCAATTTGAGAGATATAGAGTTTGGGAATTGGTTTCTTGACCCAAAGACTACCCAGTCATTGGAACTAATTGAATGCAGAAGGCAACATTATGAGGAATAAGGCAAGGCTAGTAGCTCAAGGCTATAGGCAAGAGGAAGGCATTGATTATGATCAAACATTTGCTCCTGTTGCAAGACTTGAGGCTATAAGAATCTTCCTTGCATATGATGCATTCAAGAAGTTCAAAGTCTATCAGATGGATGTGAAAAGTGCTTTTCTAAATGGAGATCTCAAAGAAGAGGTTTATGTTGAACAACCTCTAGGTTTTATCTCTACAACCTATCCCTCTCATGTCTTTAAATTGCATAAAGCTCTCTATGGTTTAAAGCAAGCTCCAAGAGCTTGGTATGAGACCTTAGCTAGCTTCTTATTAGAGCATAAATTTTCTAGAGGTATTGTAGATAGGACTCTTTTTATCATGCATCATAAAGATAAAATCTTGTTAGTACAAATTTATGTATATGGTATCATATTTGGCTCAACTGATCCCAAACTATGTAAAAGATTCTCTAACCTTATGCATTCAAAGTTTGAGATGAGTAGCATGGGTGAACTTTCATATTTCCTTGGTCTCCAAGTGAAACAATCACCTGATGGTATCTTGATCTCCCAATCTAAATATACTTAGGAGCTTGTTAAAAGATTTGGGATGTGTGATGCCTCAGCAATGAAGACACCCATGGCTGCAAATGATGTGATAGATTCTGATGAGCATGGAAAACTTGTTGATCAGAAGTTGTATAGGGCCATTGTTGGGTCCTTACTATATCTCACAGCAAGTAGGCCATACATCATATTTGCTACATGCATTTGCGCTAGGTTCCAAGTGAACCCTAAAGAATCTCACTATATTTTACTAAAAAGGATTTTGAGATATATAAAGGGTTGTCCAAATCTAGTACTTCTATATCCATCAGAGTCAGAATTTAATTTAACTGGATTTTCTGATGCTGACTATACCGGATGTAGAGAGGACAAAAAAAAGCACCACAGGAACATGCCAGTTCCTTGGTGATAGGCTAGTGTCCTGGTTCTGTAAAAAGCAAACCTCTGTGTCCACATCAACTGCAGAAGCAGAATATATTACTACTGGCAGTTGTTGCTCACAAGTCTTGTGGATACAAAAACAACTACTAGATTATGGATACAACTTAAATAATTCAACTATATATTGTGATAGTACCAGTGCTATATCCATAGCACAAAATCCAGTGCATCATAGTAGGACAAAGCATATAGAAATAAGACATCATTTCATTAGAGACTGTGTAGACAAAAAGAAAGTTAATCTTGTCTTCATTTCCACTGATTTACAAAGAGCAGACATCTTCACCAAGCCATTGGATCAGAAGAAACATTTGTTTTTCTTAAATCAGTTAGGAATGATAAATGAAGATGTTTTAATTTAAATTTTGTCTGTGGTCGACGATTTGTTGACAGTTCGTCAAACGGACATCGACGATCTGTGAACCCATCGTGAAAAGTTCGTCAAACGGAGTTCGACGATCACTTCTTAGTGAAACAGTTTTCATCGAACGAAGATCGACGATCCCTGCTTCAGTGAATTTTTCATCGAACTGAGATCTATGATTTATTCGTCTTCTTCAGACTGAGATCGACGAACTCATTTTCTATTAAAATATTTCGTCGACCTCAAATCGAAGATCTTTTCTTTATTCGTCGGACGGAGTTTGGTGGTTCATATTCTGAAAACCTTATATCTAGGTTTTCTTCGACCTTCATCATGTGCTTTCAGTTCCCTTTGCACTTGATCTTTGTTTCTCTCTTGCAGGTGCATTCATGGCGATTCCAGCAAGCGCTCTCTCCACCATGAAATCTGATATGGGTTTTGACATTGATTTCGACTCCTTCTAGTTTTCTGATGCAATCTTCGTGGAGATCCTGAAGTTGTTTGAAGAACAACGTCTGAAACGGTTCATGACACAGAGAATCAAGATAGTGATGACTGAAATTAAAGAATGGGCCTTTACCTCCTCCACAACAGAATACAACATGACTGGAACTATTTCTGGTAACCAAGTCTCACTCTCCCCTACTATACTAACCGACATTTTCGGTCTTCTGAATGGTGATGATGATATTGAAATGGACTCTGAGGAGTATGATAATATGCTGACCAAGATGGGTCATTGTGGAGATAACCCTAATAAACTGCTAAAGAAGAACTTGTCTCCTGAATACAAGTTCTTAGCTGATGGTGTCGGGATAGTGTTGTTAGGCAAGCATGTAGCACATGACTATATCACAACGCACCAGTTCTTGGTGATAGCTGCCTTGGTGGATAAGAAAGGGATTAATTGGGGAAAGTTACTGTTTGATCTGATTAAGAAAAAGAACAACAAGAAAGAAGTTTGTTTTGGCCGGGTACTGGGGATATTTCTGCAGGAGAAAGCATCTGAACATCTGGTCTCCCCACCAGTGTTCATCAATGCCTCCAAGAGGCTAACCTCTGCTCCATTTGGCAGATGGGAGAGGAGGATCACAAAGCCTTCCAAGGCTTCCTCCTCCACCAGGCCTTCTGAGGGCACAAGGGCTGATACAACCACTCCCCACCCTGGTTCTGAAGAAGTTCCTCTTCCACCTTCTTCTTCCACCACATCCCTACCAACAATAACTCCTCCATCTCCCTAACCATTTTCACTTCCTCCTATGTAACCTCCAGCTATCTCTATACCTTCACCAACTCATGTACCAACACCTTCTCACTCTCCACTCCATATCACACCTCCTCAATCTCCTCTACCATCCCACCTCCAAGACATTAATCCTGACACATTCCTTTTATCCCACACATTTAATCTACTCACCTCACCACCATCTACACCCTCTTCACCTGTTCATGACATTCCCAGTCACACTCCATCTCCTTCACCATCCTCTCCTCAGGATGACATCCTACCTAATGTCACTCCTTCTGCTTCTCTCTCTGTATCCACCCAAACTCCACTTGAGTTTATGGATACAGTTTCCCCTTCTCTGTCTACCATCCTGGAGCACATCACTCCCATGATCAGGACTCTTATATCAGAGGTAATTACACCTCTTGCTAATTCTATTTCTTCTCTTGCTGCTCTCTTTGTTGCTTCACATATCCCTACTTCTTCCACAAGGGGCCTAGTTCCAGCTTTTGCTGAAATCAGGCAGGGGGAGATGCTCAATGAAGAAGCATTTCTAGTTGCAGCAGCAGCAGCAAAAGTAGCAGTTATAGCAGATACAGATTCATATACAAATATTTATATGGTTCTAGATACATATACAGTTATATAGGATACAAATATAATAACTGCTTGTGATTGTTTTATCAATCCCACAGTGGATTTATTCAGTTTATTAAATTCTTTTGATACAGTTTATTTGAGCTATCTTCCTTCTATTTGATTAAAGTTATCCTTGGCTATTATACCTTATACAACACCTATTAGTCCCTCCGTTGCTAAGCAACTCAAGGACAGTTTTGAAGTTATAGAGACTCATGCAACATCTGCTCCCAAAGATATTCATTCCCCAGAGGCTGTCTCTGCTCCTACCTATAAGATGGATGACAGTCCTCTTCCAAATTTGTATGAGTTAATAATGGCTGATATAGAAGCATAAAATCTATCAGTTGATGTAAATAGACCTCTAGCAGTTACTCCAGCTCCAGCTCCAGAACCTCAGGCTGAAAAGCCTATTGACAAAGAGCTTCTTAAGGCAATTGATGCCTTATATGATAATCTCCAAGAATCTTCTGATGATGATGATGATGAAGAAGATGACTCAGATGATAGTCCTTCTGCAAAGAAGAAGAAAATCTCTAAGAAAAGGAAAGCCCCTCCAGTTTCTGCTCCTAAACCAAACCCAACTCATGACATTCCTTACTACATTCTTCAGAAAATCACTCCCTATCCAGGAATGCCAGCCTGGATCTGGCTGTCCAAGAATCAACAAAAGGATAGAAAGAAAAGCAGAAGATATTCACCTCCTCCTCAGAAATATTGGAAAGGTTCTCCTCCTCCTCCACCTGCTGCTGGTGCTTCATGCACTTCTTCTCAGAGGTCTACCCAGTACACTCAAACTTATCATAGACAACAAGGTAGATTCTCTTCACATTCTGGAAGCAGCCAGCAGAGGTACCCTTCAAGCAGGCAACAATAAAAGCATCAACCTCAGCAACATCTACAACAAGCTCCTGAACATCAAAAAGCTGATAGCCCAAAGAGGTCTGAATCTCCTCTTGTTCCATTTGAGGATCCTGAAACAGCAACCACTGCTAGAATGGTCAGGTTCCAGGAACTGGTTGGCTTATCAATGATAAATAAGGCTAATGCTGAAGGAAAGGATCCCTCACAATATTCTACTATGTCCAAATACAGGAAAGAAGAATTAAACAGGTATGCAAAAGCTAACAAGTTCTTTAATGTAGATGCATATATGAATCTTCATCCAGAGGCTGTTGTGCCAAGGGCTACATCTCTCAATATCACTGGAGCTGCTGATATGACTATGACTAAGAGTCAAGCAGCTAATCCCAACAGAGAGATCAGATTTACTCAGCCTGATGACAAAGAAAAGGAGGACAAGCTAAAGGAGAAAATGAAGAAAAAGAAATGAGTTTATTCTGTTAATTTCTTTTGTTGGTCTGAAACTCTTTGTTATATACTAACACAAAGCTCTATGTAAATATCTGCTGCATACTCTATTTTTTCCGCCAGATATATGTCCTTTGCTTTGTGATTGTTCTTTATTTCATTTGTATTAGTGACCTCACCCAAATAGGGGGAGATTGTTGGATCCCTAGTTTGATTTGGTCTAGGTTCACTAACTAGGATAATTGACCCACCATGTATAGTTAGGGTCATGATTGTTCCCTAGAGTTTAGGCTATATCCTTAGGTTCAACATTGCATGGACCAATCAATTAAAGACTGTAGAAGACTCAAGACTTAGAGAAAAATCAAGTTCAGGAAAGTGAGTTCAACGTTTGTCGAACTCAGCTCGACGAAAGTCGTGCTCTGCTCGACAAACTCAGAGTAAATTCTCTGAGTTGAGCTCGATGATATTTGAGCTCAGGTCGATGAATTTTGGGAGATCAACTTCAACACTCTAAGTCCAGAATTCTTTCTCTGAACTCAAGTCGACGAAGTTATGTTATTAGCTCAACGAACTTAGAGCATAGAATTGGAAACTTTTCACAGAAAACAGTTAGCTGAGCTCAGGTCGACGAACTTGGATCTCAGGTTGATGAACAAGAATTATCTGGTCGACGAACATGATATCTCAGGTTGACGAACTGTGGACCCAGGTCGACGAAATTTGTTCTCTGCACGCCGATTATTGTGCAGTTCCAGACTTGATTTTTTCCTTCTTTTGTCCTTATTCTATTGCAGTAATTCCTGAATAATCAATGCTTATATTCTCTGATAATATCCATTAGTGGCAGCATTGATTACGGTATTCATCAGGATTATTACTTGCCGTTTTTAATATGACATTTTGGGAAATCCATTAATGCAATTATTCTCCAGCCGGATTTTCTTTCTCCATGCAGTCAACATTCAATGCTAAAGGATTTCAAATTCAAAGGAGAATAAGATAGAAATATAAAAAGAATTTTCTTCTTCAGTCGACAAGAAGGAGCAGCAGTGATAACAATGAATATAGAAGAACACATAGAGAATAAGACAGAACTGATACATAGTCAAGAAAAGAAATCTCTCTGTCTTCATCAAAGTGTTTTTCCTCCAGTAAAGATTTCAAGAGACAATCAACTTCTATCTGTCTACAGCTTTCTGGAGATCTTTTCTAGAAGACCAACTCACCCTGCAAAGCTCTCCATTCTTCCTGAACAGATCTTCATCACAGGGGGAGCTTTGACACCATCGAGAATCCACAAGTCTTCTCTATTTCTTTGAGAAAAGAGAAGACAACATATTGTTTCATTTGTTTCACCCCACTGTATACAGGGTTCTAGCTCCCTTCAAAATTTGACCACTTGGTTGTAAGTCTCCTGATCAAAAGACTTGGATTGGTTTTTAGGAACCTGATCAAAAGCCTGAAGGGTTTCCTGATCTACCTGAAGCAGATTTTGTGGTGATAGGCACCTGAACAAAAACCTGATTGGTGACAGGGCACCTGATCAAAAACCTGAGTGGAATCCTACTAGAGTGGTAGAAGACTGGATGTACCCAAGTTTTAGGGCAACCACTATAAAATTCTTGTGTCGTCTGTGATGCTATTTTATTCTTTACTGTGTGTTGCTTACTGTGTAGCTTAGATTTATTTCTGCACATTCTGATTACACTTATAAGTATCATTATTTTACTTATGCAATAAAAATCTGATAAGATTTTAAAACACTCTATTCACCCCCCCCCCCCCCCCTCTAGAGTTAAACAGTCTAACCTCACAGGTGGTATCAGTGCATACCACCACTTTCATGCGGGTCTTGCGGCGCAAGTATGTTCCGCTGGTCAAGGTCCTGTGGAGGAACCGTGGGTAGAAGGAGCACACATGGGAGCCACGAGACCTGATACAGCATAGGTACCTGGACCTCTTCGAGTCGGGTATATCTTCAATTTTCTAGGGATGTTACATGTTTTTTACTCCAGTAGAAACCCCGTAGGCCAAACCTTAATTTTGAGGACAAAATTTTTATTTTTTATGTATTCGGATTTGTAACATCCCTTAAACAACTAGACTCCTAAGAGTGATTTTGTCATGACTAGGTCATGACAAAACCCTAGGAAGCTCAAGAGATCAAGTGAACCAAGACATGAAGGGGGAAATCACCTTGGTCTGCAAATAGCTCATTTCAAGCACCACCCCTAGGGTTTGACTTTAATGCATCAACTTGACTCCAAGACCCCACCACAACACCCCTAACCCTTTAGAAGGTCCATAGGGTCACTAAGAACCCACTGGGGTCAATCAAAGTGGTCAACTTGACCAAAGTCAACCCTAACCATAAATGGGTCAGACTAACCTACATATGGTCAATTGACCTTCCCTTAGCCAAATTGACTCCACCTAGACCTTCCTAACCCTTAAGGGAGGTCAATGGGTCACCAAGGACCCATTGGGGTCAACTAAAGAGGTCAAGTTTGTAACGCCCCGAAAATCGTAATCATACTGGTCGCATCAAAAAGGAATTTTTGGTGCCTGTATAGGGGTACACGGCCTAGGACATGGGTGTGTCCAAGGCCGTGTCTTGCTCTGTGTGTTGGTCGACTGTGTCTAGAAAAGGACACGGCAGGAAACACGGCTATGAACAGTGCTGACACGGGCGTATCAGGGGTGACACGGGCGTGTTCATAACTGTGTCCCCACCCGTGTTCACCATGGGTCGTGACGGTTGGCGTGGCAGTTTCTGGTGACACGCCCAAAGGTCACGGGCGTGTCGGGACCCAACACGGGCGTGTCAGGTTGAGATACGGGCGTGTTTTCTCCCATGTGATTTTCTGCGCTCGACGATCGTGCCTGGATCAGGGCACACGGCCTGGGATACGGCCGCGTGCGAGGCCATGTTCGGCCCAGGTTTGAGGATTTTTGGGCAGATCTGAGCCGTTCGTTTTCTTTAATTAAGATCTGATAGCCCAGAGGTGTTCCTGCTCTGTTAAGGCCGGGAGTGGAGGTTTAACTCCTCATTTTCGCAAGGAGGAGGATTCCGGCCGCCGGAGGAGCATTGGAGCACCGATTTGAGAACCAAGAGCGGATTCGTGGAGGAAATTCCATTGCGAAGCCTTCTATCCGTATAGTTTTCCATGTAGCAAAAGCGAACTACAAGGGTAACGATTCTCTACTTGAGCATGTGAAGCTATCTTCCTTTTTGCATAAGGAAACCCGCTCCAGCGAGTATGCGGTGAGTGTGCGGTGTTCCTTGGGGTTGACGTGAATAGTCCCCCTTGTGTTGCATATAGAGTCAGGAATCGAAGTACGGACATAGGCATTGTGTGTGAAGCCTACCCGGATATGTTGGTCTGGATCGGTGATGTTGCATTTTGAATGGTTTGCCGGAGAAGACTCTGTGCTTTGTGTTTTCGGGTTTCTACACGGTAGATTACGGCAGGGATCCTCGGGGATTAACTCCAAGGCGCACCCGGAAAACTGAGCGAAATCATTGTTCTGCTAACTTGGCGGTCTGGGAACCGGCCTTGAACATAACTGGGTTATGTGATGTTTGGAAATGATTTAGGATCTGAGAGAAGCTTGGTCCGCGCGTACGTCTTAAAGTGACTAGGCAGTGTGAGAAACAGGCAAGTGGAATCGGACCTGAGCTATGTGGTTCGGTGCGAGAGACCCATTGAGGGGACTGGCCGTTGGAATAGTCGGGAGCCTTAGACAGTGGTCAAAAAGGCTAAAATGTTCACGATGTTGCCATCCAGGGGATGGTGGTGAAGCCACAGAATTGATCGGATTCACCGATAATGTGCCCTGAGTGCACGGGGTGTTTGGCCGTGCGAGCCTATACCTGTGGCGAAGTATGCTTGTACTTTATTATTTAGCTGGGCTAATGAATTGCAGGGAAGGAGCACCGTCGTCCCGAGTAAGGGGTGGGGTCGTTATAATTTGGTCGACTTTGGCTGACCGTTGCTTTTGTTTGCCACCGTGCGGTGGAATGTTGCTTGCAGGTGCTGCGGAGCCATGTGCCAAATAGCGGGCTGAAGCCCATGTTGCTGAGCTGGCCTCGAAGGCCTTAGCGAATTGTTATTTTATTTCTATCATGTGTGGTCGGCCTGCGATCCGATGTATGTAAAACATTATTATGTTAAGTGAACCCTTGTAAGGCCATAAGGCCATGTACTTTCAGTTTATTTGTTATTTCATTCCTGTGGTGGTTGTGGACATTCATGATAGTTGTTTATTCAATTATGGGTTATTTCAAACTATTTAAAAGCTTCTGCTAGAATTCTCTGTGTTAGGACGAGTGGTCTTAGTTGGTTGGTTTTGATATTCATACGTAACCCGGCCTTCCGACTATCCGTGGTATATGACGTCGGGTTTCAGTTGGACCTTCTGTTATATGTCATACGACGGATGGGGGTGTTATAATTTGGTACCAGACTTCTGGTTACGGTCAGGCTTAAATGAATTCATGGAAGAATTCTTTTAAGGGTTGGTGAGCACATGTGTGCGTCATCGTTATAACATCAAAAAGAACCCATGAATGTCCACTTAGGAATGAAAAATACACTTGTTTTGTGGAACCTGAGTGTTCCAATGATTGCTTTTAGCAATTTGTTTGTCGTCTAATCTAGAGTTTTTGCTATTATAGGCTGCTAGGAGCGGTGCTGGGCAATCAGAACATCCGTAATCGGCGGAAAGTAGTGCACCAAGGGACGTGCCTACAACACCTCCTTCAGCAGAAACCATCAGATTGGTGGCTGAAGCAGTATTTGCCATGATAAATGCCCAACCTGTAGGGCAAATGCACCACACACCACCTGTTAATGAGCAAGAACCGATCAGGGCGGCAGAGCCGAGAGTGGTAGAGCATGCGACAGTTGATCAAGTAGCACCAAGGAGAGCTACGGAGAAGCAACTCAAGAATGTAATGGGCTTTAATCCTCTGGTGTTCGACGAGATTGGAACGCCAACTCAAGCTGAGGATTGACTCTCTACGATAAAGAGAGTCTTGATGGCCACAGAAACTGAGGAGTGGCAGAAGACCACCATAGCGACTTTCCTTTTGGCTGGTGAGGCGAGGCTGTGGTGGGACGAGTTGGAGTTTCATCTCTTAGTGGGAAGGCGACTTGCTGATGTGCCTATGGAGGAATTCTCAGGGTTGTTCTTGGCCAGATTTCTACCCTCCACTCAGAAGCTAGAGATGGAGAATCAGTACCTTGGTTTGACTCAGGGAGGCAGAAGCGTGGATGAGTATCTACATGAGTTTACACGGTTGGGTCATTATGCTGGTGCTATGTTTACTGAAGAGGAGCGGAAGACCAACCGATTCTATGAGGGTCTACATGGCGACCTATAGCTACTCCTTGCTGGGCCTAAGGCGCAGGGCTTCCTAACCTTGGTCAATTCGGCCCGGTCATTGGAAAATGTCGTGAAGAAAGTGCAAGAGAAGAAGGACTCGGGGGAAAGTAAGTCGGAGTTCAAAGTGCCAAATACAAAGTCGGGTTTCCGCAAATGGAACAAGAAATCAAAGACTTTGAACTCAACCCCTTCGTCTAGTGCGGCGGGGGCAACCATAAGTCGAGTCCCACGAGCTTTCTACAACTGCGAAAAGGTGGGGCATTTTGCTCGTGATTGTTGGAGCGGACGTGCAAAGTCCGAGAGGAAGTCTGGAGCCACTTATGAAGAAAAAGGGAAGGCGGTGGAGTCAACCGCATCCCATCATGCTCCAGCCCAGCATAGGGTATATAATCTTGGTCTGCAAGAGGCCATAAAACAAGTTGACGTGGTAACAGGTATGAGTTAAATTATAGCAGTTTAACTTTATGTAGTTGTTACCTTTTTATATGTTAGCTTATAATTGTTGGTGCTAGGATTTGTGTTGATTTTCGAGTGTCCGACGAGAGCCCTGTTTGATACGGGATCTTCGTATTCCTTCTTGTCCGAAATATTTGTAACGTGCATCGGGGTCCCTTCCTCGATGGCAGAAGACAGGTTGGATTTATTGTTGCCCAATGGGTGCTCAATGCGCGCTGATAGAATCTGTGTGGAAAAGATACAGATCGGGGACCAAGAGTTTGATTTGCGAGCGTTGGTGCTGCCGTTGGTGGAGTTCGACGTAATCTTTAGTATGGACTGGCTCTCGAAGCAGCGAGCACGCATTGATTGCAACCGAAAGGAGGTTAAGTTGGGACTGAATACTGGTCGGGAGACTACGTTTGCGGGCATGAAGGGGTCAGGTAAGGTTTTGATGTCAGCCCTTCAAGTGATTAAGGCAGATCGGTCTAGGGAAGAGCTGTTTGTCACATTAGTGCATGCTTCAACGCCTAAGCCAAGTATGGGCAGTATTCCAGTTGTGTCCGAGTATCCTGATGTGTTCCCAGATGATCTCCCAGGAGCCCCTCCTCAGCGGGAGATCGATTTTACTATTGAGCTGGTGACGGGTGCCAAACCGGTGTCACGCTCTTCATATCGGATAGCGCCAAGAGAGATGGTGGAATTGAAGGTGCAACTGCAAGAGTTGTTGGAGCAAGGGTACGTGCGTCCAAGTTCGTCGCCTTGGAGCGCACCGGTCCTTTTTGTTAAGAAGAAGGATGGGAGCTTGCGTCTCTGTATCGACTATCGGGAGTTGAACAAACTTACGGAAAATAATAAGTATCATATCCCAAGGATTGACGATCTATTTGATCAGTTAGTTGGGTCTACAGTATATTCAAAGTTAGATCTGAAGTCCGTCTACTACCAATTAAGGATAAGGGAAAGCGACATCCCAAAGACAGCCTTTAGCACGCGGTTTGGGCATTATGAGTTCACGGTCATGGCGTTTGGGTTGACCAATGCGCCATCCGTGTTTATGGATCTGATGAACAGGACGTTCAGAGAGTACCTGGATCATTTCGTGATAGTATTTATCGACGATATCTTGGTGTACTCGCAGTGTGAGGAGGATCACTACAAGCATCTGCATATGGTGTTGGAGACATTGAGAAGAAATCAGTTGTATGCTAAGTTCTCCAGGTGTGAGTTCTGGTTATCCTCGGTAGCGTTCCTTGGTCATGTTGTTAGTGGTGAAGGGATAGCGGTGGATCCGGCGAAGATAGTGGCGATACGGGAGTGGCCTATATTGACTACAGTGGCGGAAGTCCTGAGCTTTCTGGGGCTTGCCGGCTACTATAGGCGCTTCATAGAGAACTTCTCGCGGATAGTGCTACCACTCACGATGTCGACAAGGAAGGATCAAAAGTTTGTGTGGTCGCTGGAGTGCGAGCAGGCATTTGAAGAACTGAAGAGGTGGTTGACCACGGCGCCCATTTTATGTTCGTCGAGTGGAACTGAAGGGTTTGAAATCTATAGTGATGCTTCGGGCAGTGGTTTGTGTTGTATTCTGCTACATCATGGGAGTGTGATAGCCTATGTTTCACGACAATTGAAGGTTCACGGGAGGAATTATTCGGTCCACGACTTAGAATTAGCGGCCGTGATATTCGCTCTAAAGTTGTGGAGGCACTACTTGTACGGTGTGAAGGTCGATATCTACACCGATCAAAAGAGCCAGAAGTACTTGTTAGATCAAAAGGACTTGAACATGAGGCAGCGGAGGTGGATGGAGTTCCTAGGGGACTACACCTTCGAGATACATTATGTGTCTGTGAAAGGAAATGCAGTGGCGGATGCGTTGAGTCGCAGGACTCCTGCGCAGGCCAGTTGGTTGTTGGTACATGATGAGAGTTTGGTCCGTGATTTGGAGGCATTAGAGATCTCCTGCGTTGACAAGCAGTCTAGTACATAGGCAAAATTGTATTGGATAGAGGTGTAGTATGACCGGGCTGAGAGGGTTAGGCGGGCTTTGGTTCAGGATAGCAGCATGAAGCATATTTTAGATGAATCTTTGGATGGGTCAAATTCCCAATTTGCTATTGAGGATGGACTGCTGAGGAGAGACGGTCGCCTATGCATCCCTAGTGCGGATAATCTTCGGGAGGAGTTGATGTACGAGGCTCATCATACCAAGTACTCAATCCACCCGGGGAGCACGAAGATGTATAGAGACATGAAAAAGTTATTCTGGTGGCCTGGATTAAAGAAGGATGTAGCACTTTATGTGGCCAAGTGCCAAACTTGTGCCTTGGTGAAGGCGGAGTGCTAGAAGCCCGGAGGTTTCTTGAAGTACTTGCCTATTCCGGAGTGGAAATTCGACGACATTTCTTTAGATTTCGTGCACGGTTTGCCAAAGTCGTAGAGGGGAAATGACGGCATCTGGGTGGTCATAGATAGATTGACAAAGGTGTCGCACTTCATCCCGAACAGCAAGGAAGATCCGGTGGAATAGTTAGCCAAACTCTATGTGGATAATATTGTTCGATTGCATGGTGTGCCTCACTGCATTGTTAGTGACCGAGATGGACGCTTCACGTCGATGGACTGGAGGCTGGTGCATAGTTTATTGGGAACTAAGCTGAGTTTCAGCACAGCCTTTCATCCACAGACGGATGGTCAGACCGAGAGGGTCAACAGGATGATGGAGGACATGCTTCGCATGTGTGTCTTGGATTTCAAAAAGCAGTGGGAAGATCACCTATACATGGTGGAGTTTGCATATAACAACAGCTTTCAAGCGAGTATTGGAATGACGCCTTTCGAAGCCTTGTATGGGAGAAAGTGTCGCATGTCGTTGTCTTGGTTGGAGACAGGCGAGTCGAAGTTATATAAATGTCAAGCGGTGGAAGATGTCACTTCAATGATACGTACAGTTCAGGAACGGTTGAAAATCGCTCAGGACAGGCATGCAAAATACTATAACGCCAAGCATAGGAACGTGGAGTTCGGTGTTGGTGACATGGTGTATTTTAAAACCAAGCCGTTCAAGGGTGTCTTGCAGGTTCGATGCTTGAAGAAGCTGAGTCTGAGATACCTTGGACTGTTTGAAATCCTGGAGCGGGTTGGTGAAGCAGCGTATAGATTAAAGATGTCGATGGAGTTGAGTGGGCTACACGATGAGTTCCACGTATCGGTGTTGCGTAAGGCGGTGCAAGAGCCTTTGCAGGTCGTTGCGGTCGATCAGGTGCCGGTTGATTACGGGTGGACGACAAAGATCAAGCATGTACGCATTGAAGATTTTGAAGTCAAACGACTCCGCAACAAGGAAATCCGAATGGCTAAAGTCTGTTGGGATAACTGCGGACGAGAGGAGCTTTCTTGGGAATGAGAGCAGACTATGTTGGAAGAAAACCCCGAGTTATTCCACTCAGGTAACATTTAAGTTTTTGTGTACCTTTTCATAATTTCGGGACGAAATTCCTTAAGGGGGGGGGGGGGGGGTGAAATTTTTAATGCCCCGAAAATCGTAATCGTACTGGTCACGCCAAAAAGGAATTTTTGGTGCCTGTATATGGGTACACGTCCTAGAACACGGGCGTGTCCAAGGCCGTGTCTTGCTCTATGTGTTGGCCGGCTGTGTCCAGAAAAGGACACGACAGGAAACATGACTGTGAACAGTGCTGACACGGGCGTGTCAGGGGTGACACGGGCGTGTCAGGGGTGACACGGGCATGTTCATAACCGTGTCCCCACCCGTGTTCACCAAGGGTCGTGACGGTTGGCGTGGCGGTTTCTAGTGACACGCACATAGGTCACGGGTGTGTCGGGACCCGACACGGGCGTGTCAGGTTGAGACATGGGCGTGTATTCTCCCGTGTGATTTTCTGCGCTCGACGATCGTGCCTGGATCATGGCACACGTCCTGGGACACGACCGTGTGCGCGGCCGTGTTCGGCCCAAGTTTGAGGATTTTTGGGCAGATCTGAGCCGTTCGTTTTCTTTAATTAAGATCTGACGGCCAAAAGGTGTTCCTGCTCTGTTAAGGCCGGGAATGGAGGTTTAACTCCTCATTTTCTCTTAAGTCATCTCTTTCTAAGGAATTAGAGAAGGAGAGAGCAAGGAGGAGGATTCCGGCCGCCGGAGGAGCATCGGAGCAGCGATTCGAGAACCTAGAGCGGATCCGTGGAGGAAATTCCATTGTGAAGCCTTCTATCCGTATAGGTTTCCATGGCACAAAAGCGAACTACAAGGGTAACGATTCTCTACTTGAGCATGTGAAGCTCTCTTCCTTTTTGCATAAGGAAACCCGCTCCCGCGAGTATGCGGTGAGTGTGCGATGTTCCTTGGGGTTGATGTGAATAGTCCCCCTTGTGTTGCATATAGAGTCAGGAATCGAAGTACGGATATAGGCATTGTGTGTGAAGCCTACCCAGACATGTTGGTCTGGATCAGTGATGTTGCATTTTGAATGGTTTGCCGGAGAAGACTCTGTGCTTTGGGTTTTCGGGTTTCTACACGGTAGATTTCAGCAGGGATCCTTGCGGATTAACTCCAAGGAGCACCCTAAAAACTGAGCGGAAATCATTGTTCTGCTAACTTGGCCGTCTGGGAACCGGCCTTGAACATAACTGGGTTATGTGATATTTGGAAATGATTTAGGATCCGAGAGAAGCTTGGCCCGCGCGTACGTCTTAAATTGACTAGGCGGTGTGAGCAACGGGCAAGTGGAATCGGACCTGGGCTATGTGGTTCAGTGCGAGAGATCCATTGAGGGGACTGGCCATTGGCATAGTCGGGAGCCTTAGACAGTGGTCAGAAAGGCTAAAATGCTCATGATGTTGTCATCCCGGGGATGGTGGTGAAGCCACGGAATTGACCGGATTCACCGATAATGTGCCCTGAGTGCACGGGGTGTTTGGCCGTGCGAGCCAACACCTATGGCGAAGTATGATTGTACTTAATTATTTAGCTGGGCTAATGAATTGCAGGGAAGGAGCACTGCCGTCCCGAGTAAGGGGCGGGGTCGTTATAATTTGGTCGGCTTTGGCTGACCGTTTCTTTTGTTTGCCACTGTGCGGTGGAATGTTGCTTGCAGGTGCTGCAGAGCCATGTGCCAAATAGTGGGCTGAATCTCATGTTGCTGAGCTGGCCCTCGAAGGCCTTGGCGAATTGTTATTTTATTTCTATCATGTGTGGCCGGCCTGCGAGCCGATGTATGTAAAACATTATTATGTTAAGTGAACCCTTGTAAGGCCATAAGGCCATGTACTTTCAGTGTATTTGTTATTTCATTCCTGTGGTGGTTGTGGACATTCATGATAGTTGTTTATTCAATTATGGGTTCTTTCAAACTGTTTAAAAGCTTCCGCTAGAATGCTCTGTGTTAGGACGAGTGGTCTTAGTTGGTTGGTTTTGATATTCATACGTAACCCTTCTGACTGTCCGTGGTATATGGCGTCGGGTTCCAGCTGGACCTTCTATTATATGTCATATGATGGATGGTGGTGTTACAAAGTTAACCAAAGTCAACCCTAGACCTAAAGTGGACAAAGTGCCCTAATTAAGGATTAAGTGGCCTCCAATGTGCCATACCAACCCTACCCAACCCTTCCTAGACCTTAGGGGAGGCCAATGGGTCACCAAGGACCCATTGGGGTCAAACCAAAAGGTCAATTTGACAAAAGTCAACTCAACCCTAAAATTAGGTCAAATTAGCCTAAGTGGACCCAACCAAGCTCAATCCACTTGGGCTAAGCAACTTTGAGTGACCCATTAACCTTAGGAGGCTGAGAATTATCTAAAATGCCATTCATTTTCTGGAAATAGTGACTAGGAGAGAGAAAGCTTTATTTCCCCTTTAATGGAGGAGAGAGAAAGGAAGTGGAAGAGGTCATTCATGGCCAAGGAAGCCCAAGGGCTCCTCTCTTCATCCACAATGGCTCGATCCATATCCCCTGGTCAGTTCTGAGGAGATAAACAACCCGGCCTGTCCCCATTGATGGATGTGATGAAGGGGATTCAGTTGGCCGAAAACTTCCCCCCTTGGCCATTAATGGTCATTGCAGCTAGACTCCTCCCCTCCCCCAATTTAGTCTTTTAAAAGCTTCCCCAAACCTAGAGAAGTCATTTCCACTCTTGCCCCAAAGATTTCGAGCCCTCTGGTAGTGTTGTTGCAGAGTACTGAGCGGTGCCACCACCATCAATGTTAACCCGACGATTGGATAGGCTCTAGCCCACCAAGAAGGTTCTGTCTCTCTCTTTCTCCAGTGGATAGATCCAATTCGGTTGGCCGCAATATTCGGGTCCAATTGTCCCCAGATCAAGCTGGCCGAGAGATTGATTTTCAAGCTTCTTCCACCACATACATTTCACTGTTCCGACCACCTCCGGCCGGCCAACCACCGCGAATTGCCAACCACCACCTCAACGAAGGTGGTGGTGGCAATGGCAGGCCGGGAGGGGCGGGTGGCCGAGAATTCGGCAGCCAAAATGGCCCAGGATGGGTTAATCTGGGCTGTTGGTGTGCTGGGGACGACGATAGGATGTCGTCGATTTCATGCTTTAAGATTCATGCCGCTGATATATAGTTAGGGATTAATATTAATTCAATTCATTTCATTTCTGTCATAGTTATTGCAGTGTTTTAAGTTAATTATTAAAGATATTAGAAGCCTTTTCTGGAAAAATGGTTAACATAAAATTATAGGCCTTGAAGTATAGTTCATTTTAAAATTAATTTCAACCCATTTGTGGCAGTGGTCTGACCACAACACTTCAAACGGTACAATCTATACTTAGGGTTAGCCAAAGATTAAATTGAGTGCCCCCATCAATCCAGCCATCCAAATGCCTTGAAATTTGGACTGGGGTCACTCTTATCTATAACTCTAATATAGCCAAAAATGGAAATTTTTGGAGAATATTTTTCTATAGTTTTTGTAAACATTTAATAATCCATGTATGGGTTAATTAGAGTGTCAAATAACCTCATATCTCCCCAAAATTTTGGTGGATGACCCTTAGGGTCATGAGAAGTCACTGGTAAAAATCTGAGCCCATCTGGGGTTGATTTGAGTAGGGAATTATGTGACCAAACTTTGGTCCCCAAAGAGTAAATTAGGGCAAAGGTTGTTCGATGGTTTGAGTGGTGAATTCTCATCCAGAAGTGATGAAACCATGGCCAGAGCTTCAAGGTCATCTAAAACACCCCCACAAGGGATTTAGGGTGCTTTGCGGTGGAGATACCCCAAGAACCTAGTGTAAGCCCTAGGGATGGGGTTTTGATCTCAATGAAGGACACAAGACCATATGTCCTTGGAATGCCTTGTAACTTGGTAGTAGTGTGTATAAGGTGAAATTTAACCCTAGGAAGTGATGCTAGGACTTTTAGGAGCTTACATCCCTCTTGAAATAACTTAGGACTAGTTAGGGCAATTTTGCTCATGATTTTATTACTTCATCATATGACTTTGAATGATCTTGAAGGTTAGGCACTGATCATATATTGTTGTTATTAAGCTTTGAAAATTTTAGAGTGAATTTTGGGTTAGTATTTATGGTACTTCATTCACAATCCTAGTAGTTGCCCTAATCATTAAAGAATTTATTATGAGCCATTTGTTCACTAAAAACTCATGAAACTTGGTCAGAGGACTTTTTAGGACATTCTTGAGCTCTGTGAATTTTTATAAAATTATTGAAAGCCGTTTTATACAAGTTGTTTCACAAAGTACCTTATGTAGAAGATTATTAAATGAATTAATTATGTGACCATATAATCTTGGAAAATAATAATTCTTGGTTAGTAGTCTATTCTGCTTGTGTTTGTCATCTGAAAATTTTTAGATAATTTTGGATGATTAATTGTAATATTTTCTTCTTTACCTTGTCATGGTGGTTATTTAATCAATATCTTATTTGAAGGTCAAAACCTTTTTTGAAAAATTGCGAATTTCAGTATTTACTGATATTTTGATGATGTACACTTGTCATAATTTGTTTGAGGTCATACCCTGTCAGAAAAGTATACTTGGTGTTCAAAAGCACGATTGGCCTGATTTTGCAGTAAATTAAATAATTACTAAATAAATTAGGAAAAATATTATATTCAGGAATTATCTTTTAAATATCATGTTAGACCCATAGTAATATTCTTAGGTAATTTGGATGAATAATTGAATGGGTCACCATTCATACACATCATGAAGGTTATTTGGTCTGCACTTAGTAGAAATTGAAAAAGTTGGGAAGCATTTGGAACTTTGAAAGTTATTAACTTAAGGTTAGCTAATAACTTAGAGGGGGGGGGGGTGAATAGGTCTTTGAAAATTTCTTAGTCTTTTTGTTGTTTTCTTTCTAAGTGATCTAGAGCTTGTCTTTAGAACCTGCAATATAAAAGAAAAACAAGCAACACAGCACAGTACACAGTTATTTATAGTGGTTCTTCAATTGAGTACATCCACTTTCCCTCCCACCTATCCAAATATCTTGTTGGACTTGACACAAACTCCTCCAAAATGCTCCTCAGAGCTTACACCTTAGTCCCCCAGCCTTACACACAGGTTCTGTTGGAACACCCTATTACTAATTTGGGTCAGGATCACTATGTCTCTAGGAACCTTTGCTTGACCTCCTGTATAGCTTAATAGGTCAATTAGAATTGAGTCTAAGGGTTAGAAGTCTAGGTTTGGAAGCTGCCATGAAGACCAAGATTCTCTGTCTGAAGACCAAGTCATATCGTCGAGCTCAGTACGACGATTCGTCGAACTCCGGTCGACGATCATCTAGCTCAACTTCGACAGATCGTCGAACTCCATTCGACGATCGCTGAGCTCAACTTCATAATATTATCGAACTCCATTCGACGATCGGTGAGCTCAGGTCGACGATTTTGACTCTGCTTTGGATCTTTATCTCTGAGCTCAGTTCGACGATCTTTGAGCTCAGATCGACGATATTTTGCTGCTGTGTGTTTCCAGGTCGCTGAGCTCAGCTCGACGATAGCAGAGCTTAGTTCGACGATTTCAGATAACTTCCAAAATTCAAATTCAAATCAGTTAGGAGTTATTCTGCAATTAATTCAGAGATTTGCTAGCCGTTTTCATTCAATTCTGGACCAAGTTTCAAGGGATTTTTCAAGGAATATATCTGTGGACTTTCCTCCAGAAGAGATTATGCAATTAAGGATGCAATTAATACAGACCAACGGCTATCCTTGACAGAGAATGTTATTCTACTCTATACCAGAGAATAAGTGGCAGGATCTTTGAATCTCTCAACAGAGAACACACAATACAGAGAGAGAATATTGATTACAGAGAAATATTAAAAAGATCTTCTGTCACAAAGAATTCTCAAGAACACTCATCCAAGGAGATCAAGCTTTCTCAAAATCTTCAGATCTCTGTAGTTTTCAAAGTGTTCAAGGACAACATATTTCCAGACTCCAGACACTGAACATTTCAACTATTGCTGAAATCATCTTTTGCTGGAGTTCAACCTTTGAAGGCCTATCACCCTCAGCAAAGCTTTTCTTCCTGAAGATCTCAAGGATTCAGGGGGAGCTTTGACAACAACAATCCACATAGTCTTCTCAGTTGTTTGAGAAAGAGAAGACTTCCATCACTCTCTCACCCCCACTCTGTAAAGGGTTTTTCAAACTCCCTTCAAAAGTTTGAATCTGGTTTTTGAGCACCTTGTCAAAAGCTCATTGGTGGCAAGACACCTGATCAAAAAATCTGCTTTGGTTTTTGAGCACCTTATCAAAAGCTCATTGGTGCCCAGGACACCTGATCAACTCATCCTACAGTGGATTCCTACCTAGGGTGGTAGAAGAGTGGATGTACCCAAGTTTGGGGAACCACTATATTTCCTTGTGTCTTCTGTTTTTGCTTACTTTCATTTTTGTTTCTGGCCTTGATTTTTCTGTGCTTAGTTTTTTTTGGTTAACTTAGTACTGTGATTAGATTTTTTTATTGCTTCCCTGCTCACACATATTACAACAATAGTTGTAAAAGTTTGTAAAAGCTTTTAAAGCACCATATACTATATTCACCCCCCTCTAGAGTATATCAGATCTAGTTGCTCTTTCAATTGGTATCAGATCCAGGTTGGTTAAACTTACCATACCTGATTGGTTGTATAGGCTAACACCTGAACCCAAAGATCCCAAACTAGATCTGTTCTTCTTTTGTAGTGTATTATTAGATTTTGTTTGCACAAATCATGGCCCAAAACAAAGATTATGCAAGCACCAGACCTCCCGTGTGCAATCTATCCAAGTTTGCACTCTAGAAAGCAAGGATCAGACTTTACATGAATTCTATTGACGAAGATATCTTTAATTCTGTTTTGACAGTGTGTCCAAGACCCCTAGAGAATTCCAGTACAAATGCTGTTCCACCTCCATCAGGAACAGATGCTGATATCAAGAAGTGGAAGGTAGCTGATGCTAAGGCTATGAACATCCTAGCCCAAACAATGTTAGATGACATATTTTAGAAGGTAGTTGAATGTAATTCAGCCAAGGAAATTTGGGACAAACTCTCAGAAATAGTCTCAGGCTCAGCTGATGAGAGAAAGGACAGAAGATCCCATCTCATCTCTCAATATGAGAACTTCAAGAAGGGAGAAACTGAGTCAGTGGGAGACATGTACAACAGACTAAGTCTAATTGTCAGTGAACTAAGGACATTGGACAAAGAGATCTCTCTAACTGAACTCAATGACAAGATCCTAATGTGCTTCCCCAGCACTTGGGATTCAAGAATCTGGCCAATTAAGGATGCCAGAAGTCTGAATGAGATCACCACTGAAGCTTTGTTGGGTAAGCTCTAATCTTATGAGCTACTCATCAAGAATAGAGAGAAAGAACAGAAGGCTGCTTCACCAGCCACAAGGAAAGAGAAGACCATAGCCTTTAAGGCAACTGAGGATCTGCCTGAAGATAAAGCTACAGGCAATGATGAACTACTCAGCTTGTTGGCCAAAAGATTCTACAAGATGGCCAGAAAGGACTTCAAAAGAAGATCATATAAGGAGCAGGATAAGCCAAGGTATGATAAGTCCATTGGTAATAACAAAGACATTATTTGCTTTGGTTGCAGGAAACCAGGGCACATAGTTCCTGACTGTCTAGAGAACAAGAACAAGGACAGAAGGGACAGAAAAGAAAGAAGAAAGGAGAAAGACTCCAGAAGGAATGGAAATGGCAAAACTTCTTCAAGCAAAAATAAGCATACAAGAAAAGGGTTTGTTGCTGAATCCTGGAGTGAGACAGAAGAGGAGTCAGAAGCCTCATCTAGCTCCAGTGATGATGAGGATGATGCAGAAGAAAAGGAGTTCTGCATGATGGCAATCAATGCCTCACAGCATAACTCAGAAGAAGAGGAGTCAGAGTCAGACTCAGAGACTCAACCTGAAGAAGATCAGGTAATTGGTTCTTTTGATTTTAGTTCAGAAGATTTTAAATCTGAATTTAAGGCACTGTGTTTAGACCTGCTAAAGTCTGAGAAAGAGATTATCTCTCTCAGAAATCAATTATCTGAACACAACACTTTAAAGTCAGAAAACCTCAAACTCTCTCAGGAGTTGGAGTGCTGTAGGGAACAGATAGCTTCACTGAAAAGTGAGCTCTCTGAGGCCAAGAAGCTTGAAGAATCCCTTAATGGGAGAAGCATCAAGCTGATGGACATCACAAGCACAGTAAACTCTAGATTTAACAGTACACTGGGCTTGGGTGCTTCATCCAGCCGACCTATAGTCCTAACAACCCCAATCAAATTCATTTCTGACAAAGGAAAGGGAGTTGTAGAGGTTGCTAGGAAAAATTCTGATCTGCCTCAGAAAACCAAGTCCTAGCAGAAATCGTCGAACAAAGATCGACGATTGCCGAATGAAGATCGACGATCGCCGAACCCAGCTCGATGATCTCAGGCACAATCGTCGAACGCAGCTCGACGATCTCAGCCAAAGTCGTCGAACGCAGGTCGTCGATCTCATATACCTGACCTCACCCATAGTCGACCGTCGAACGGAGCTCGACGATCTGACCCAAGATCGTCGAACGCAGCTCCAAGATCGTCGAACAGAGGTCAAAGCCCTGGAAAATTTTTCAAAGGCAAATCAAAATTGAATCCTAAGGGTTCTACATCCCAAATCCTTAACCCTTATACTGAATGGATTATACCTCCAAGGAGATATCATCCTGAAGGATATAAGAGTCAACCTGGGATGTCTTTCATATCAGAATTTAAAGGTTATCAACCTAGGCCCAAGGTAAACTGGGTCAAAAATAAATGAATTATCTTATGTGCAGGTGAAGACCTATCCAACATCTAACCAGCAATGGTATTTGGATAGTGGGTGCTCTAAGCACATGACAGGGAACAAGGACAACCTCACATCCTTCAGAGCCAAGCTTGGACCCAAAGTTATCTTTGGTGATTCAAACTTTGGACAAACTAAAGGATATGGTGCAGTCCAGATTGGTTCAGTAACCTTCAAGAAGGTAGCTTATGTGGAAGGACTGAAGCACAACCTAATTAGCATCAGTCAGCTGTGTGATGAAGGCTACCAGGTGACCTTCAGCAAAGCCTTATGCAAAATCAAGTCAGAGGATAACACAACAGTGTTGACAGGTAAAAGGAAAGGTAACATCTACTTAGTAGATTTTCTTTCAACTGATGTAGATATTTGCTTGTTTAACTCTGTCTGTAGACCAAATGTTTTATGGCATAAGAGATTAGGACACCTAAACCTTAGAACTATTGCTAGGCTATCCAAGGACAACCTTGTTAGAGGACTACCTTCTGGCCCCTACAAGAAGGAAGGACTCTGCAGGGCTTGTCAATTAGGCAAGCAAACTAAAAACAGCTTTAAGTCACTTAATAAGAGTGATTCACCTAGGATATTGTATCTGTTACACATGGATCTTTTTGGACCCATCACAGTACAAAGCCTAGGAGGGAAATCCTACACTTTAGTAGTTGTAGATGACTTCTCTAGATTCACTTGGGTGTTCTTTCTAAGGAAGAAGTCTGATAACTTTAAGTGTCTAACAGAGTTTCTCAAATGTATACAGATTGAGTTCAATACTCACATTGCCCTGATCAGAAGTGATCATGGGACAGAGTTTGATTCTCTTCTTATGCAAGAGTTCTGTCAGAGTGAAGGGATCAGGCACACTTTCTCAGCTCCTAGAACTCCTCAACAAAATGGGGTAGCTGAAAGGAAAAATAGAACCCTTATTGAATCTGCCACTACATTGTTGTCAGATGCTCATCTACCTCTATCCTTTTGGGCAGAGGCAGTGAACACCTCCAACTATGTGCTGAACAGAAGTCTGATATATAAACTAAAGGGAAAGACTCCCTATGAATTACTCAAAGGGAAGAAACCTAAAGTTGACTATTTTAGAGTCTTTGGTTGTATTTGCTACATTCATAATAATGATAAGAAATATCTAGCAAAATTTCAAGCCAAAGCTGATGAAGGAGTGTTTCTGGGATACTCCATGATCAGCAAGGCCTATAGGGTCTATAATAAATCATCTTTGAAAATTGAGGAATCTGTTCACCTTTCATTTGATGAAACTAACATGTCTTTCAAGGAGAAGATTTCTTCTACCATAGAACCTTTGCAGGAACATTCTCTAGTTGAAGATATGAACAAGTTACAGGTTGCTCAAGAGGATGAAAGCAGTGAAGATGAAGAAAATGATCAACACATTGAAGCACAACCTGAAGAGCCAGTTGTTGTACCACAAGAGGAAACAACAACACAGGTTGGTGAACAATCAACACCCCCTGTTGATTTAGTAACATCAAGATACCATCCAATTTCCCAAATAATTGGAGAAATCTCAGCTGGTGTGCAAACCAGAAATCAGGTCAACCAAAACCTGTTGCACACCTGCTTCCTATCTCAAATTGAACCTCAGTTCATTCAAGATGCAGAGCAAGATCCACACTGGATCATTGCAATGCAAGAGGAGTTGCATCAATTTGAGAGAAACAAAGTATGGGAACTAGTGCCAAAGCCTAAGGATCACTCAATTGTTGGAACAAAATGGGTATTCAGAAACAAACTGGATGATCAAGGAGTAATTATAAGGAACAAGGCAAGGCTAGTTGCTCAGGGATATTCTCAAGAAGAAGGAATTGAGTACGACCAGACTTTTGCACCTGTTGCAAGATTAGAAGCCATCAGGATTTTTCTAGCTTATGCAGCTCACAAAGGCTTCAAAGTATATCAGATGGATGTCAAAAGTGCTTTCTTGAATGGAGACATCAAAGAGGAAGTTTTTGTCAGACAACCTCCAGGTTTTATCTCTCCAACTTATCTTGATTATGTTTTTAGATTAAATAAAGCATTATATGGTCTCAAGCAAGCTCCTAGAGCATGGTATGAGACCTTAGCATGCTTTCTCTTGAAAAATGGTTTTATAAGGGGTAGAGTAGACCAAACTCTTTTTATTAGAACACATAAGTCTCATACCCTACTAGTACAAATTTATGTAGACGAAATCATTTTTGGTTCTACTGACTCAAAACTGTGCAGAAGGTTTTCTAACCTGATGCATTCTAAATTTGAGATGAGTAGCATGGGTGAGCTATCCTTCTTCCTCGGATTGCAAGTCAAGCAACATGCTGAAGGCATCTTCATTTCTCAAACCAAGTATGCACATGAAATGGTTAAGAAATTTGGGATGTCTGAGGCATCTTGTATGAAAACACCCATGTCTACTAATGCTGTATTGGATGCTGATGAACATGGGAAACCTGTTGATCAGACAACATATAGAGCAATGATTGGCTCTTTATTGTATCTTACAGCTACTAGACCAGATATAATATTTGCTACATGTATATGTGCTAGGTTCCAAGTAAGCCCTAGAGAGTCACACATAACATTAGTAAAGAGGATTCTCAGGTATGTTAAAAGTTGTCCAAATCTAGGCCTCTGGTATCCAAAAGATTCAGCATTTGAGTTAACTGGATTCTCTGATGCTGATTATGCTGGATGCAGAATTGACAGGAAAAGAACCAGTGGAACTTGTCAGTTCCTTGGTGACAGACTTATATCTTGGTTTTGCAAGAAACAAACATCTGTGTCAACTTCAACTGCTGAAGCTGAATATATGGCTGCAGGCAGTTGTTGTGCACAAATCTTGTGGATCCAAAACCAACTCCTAGACTATGGCTACAACTTAGAGAAGTCTAAAATCTTTTGTGACAACACAAGTGCTATTTCCATAGCTCAAAATCCAGTCCTCCATAGTAGGACAAAACACATAGAGATTAGGCATCATTTCTTAAGGGATAATGTTGAAAAGAATAAAATTGAATTACAATATATCCCAACTGATTTCCAAAGGGGAGATATTTTCACCAAGCCTTTGGATGAAAAGAAACACACCTTCTTCCTAAATCAGTTAGGAATGTTAGATGGAGGAAGCCTTAAATAATATCTAAGATTTTGAAAGCTTAAAATTTGACCAAGACTAGGCAAACATTCTGATTTTTCTTAGTGTCTAGAATTTTTCTGATCTCTGAACTGCGCTCGACGATTTGCCCTAAGATCGTCGAACGGAGATCGACGATTTCCAAAAATCGTCGAACTGAGTTCAGCGCCTCTCAGATAGTATGAACTATCTCTTCCGGTCAACGATCGTCGAACGACGCTTGACGATTTTGTTCTCTGAACGATCGTCGAACGGAGCTCGACGCTCTCCAATGTCGTCGAACGGAGATCGACGATGTTGAAGTCTCTTCAGATTCCTTAGAAGCCCCGATCGTCGAACTGAGTTCAACGATCTTTCCAATTCTACGTCGAACCCTAATATAAAACTCTTTTTTCGCCGTCGTTCTCATTTGCGCTTTCGATTTCTCTGCAAGAATCTTCTTTCCCTCCAAACAGTTCTACTCTTGGTCGTTTTGTTTGTTGAGTTTTTGCAGGTACAATGGCTGTGTCAGTGGCTGTTCTTGCTGCCATGAAGTTCGATGTCGGGTTTGACATTGATCTGGAATCCTTCAGCACTACTGACCAGGTTTTTCAAGACATACTGAGTTTGTTCAAGGACCAAAATCTGACAGCATTAATGACCACCAGGATTAAGTTGGCCTCTGATGAAATCAAGGAATGGGTTTATACTGCTCATAATCAAGATAACAGCACTATAGTTGGGTCAATAGCTGGAAATCAGGTACTCTTGACCCCCACAATTTTAACAGAAGTTTTTGGACTGAGAAATGGAGAAGATATTGTTGAGTTATCTGGAGAGGATTATTCTGACCTGCTTGCCAGGATGGGTCATCCAGAGGGAAACCCTAGCAAGCTCTTCAAGAGGAATCTGTCTGTTGAATATAGATTCCTGGCAGATGTGGTAGGGAAAGTGCTGCTGGCAAAGCACTCTGCCCATGATACTATATCAAGACATCAGCTCTGTCTCATGGGAGCTCTGGTGGATAAGAAAAATCTGAACTGGGGAGAGGTCTTCTTTGACCTAATCAAAAAGAAAATAAACAAGAGTTTTGTTAATTTTGGTAGAATTATTGGAGTTTTTCTGCAGACCAGGTGCCCTGCCTTGCTGGTCTCCTCTGGAGTTCATATCAATGCCTCCAAGAGACTAACATGTGCCCTCTTTGGCAAGTGGGACAGGCAAATAAGCAAGCCTAGCAGGCCCTCCTCCAGTGCCCCTTCAGGCACAAGGACTCATAGAGTCACTCCTCCACAGGTCTCTGCCCCTGCAGATGACCTGGCTGCTGCTGTTGCTGCCTCTCCTCCTCCTCCAATTCCATCCCTTCCCTTACCATCCACCATTCCAGCTCCCTCCACCATCACCATATCTAGCCCATCTCCAACATCAACTCCATCTCCAGTCCCTGTTCTTTCTACACCAGAAGAACAATTCCACCCACTGTTCTCCTACCCTCCACCAGATATCACCTCCTCACCCTTTATCCCATCCTTCACCCTACTGGATGATTCCTTTATGGATGATTCCCCATCCTCCCCTCCTGACTTACCTACCTCCTCCACTTCATTCCAAGACCTCCTACACCACATCATAGACCAGCCTACATTCACTCCATCCATATCCATTCCCCTGTCCTCCATATCCACCCTACCTACACCTCAGCCATCCATTCCATCATTCACCAGCTCTCCCCTTCCAGAACCTTCAGCTGCTCCCATCCCCTCTACTTCTGCTCCAGCTCTTGAGCAAGTAGACCTCTCAGCCCTAGCTGACAGGCTGTATGAGCTGATTGCCCCCAAGCTCTCTCTACTATTGGAGACCTCCTTGGCTCCTCTACACCTGTCAGTGGCAGCTCTCTCTGCCAGGCTCTCCTCCCTCTTTCCTCAGGCAGCACCTACAGCAGTGTGCCTTGATCCAGATGTCTCTGCATCTAGGCAGGGGGAGATGCCATATGAAGAAAGCCTTCATGCTACTGCTGCTGCTGTTTCTGCAAGCTCTTTGTCTGCTGCTGCTGTTTCTGTGTCTGCTGCTCCTTCTGCTCCTGTTGTTGTGCCTCCTACTGCAGTTTTTGCAATTGACCTCAGGTCCTTGCTATCTGTGTTTGATTCTGCCTTCTTCAGCTGTCTGCCATAGGGTAATGTTGTCCAGCCTCCAGAAGACTTATCCAAGGCACTTGTGCCTTTTTCTTACTGTGACCCTAGCATGATCACCTCTTTTATAAATTCAGTTATTGCTGCTGCTGCTTCTTCTACAGAAAAGATTGATGTTGCTTCTGAGATTACTGATACTGATGCTGAAGCTCCTACTGCTTCTGATGAGCCAATATCCAAGGACATTCTGATGTCAGAGGCCACTGAAATTGAGCCTGTTGCAGACCTTGATGATGTTTCTGCTGTATCTGCTGTTGTTAGTGAAGTTGCTGCTGTTGTCACCTGTCCAGAGCCTGCTGCTGCTGTTGTTGCACCTTCTCCAGCTGCTGCTGTCCCTGCTGTTACCATCTCAACCCCTACTGCTGCTGTTTCAGCTTCTGCCTCATCTGCCTCTGTTCAGCTAAAGGAAGATTTAATGAAGAAAATAGATGCTCTATATGATGATCAGAGTTCTGAATCTGATGAACTTAAAACAGATTCTGATGACTCATCTGCTACCATTGCCAGGAAAAGGAAGGCAAGGAGCAAAGCAATGAAAAGGGTTCCTCCTGCTAAAGTTAAGGATAACAATGATATCCCTTATTATATCCTTCATAATTGCCCAATCACTGAACACTGGATGCAGTATTCCAAGAACCAGCTGAAAGCCATGAAGAAAAAGAGAAAATATGAGAAGGGTTCATCCCCATTCCAGCACTCTCATCCTCCTCCACCACCTCCTCCTGATGCAGGTGCAGGTGGAAGCTCTGCAAGTCAACCCCCAGCCAGAAGCCAGGCTCCCTATCAACCTCATGTCAGATCTTACCAAAGGGAAAGCCAATCCAGGGGTTCATATTCTAGGAGAGGAGGATATAGAGGAACTCAAAGAGATGTTCAAGTATATTCTAAAGGGTACTCCAGGCAGCACCCATATTCTAGGGGAGGACATAGTTCTTCTGATACAACTTCAGGTCCTTTCCCTTACAAGCTAAAAGAGACTGTATCTGCCAGGCCTCCTCAAGACAATCCTTCCAACAGGTATGAGCCACCTGTACCTTTTGAGGACCCTGAAAATAATCCATCTGCTTGGACTGCCAGGATGAAGGAATTGGCTGCACTGGATCAGATTAAGAAAGCCAGAGAACAAGGAATAGATTCTTCCAACATTTCTACAATGTCTGAGCAAAGACAGAAAGAATTAGAGAAATATGCTTCCAGAAAATTCTTTGATGCTGAGAGATACATGGAATTACATCCTGCAGCTGTGGTTCCCAGGCCTACAAAGCAAACTTATTTGGGTGCAGCAGATGATACCAGGTCCAACAAAAAAGCCCTCAATCCAAACAGAGAAATTAAACTTATCAAAGGCAAAGAGAAGAAATGACATTGTAAGGTGACAGTTTCTGTGAATTCTGATTGCTATCTGGATGCCATATATATATCTCTGTGATTCTGCTTTGTCTAGCTGTTGTTCTTTTGTGTTTTACTGATTGTATGTTGTTATTTAAATTTTTCCAAAGTCTGTAAATAGTAATCCTAACCCAAATAGGGGGAGATTGTTGGAACACCCTATTACTAATTTGGGTCAGGATCACTATGTCTCTAGGAACCTTTGCTTGACCTCCTGTATAGCTTAATAGGTCAATTAGAATTGAGTCTAAGGGTTAGAAGTCTAGGTTTGGAAGCTGCCCTGAAGACCAAGATTCTCTGTTTGAAGACCAAGTCATATCGTCGAGCTCAGCACGACGATTCATCGAACTCCGGTCGACGATCGTCTAGCTCAACTTCGACAGATCGTCGAACTCCATTCGACGATCGCTGAGCTCAACTTCATAATATCATCGAACTCCATTCGACGATCGGTGAGCTCAGGTCGACGATTTTGACTCTGCTTTGGATCTTTATCTCTGAGCTCAGTTTGACGATCTTTGAGCTCAGATCGACGATATTTTGCTGCTGTGTGTTTCCAGGTCGCTGAGCTCAGCTCGACGATAGCAGAGCTCAGTTCGACGATTTCAGATAACTTCCAGAATTCAAATTCAAATCAGTTAGGAGTTATTCTGCAATTAATTCAGAGATTTGCTAGCCGTTTTCATTCAATTCTGGACCAAGTTTCAAGGGATTTTTCAAGGAATATATCTGTGGACTTTCCTCCAGAAGAGATTATGCAATTAAGGATGCAATTAATACAGGCCAACGGCTATCCTTGACAGAGAATGTTATTCTACTCTATACCAGAGAATAAGTGACATGATCTTTGAATCTCTCAACAGAGAACACACAATACAGAGAGAGAATATTGATTACAGAGAAATATTAAAAAGATCTTCTGTCACAAAGAATTCTCAAGAACACTCATCCAAGGAGATCAAGCTTTCTCAAAATCTTCAGATCTCTGTAGTTTTCAAAGTGTTCAAGGCCAACATATTTCCAGACTCCAGACACTCAACATTTCAGCTATTGCTGAAATCATCTTTTGC
This sequence comes from Platanthera guangdongensis, assembly GCA_039583875.1. Lineage (NCBI taxonomy): Eukaryota > Viridiplantae > Streptophyta > Magnoliopsida > Asparagales > Orchidaceae > Platanthera > Platanthera guangdongensis. Next base: position 108,551,838 of record CM077160.1, on the reverse strand, counting down.
TGGAGTTCAACCTTTGAAGGCCTATCACCCTCAGCAAAGCTTTTCTTCCTGAAGATCTCAAGGATTCAGGGGGAGCTTTGACAACAACAATCCACATAGTCTTCTCAGTTGTTTGAGAAAGAGAAGACTTCCATCACTCTCTCACCCCCACTCTGTAAAGGGTTTTTCAAACTCCCTTCAAAAGTTTGAATCTGGTTTTTGAGCACCTTGTCAAAAGCTCATTGGTGGCAAGACACCTGATCAAAAAATCTGCTTTGGTTTTTGAGCACCTTATCAAAAGCTCATTGGTGCCCAGGACACCTGATCAACTCATCCTGCAGTGGATTCCTACCTAGGGTGGTAGAAGAGTGGATGTACCCAAGTTTGGGGAACCACTATATTTCTTGTGTCTTCTGGTTTTGCTTACTTTCATTTTTGTTTCTGACCTTGATTTTTCTGTGCTTAGTTTTTTTTTGGTTAACTTAGTACTGTGATTAGATTTTTTATTGCTTCCCTGCTCACACATATTACAACAATAGTTGTAAAAGTTTGTAAAAGCTTTTAAAGCACCATATACTCTATTCACCCCCCCCCCCTCTAGAGTATATCAGATCTAGTTGCTCTTTCAGGTTCTCTTCAGAAGCCAATCTCAGAACCACAAAGGTTCCTACCTCAGAGCCCTGCAGTGCTCCTACAGCTCAATGGTCCACAGACCACCTACCTCAGCCATATCTCTAAGGCCTATAGCTCAGGCTTTTTAGCCTTACAACTTCAGGCACAAGGCCCTACTCTCAGAGTGCTGCAACACTCCTACAACTCAGTACCCTTCCAGATACCTACCTCAGTGCCCTTCTAAGCACCTACAGCTCGGCCTCCTCCAAGGCCTACAACTCAGTGACACACTTATCACCTACAGCTCAGTGACTCAATAGTCACATACCTCAGCCTTATCTCTAAGGCATACTACTCAGTCTGGGAGGATAGCCTTACTCTCAGATCCACACTTGGATCCTACCTCAGTACCCCAGCAGGGCACCTACCTCAGTGACTAATTAGTCGCCTACAACTCAGCCCAAAAGGCCCTACAGCTCAGATTCAGACAAGCTGAATAGTACAGGAATTTAAACAGGAAGTTAAAGTAAATTTAAAACTCTGACTCAGAGATAAATCTCTGAGTCCACCTTGCTGGACTGAGCAGATATCAGTCCAGCCCTCTTGCTGTGGAAGGAATAAGTCTTCTTCTACATCAACTGCTTCTTTGCTTCACTGAAGAGCAGCTACCTGCTGTAGAAGGCTGATGGCCTTCACACAACTATCTCCTTGCTGATTAGATGGAATCTCTGTCTCTCCCTAATAATTATAACGAGAGACGGCCTGTCGTACTCGAGTTCTTGTAAAAATCCTGTAACAACACTCAGATTTAGTGGAGGTTTGGTCGGCACTGATCCGACCATGTAGTTTTTCATCCAGTTGACGGGTTTTTCACGTAAAAAAAGTGTCTTGTCAGCTTTTCTTTCTCTATGACTGTGTGCGCGCTCGACCGCTCCATGGGCTAAGACTGTCTAATTAATTCAGTCTGTATGGGCGTCGAGTTTGGCTGCAACAATATTATAAATCCAACTGATGTTTTTTTTAAAAAATATCTCTCAGGAAAGAATGTGGGGGGCATGGAAAAAGAGGTCATTGATGGTAACACAAAAAACACTAAAGAGTTCGAATTTTTTGACAGGATAGTCAATGAGCAACAAGCTTCACCTCCTCCCACACCGACATGTGCCGATTCAAACGATGACTATTTCATTAATTTATCATTTTTTTTAGTGTTCCAGATGAATTCAAACCCTATTGAGTGAGAATATTTTATCCACATTGATGGTTTCTAAACTTTTTAATTTCTCTAATGTTCAGGTAGATTCATATTTGTCGAGATATTGAGAAATATTTCTTTAACTGTATCTATCACAGTAACACATGAAGCAACATAAAACACATGCAACAAGTGTAAAAAATAATTGTAACATTAATACATGAAGCTTGTCCTGAACTTTTTTGAACACAAACACATGCAGCAAGTGAAAAAAAATTGTTACATTAGTACATTAAGTAGCAAGCATGTAACACCCCAAAAAGAAGTTGGAGAGAACATGATAAAAGTCGACCTGTGCTCGACGAAGATCGTCTAGCGGAGCTCTACGAAAATGTCGAACGTCGAGCAGAGTTCGACGATTGTGGCTTGTTATGTGAAATCAATCCTGTTCGACGAACTAATGTCCGTTCGACGAACTCACTCCCGATCGACAAAGTTCGTTCGACGAAATCATCCCCGTTCGACGATTTGTCGAAAAATGCAGATATGGCCGAGCGGTGACTCGTGTCAGATGGCTGGTGAGCGGCCAGTAAGTGGTGGGTGACTTTTCAGCTTAAACCCGAGCCGTTGCAGTGTTTTGATGAGAAGAGATCGTGTGGCTGGGGTAAAACCCGAGGCCTTATCGGTAGATGAATGAGATTCAGGGAATCATTTTTTCCTTTCTCTCTCTCTCTCTCTCTCTCTCTCTCTCTCTTTCTCTCACTTCCTTACTTCCCGAGTTCTGGAGCAGAGAACTCTCGGTTGGTGCTATGGTTTGAGTGAACTTGTTGAGTTGCTAGAGGAGATCTTGGGGTTGGAATCAAGAGCCGAAGCTATAATCACGAAGAGAAAAGTGAGCCGATCATTTCCATCCGCGTAGAAAAGCTTTGTCATTGCTCCGAAGAAAACTCCAAGGGTAACGGTCTTCCTCCTTGGACATGTGAAGTCCTTATTTTGACATATGCATGGATTTCCCCCACCAAAAGGTGGAATGTTGAGGGATTTCCGTTGGGTTGATTCTTGATATCCCCAAGAGGTCTTGCATATAGATCCGGAAATATGTAGTACAGAATAGGAATACTATGTGAAGCCCATCTGGACAGGTTGGTCTGAATTGATGATGTTTTATTTTGCGCATCGGAGAAGACTCCGCATATAAATGAGTATTTTGTGGATTCGGTGGGTTGTTTCTGTGAAGTGGAGTAGCAGGAAGTACTGGAGTGAAATTCCAGGAAAATACCCTCGAAGTGCATGTGTTGTATGCTATGAAAGTCCAGTGTTTCTGACACTGCAGATGGCTGTAGGGTTTTCTGGATAGTTGGTCCAGATATGGTTTGGGCTGAGTGTACAACGCCGTATCCGGCGAGTGGGGTGAACGAAGGATCAGACCAGCCGACTCAGATCATCCAGGCCCCAGGTGAGCTCGGCAGAGAAATCCGAGCCCGAGCTCGGCATTCGTCGACCGCGAGCTCGGCATTCGCCGAACCAAGCCAGGGTTCATCGAGCTGAGGCTGACTAATGAAGGCCAACTAATGGGCGGGCTCGCCGTCCCAGCTCGCGCTCGCGCAAAGAAGATCGGCAACAACATGCGAGCCAGATCTTCAGGGGTCGCCGGGCTCCCCAGCTCGCCCAAATCTATGAGGTACTTTTTACTGTTTTGTCCCCGTCGGTCTGTCCATAGCACTTCAAAACAGCGGAGTTTGGCTGTTGGCAGGCCCAGCCAAGGGTATTTGGTAACTTTAGGTCTGTTCAGTTTGGTTATTGGCAGTTCAAATTCTAAAAACTATAAATAGGACCCAAGGGGTACCCCAAAAGGCACGCATCTTGTGCTCTCCCGCTCCAGTTCTCAAGTGCTTTCTGAGGGTACCTTAGCTCGGCCTTTGGCTAAGGAGGGGAAGCGCTCTCAGATCTTCCGGGTGTGTGGTGGGTCCTCCCCGCCGAGCCCTTGGGTCAGTTCTTCCTTGTTTCCCTTTTTGTTTTGTTTGTAGGAGCGAAGTAGGTGCACGATCACCCCTTCCTCAAGGGTGAACTCCATAAGAGACCGAGGAATCAGTTTCAATATTTTGGTGTGGTGAGCGTGGAGAGTGATCAGCACAGAAAAGCCTTCAGCGAGCTCGATGACAGGAGGACAGGGATATGACAGGTCGGACTCGCCGCCCCCACCTCTGGCCACAGTGGGGATGTTCGAGGATCTCAGGAGCGAGGTGCTGAACCTCGTCAAGTCCGCACTCGGCACTCGGGCCGAGTGCTTGACTACGGCTGTACAGATCGCGGCCGCCCATCTCTGGGCGAGGACGCCCCTGGCAGGCGAGCTAGGAAGGAGGTCACCGAGGAGGGCCGGGGGTGCGAGCTCCCCGGCTGCGTGCTATTCCCCGGCTCAGCAGGTGGTGGCCGGCTCGGCGAGCTGGGCTCGCGAGATGGTTCAACTCGCCCTATGGGGGGAGGCATCCCTTTCAGCATCTTGGTTTCTTCTGCCCCGGTTCCAGAAGGGTTCAGGGAACCCGAAATATCCTACTACACCGGGAAGGGAGACCCGTTCCAGCACGTCCAATGGTTCGAGGATGTGGTTTCAATCCAATAGATGTCGGACGGCTTCAAGTGCCGACTCTTCGCCATCACCCTCTAGGAGAAGGCGAGGGAGTTGTTTCACCAGTTGCCGGCCAGCTCGATCTACTGCTTCGATAACCTGTGCCGGGGCTTCATGTTGAGGTTCACTACTTCGAAGAAAAGGAAGAAGGAGTCGGAGTCCCTGTTCCACATCAAGCAGGGAGTGAATGAGACCCTGGGAAGCTATGTTGACCGGTTCCAAGAGGATGTCACCCAGGTCCAAGAGATGCTAGGACATAGCCTGATGATGGCTTTCACCCTGGGACTGCAGCAGGGATTCTTCAGGATGGAACTAAAGATAATTCCCCCCTCTCCTACGAGGAGCTGATGGAGAGGGCGACAAGAGAAGTTGACGGGGAGGCGTCAAACCCGGAGTTTGCCCGGAAATTGGCCAGGTGGGCCACGGAGGAGGAGAAGTAGGCGAGAGGATGAAGGGTGCAGGAGGAGAGGAGAGTCGAGCCACGGTAGAGGGAGTAGAGGTAGCTCTAGGGGCAGCAGCAGCCCATGTGGGGGCGATAGGAGCCAGACCGTCGGTTGGGCTGGAGGCTCGAGTGGCAAGATCAGGGGCCACAGAGAGGATACCAAGGAAGGGATCACCACCAGGGGGTCCAGGGTCAGTTCCATCCCCAGGTTGGAGGCAAGAGCGCAGTCCTCCCCTCCCTGATCAAGAGGAGGCTATGGCCATAGCCCAGGGGGAGAGGAGGAGGGTGGTGCGAAGAAGAAGAAGGGAGGTCGGGGTGGAGTTGCCCTACTGCGACTTCCACCAGGAAGAGGGGCACGCCACGGCCACGTGCCCGGAGTTCCTCGAAATAAGAGGGAACAGGGAGCAGCAGCAGCAGTAAGGGCGCCAGGAGGTGCGGATAGAGGAGGTCCTGCCTCAGGTGGAGGAGGACCGGTGTGAAGACCGAGCAGATGTCGGGACCCAGGGAGGGATCAGAGTGATCCATGGGGCGGTGGGGGGTGGGGGGGGGGGGGGGGGGGTAGAGGCCTCGCGGAGGGCGAGCCTCCACACTATGTACAGCCGGAGCGTTGGCTCCACGTCCCAAACCCCACCCCCAGAAGAGAGGATAACCTTCACAAGGGGTGATTTGCCGGATCACGAGGATCCATTTTGCGATGCGCTGGTCATCCAGACGGTCATCGAAAACTTCACCGTCTCCCGGATCCTCGTTGATAATGGGAGCTCCGTCAACGTCATCTTCAAGAACGCGTTTGACGCGATGAAGGTGGAGGCGAAGAGGGTGCTGGCTTCGGATGGGCCCCTGTTTGGATTCTCGGGGGAGAGGAAGGAAGTGGAAGGAGGAGTAGGGCTCCATGTCTCCCTGGGGGGGTAGTCCAGAAGCTGCAGGTTCATCATCGTGGATACCCCAGCATCTACAATGCCATCTTTGGGAGGCCCCTCATCAGTGCCTTCCGCTGCGTCCCCTCATCCTTCCATCAGTACTTAAAGTTCAACGTGGAGGGAATTCAGGTCCGAGTCCGGGGTAACCCCAAGGTAGCAAGGGAGTGCTACGTCACCGCCGTCAACTCTATCTCTTGGCAGGGGGGAGCTGAGGAGATGGAGGGAAGGATGGAGGAGGCGGAGCTAGAGGCTGGCAGGGAGGAGATGGAGGTGGAAGGCTGCATCGAGGTAGAGGTGGAGGAAGAGGTCCGGGAGGAGTTGGCCGAGGAGATGGCCGTGGAGGAAGAAGTAGAGGCAGAGGTTCTCGTCCCGGAGGAGAGGGATGTTGGAGAGTGGGTGGAGAAGTCCAGGCTGGACGCTGCGGAAGAGGTGGTGGAGCTGGAAGTTCTCACCCTAGAAGGCAGGGTGGAGAAGGTCCGCGTCAGCGGAGGGCTGACCCCGGGAGCTCAGGGCAAGATGCTGGAGTGCATCCAAAAGAACGTGGACATCTTATCATGGAGGGTCGTAGAGATGCCGGGGGTTGATGCGGATGTGGCCTGCCACCGCCTCAACCTGGACCCGGAAGCACGCCCCATCCAGCAAAAGAAGAGGTCCACGGCGGACAGGCTGGCCGAGCCCATCAGGGAGGAGGTGGCGAAGCTTCTCAAGGCCGGCTTCATATCCGAGATCCAATACCATAGCTGGGTCTCCAATGTAGTGATGGTGAAAAAAGGAGACGGCTGGTGGCGCATGTGTATTGATTTCTCTTTGCTTAATAAATCATGCCCTAAGGATTGTTATCCTTTGCCTCGGATCGACGAGCTGGTTGACTCAGCCGTCGGTTTTACTGTAATGAGTTTTTTAGATGCATTTTCAGGATATCACCAAATCAGGATGCACCCCCCGGACGTCAAGGACGTCTTGTTCATCACGAGGGAAGGGTGCTACTGTTACAAGATGACGCCCTTTGGGCTGAAAAATGTAGGGGCAACCTACCAAAAAATGATGGACAGGGTATTCCGAGAACAGAAGGGGAGAAACCTAGAGGTGTACGTGGATGACCTCATGATCAAAATCCAATATGTGGACTCTCACCTTCGGGACTTGGAGGAGACCTTCGCCACCTTGCGCAAGTACAAGATGCGGTTGAACCCCCTAAAATGTGTCTTCGGGGCCAGCAGGTGAAAGTTCTTGGGAGATATCCTCACCCCCGCAGGGGTCGAGCCTAATCAAGACAAGGTCAAGGCCATCATGGAGCTGGGGTCTCCGCGAAACACTAAGGAAGTACAATGACTGACGGGGAAGCTGGCAGGGTTGAGTCGGTTCCTCTCCCGGGCCGGGGAGAAATGTTCCCCCTTCTTTAAAACTCTGAGGGGGGGGGTCAGAAATTCGATTGGACCAAGGAATACGAAGAGGCATTCCAAGCTCTCAAGACACAATTGACACAGGCTCCGTTGCTCCAAGGCCCTAAGGAGGGGGAGGACCTGTTCTTATATCTCGGGGTCGGGGCGGAGGCTTTGAGCTCCGTCCTGGTGCGTGAGGAGGGTAAGAAGCAGCTCCCCATATACTATGTGAGCCGGGTTCTGAGGAAGGCCGAGCTCCGATATCCAATCTTGGAGAAGTTGGCTTTCGCACTGATCATCTCAGCCCGGAGGCTCCGAACCTACTTCCAGGCACACTCCATCTGAGTGGTGACTGATCATCCCCTCTGCAACATCTTAGAGGGGGTGGATCATTCAGGCAGGTTGGCCAAGTGGTCGGTGGAGTTGAGTGAGTTCGACATCTCCTTCGTCCCCCGCCTCTCGATCAAGGCCCAAGCGATTGCCGACTTCTTGGCCGATTACGTGATCGAGGTGGCGGAGGAAGAGCTCACTCGCCCGACCCCGTGGAAGGTAAAGGTGGACGACACTTCAGGGAGGCATTCCTTGGGGGTGGGGTGCTCTTGGAGAGCCCTCAGGGAACAAAAATTGAGCAAACAGTGGTGGTGTACTTTCACATCACCAACAACCAGGCCGAGCACGAGGCCGTGATAGCAGGTCTGCGCCTGGCCAGGGAGCTGGGGGTGTTGGACGTGGAGGTCCTCACCGACTCTATGATAGTAGCTTCCCAGATCAACGGGGAGTTTGAGGCGAGAGAACCTACCCTGCGGTTGTACTTGACCAAAGTGAAGGGGGTTATTGGCACGTTTGAAACTTTCTCCATCCGACACGTGCCTAGGGAAGAAAAAGAGCATGTCGATCAGCTAGCGAAGCATGGTCCCCGGATGGGGAGCACCATTACCGACTTGTTCCTCCCTTCCATCAAAGAAGGAGAGCTCATGGAGATCGACCAGCGCTCCTCGTGGATGGACCTGATCGCAAATTTCCTCTCCACGGGGGAGTATCCGGAGGGGGTGGACAAGAAGAAACTCAGGTACAAATCGGCCTACTATCTCCTCCGGGACGGGCAACTGTACAGGAAGACTCTCTCGGGGATGTTGGCTCGTTGCGTGTCCGAGAAGGAAGTGAAGAGGATCTTGGAAGAAGTCCACTCCGGGGAGTGTGGGGCCACTCCGGGAGTCAGACCTTGGAAGGGAGAATTGTCAGACAAGGGTACTTCTGGCCAACCCTGGGGCACGATGCTGCAGAATTCACAAAAAGGTGTCACAAGTGCCAGCTGTTTGCCCCCCTCCAGCTGCAGCCAGCCCAACACCTCAAGAGCATCATCGTCCTCTGGCCCTTTGCAATTTGGGGAATGGATTTGGTTGGGGCGTTCCCCCAGGCCAGTGGGCAAAGGAGGTTTCTGTTGGTAATGATCGATTATTTCTCTAAGTGGTTGGAGGTGAAGGCGCTAGACAAGGTTACTTCCCAGGTCATCCAAAACTTTGTTTGGGGTAGATCATCTACCGCCATGGGCTGCCCCAAGCCATCGTCACGGACAACGGGCCCCAGTTTGCCAGCGCGGAGTTCACTAGTTTCTGCGAGCAATTTGGGATCGATCTCAGGTTCGCCTCGGTCCACCACCCCAGGATCAACGGGTAGGTGGAGGCCGCCAACAAGATCATTGTTAATCTCTTAAAGAAGAAAGTGAAAAATCTGAAGGGGAGCTGGGTGGAGCAGCTTCCCGCGGTCCTCTAGGCCCTGAGGACCACCCCCAACACAACAACATGGGAGACTCCTTTCAAGCTCGCCCATGGATGTGAAGCAGTGCTCCTCGTAGAATTTGAAGTCCAAACGCCTCGGGTGGCTGCGGCGGCAGAAGGCATGGAGGAGTGGCAGACCGAGAATGAGGAGGAGTTGCAGCTCTCCCTGGACATGGTGGAGGAGCTGCGCGATCTTTCCGCCATCAGGCAAGAAGAGGTGAAGAGAAGAATGATCAAGTATTTTGACAAGCACGTCAGAGTGAAACAGTTCGCGGAAGGGGACTTGGTTTTTAAGAAGGTGGATGCGGCAAGAAGATCGACAACCGTATGAAAGCTCAACCCCAGCTGGGAGGGGCCATTCATTGTAAAAGAGGCATTAAGATCAGGAGGGTATCGACTCCAAAATGTGGAGGGCGAGACCCTGAGTCTCACCTGGAGCGGTGACGACTTAAAACGCTTTTATCCATGAAACATGTAAGTAACATTTTATTCTTAATGAAATTTATTGTTATGATGATTGAGTTTCAGCAAGTTGTATGATAGAAAGAGGCACTCAACTCTGGACCCCGAGCAGATCCTGCTGCTAGGATCTCACCTAGCTGGCAGGGCAGGAAGTCACTCGGTATCATCATTAGGCCTCGAGCAGATCCCGCTTCCAGGCTCTCACCTAGCTGGCAGGGCAGGAAGTCACTCGATGGTGTCAACTCTGGACCCCGAGCAGATCCTGCTGCCAGGCTCTCACCTAGCTGGCAGGGCAGGAAGTCACTCGGTGTAATCCTTAGACCTCGAGCAGATCCCGCTGTCAGGCTCTCACCTAGCTGGCAGGGCAGGAAGTCCCTCGATGGTGTCAACTCTGGACCCCGAGAAGATCCCGCTGGCAGGCTCGCACCTAGCTGGCAGGGCAGGAAGTCACTCGGTGTCATCCTTAGACCTCGAGTAGATCCCGCTGTCAGGCTCTCACCTAGCTGGCAGGGCAGGAAGTCCCTCGATGGTGTCAACTCTAGACCCCGAGCAGATCCCGCTGCCAGGCTCTCACCTAGCTGGCAGGGCAGGAAGTCACTTGGTGTCATCCTTAGACCTCGAGCAGATCTCGTTGCCAGGATCTCACATAGCTGGCAGGGCAGGAAGTCACTAGATAGTGTCAACTCTGGACCCCGAGCAGATCCCGCTGCCAGGCTCTCACCTAGTTGGCAGGGCAGGAAGTCACTCGATGTCATCCTTAAACCTCGAGCAGATCCCATTGCCAGGCTCTCACCTAGCTGACAGGGCAGGAAGTTACTCAATGGTGTCAACTCTGGACCCCGAGCAGATCCCGCTGCCAGACTATCACCTAGATGGCAGGGCAGGAAGTCACTCGGTGTCATCCTTAGACCACGAGCAGATCCCGTTGTCAGGCTCTCACCTAGCTGGCAGGGCAGGAAGTCACTCAATGGTGTCAACTCTAGACCCCGAGCAGATCCCGCTACCAGGCTCTCACCTAGCTGGCAGGGCAGGATGTCACTCGGTGTTATCCTTAGACCTCGAGCAGATCCCACTGCCAGGCTCTCACCTAGCTGGCAGGGTAGGAAGTCACTCGATGGTGTCAACTATTGACCCCGAGCAGATCCCGCTGTCAGGCTCTCACCTAGCTGACATGGCTGGAAGTCACTCGAGGAAATCCTATATTCTCCGGATGAAGACCAAGAAGTTTGGAATTTCAAGGGATAAGGGGAAGAGGCTCGGCACAGGCGAGTTGGGACTCACCAAACTCAACTTGGCATCAGCAGGGGTGACGAGCCAGGCCTTTGGACCTCGCTAAAGGAAGGCGAGCCCGGCCAGGGTACTTCACCCCTTTTCTGTTTTACTTGGAAAAATTTTATGAATTTAATTCTATTGTTGATAAAAATCCGGATGGCTCGCGAGCGAGCTGGGATAGCATGCCAAGGGCGGCGGGCAACCCACCCCCGGATCGTATAAAGATCGACGAGCTCTTGAAATGCGCTCTCAGAAGCGAGGTCAATAAGGGAACAACTCGCGAACAGGCAGAACGCAGCAATAACATAAAAAAGATAGAAAAAAGAAAAAAAAGAAGCAAGGCGAATAAGGTTACAGTCAAAATGTATTTCATTGAGGTCTTGTTGACAAAGCGAGCTCGCCTAGGCGAGATTACAAAATATATGCATAGATATGTACATTAGCCCTCCCCCCCCCCCCCCCGCCGCTAGATTGGTGGTCCTCGCCTTCTTCGCCGGATAGATCCTGGAAGCTCTTCCCAAATAGCGCGTCCAGACTATCTTCCTTCTCGCGTCGAGAACAAACTCGACATCAGGTCCCGGGCCGAGATCTCCTCGCACCCCTCCACCAGCACTCCAGTATCCTTCATTATCTGGAGGGTGCATTCGACGGCCTGGGCGGAGTTGATCCGTATCCTCTCGACGAGGTCAGCCTTGCCAAAAATCCTTGGCCTCTTGTAAGGGAGGGTGGGATCGGTGTCGCTGGCCGTGAAGAAGATCTCCGCCTGGCGGCGGACCTCGCGAGTGAGGTTCAGGTTCTCCTCCTTCAGCTTCACGTTCGCCCCCTCCAGCTCGGCAAGGTGGGCGCGCAGCTGGATGATCTCCTCCCCTTGCTCGGCAATGCGAGCCCGCAGCTCCCCGACGGCCTTGACATCCTGATGAGGAAGGAAAACTCGTTAGCGGCAGTGCAAAATTTTCTAAGTAAAAGAGGGAAAAGGAAGTCTGATGCTCACCAATCCGTCGGCGGCCTGGGTGAGAAGACCCTCAGCGATGTCGAGCTACCTCGCCTGGTCGGCGACCTTGTCCTTGGCGACATCGCGGGCCTGCTCGGCTTTTTGAAGTTGGTTGCTGAGGCCGAAGCTACGGCGAGCCAGCATGTGGTGGAGCTCCATGGCTCGCAGGTGGGCCTGCAGGACCTCATGACCGAGCTGCTGCAGGTTCATGCCCTTGTAGGCCTCGGCGTCCTCCCTGCCATAGAGGTCGAACCCAAGGGCATAGACGTGACCGGTGGCGGGCTCGCGGTCATGCCAGGAGGGATGTAGGGTGGAGATGGAAACCCGGTGGGCCAGCTCGTCCCACCGCACCATGGGCTCGCCCGCCGAGTCCTTCCATCGCCCCCAAAGCTGAAGAGGGGATGTTCTTTCGGCACGCTGAGCTCGTGAGCCGTCCTCTTCGCCGAGGGAGGTGGAGAAGTCGCCGCAGGGGGAGCAGAGGTCTCGCCACCCCTCCGCCCCTTGCTGGTGACTTCCTTCAGCGGGCTCTCCGGCGACGCGTCGGGGATGATCTCCGGCAAGCTCATGTATTTGGGGCTGGATTAATGTTGTTGATGTTGTTTCGACCGCGGAGCCAGCAGGGCTCTCCTCATCTTTTTTGGTAAATGCTGGCGGTGTGGCGGGTTTGATCCCGCATCCTCAGGTCGCCGCTTGCTGGAGGAGGGCTTGGAGAAGGCCGCCTCATCTCGGCAGGCCGCCGCCGCTGCCTTCTCGCGAGCGAGAGGGTCCGGGTACAACCCTGAGTCCGCAAACGGCGGGTTCTCAGGGATAAGCCACTCTCCTGCATAAAATAAGTTAGAAAAATTTCTTTGGCAAAAATGGCGAGCTGAGCAACAGAGCAGACAGTACCTTCGCCGGGCAGGACGGGGCGGAGCGCTTCGAGGCCCCTTCGTAGGAAGGCGACCTCGAAGTCCTTATGGAGGAAGTACTTGTGGAGGTCGGCATCGTTGCCGGACACTGGGGGGGGGGGGGGGTAGACCTCCCCGCCCTTCTGTTGTGGCGAGTAAGGGATGTTGCCGAGATCACCCTTGATGAAGGCGATCTTGGTCATCCAGTTATGGTGCTTGTTCGCGATCTCGCGAACTTTGATCAACGAGCCCCCAAAGTAGGAGACCCCTTCCGGCGTTGCCTTGTAGGAGAAGAGTTTTCTGAAAACTGTCAGGTTGAACTCAATCCTCTCTCGCCGGAGGTAGCTCGCGAACTCCACCATCATGGAGATGGCGTTGTAATTCAACTGCGCGGGCACCGCGCCATAATATTTCAGAATCTTTCGGATCTCCGGCCAGAGGGGGAGGCGCAACCCCACATCAAAGTGGGAAATGGGGAAGGTGAGCTCGTCATCATAAAAAGTATTGATGGCCTCCCCCTGCCTTGGCACTCGCGCCTCGAAGCCGGGCGGCACATGTGCGGCCACGAACTCGGCGAGCTCCTCCTCGCTGGTGTGACCCTCGAAGAAGCAGTAATCCGTGAAGTGCTGAGCGCACTTGGTGCGGCCGTCAGAGTCAGGGTTGGTATTGCCCATACTCGCAGAAGAAGAAGCAGAGCGCGGGAAAGAAAGAGAAAAGCGCAGGAAGAAAGAGAAAATAAGCAGTTAATACGGCGTACGGGGTTGGTGAGAGGGGGGGCTATTTATAGAAAAAGATATCATGGGGAAGGCTGTCCAATCGGCCCAGCTCGCCGCCCCGGCTCGCCACCCCAGCTCACCGACTTCCGACGCATCGCATCTCGCGCGAGTTGAAGATAATAAAATATATTTGTTTATTATTCGATCATCAAATAGCAGTCTAAAAATATTTGCATGATTAGTACAGAAGCCAAGTGGAAAATAAAAGCAGTGCGCGCAGGCAGGGCGAACTAGGAGGCGAGTACCGGTCAGCACGGCAGTGGAGCCGCCTTTTATCTACCCCAGCCTCGAGCCCCTCGTCCCCCTGACTACCGCGCACGAAGGAACTCGCGGATCTGCCCCGAGTTCCGCTGCGCCGCCAAGAGCCCCTCATCGATCTCGTCCAGGAGCCGGGAAGGAGACAGCAACTCGCGATCATGGCCACCTCGCACCTCGTCGGCAAGCCTAACATAGTCTCGCTGCAGCGCCTCATTGACCTACTGCACCTCGCGCAGCCCGCGCACGAGCTTCTTGAAGAGCTTGATCCCCATCCGCGTTAGCTCGTCATTTTTCACTTCAGGGCCCAGGTAAGAGTCCAGCGAATTCGGGGATGGGAGGGGCGAGTAGCGAGCCGATCGCGAGGACTCCTCCGCCGCGGATTGACTAGGAGGACCTGCGGACACAGAGACATCGATAAAAGGGAGCAGCCCCAAGAAAGCGCACAACAGCAATCCAAAGCCGAGTATACCTGACGAGCTCGGCATGTCTAAGAAATTGCGGGGAGGGACAAATCTCAAGTCCTTCCTGCGGCCTGGGCGGCGCGGTTCCGGTAAGAGGAGGTCAAATCCCGGGATGGGGATGGTCTCCACATCTGCCCCAAGAGTCACGACCAGTATTTGAGGAGAAGGCGCGCGGACTGGCGAGATCGGCCTCTGCGAGCTCAACCCCAGAGTCCCAAAGGGAGGTGATGGATCCCGGGGGCAATTTTTCGGGGTTCTAAATCGCGAGTCGCCGGGTGTGTCTTCGACTCGTAGGGCGGGATCTCGCGGTGTGGCGCCTCCGCCGCCATCCAGCTGGCTGACTGGGCCGTCGCAGAGATCGACAATGTTTTTGCCCTTGTCATGGGCAGGCAAGTTTGAGGAGTCGGCACCATGCTCTAGGATTGTCGCCAGGTCGGAAAGGATGGGCTCGGCTGCTAGAGGAAACAGCTTCGCCCTCTTGGCGGAGTTGAGCTCGGCCGATCCACTCTGCGGGACAGTGAGCGGAACCGCCGTCAGGGCGGCTATGCCAGCAGAAGAGGCCCGGTGGACTCGGTCAAGGCGCTCTTGGATCTCCTTCGGGATCGGCATTACGACAGGACTATAGCAAGGGGGATGGCAAGAGTCAGGCAGATATGCAGGTGTATTTATATAGCCGCAGGTGGACCCCACCAGAAGATTCCTTCTAGCTCACCTCGCACTCGCCGAACACTTGGGCTTGGATGTTTATTTCCGAGCTTTGCCAAGCTCAAAAAGAGAGGGGATTATGTACAACCCCGTATCCGGCGAGTGGGGTGATCCAAGGATCAGACCGGCCGGCTCAAATCATCCAGGCCCCAGGTGAGCTCGGCAGAGAAATCTGAGCCCGAGCTCGGCATTCGTCGACCGTGAGCACGGCATTCGCCGAACCAAGCCAGGGTTCGTCGAGCTGAGGCTGACTAATGAAGGCCAACTAATGGGCGGGCTCGCCGTCCCAGCTCGCGCTCACGCAAAGAAGATCGGCAACAGCAGGTGAGCCAGATCTTCAGGGGTCGTCGGGCTCCCCAGCTCGCCCAAATCTATAAGGTACTTTTACTGTTTTGTCCCCGCCGGTCTGCCCATAGCCCTTCAAAACATCAGAGTTTGGCTATTGGCAGACCCAGTCAGGGGTATTTTGGTAACTTCAGGTCAGTTCAGTTTGATTATTGGCATTTCAAATTCTAAAAACTATAAATAGGACCCAAGGGGTACCCCAAAAGGCATGCATCTTGTGCTCTCCCGCTCCAGCTCTCAAGTGCCTTCTGAGGGTACCTTAGCTCGGCCTTTGGCTAAGGAGGGGAATCGCTCTCAGATCTTCCAGGTGTGTGGTGGGTCCTCCCCGCCGAGCCCTTGGGTCAGTTCTTTCTTATTTCCCTTGTTGTTTTCTTTGCAGGAGCGAAGTAGGTGCACGATCACCCCTTCCCCAAGGGTGAACTCCACAAGAGACCGAGAAATTGGTTTCAACACTGGGTACAAAAAGAGAGTTCTGTCGCTAACGCCAGACGATAGTGGTTGTCGCTGGCGATAGCTCCTAGTTAACTTGTGATTGTGAAGCCAGTCCTTCGGGGACGTTGTGGCTATTGTGAGCTATGCGCTCTTAAAGGCCGGTGAGCCGAACAGACAAGGGGACGCCGACCCGCGTCAGTCTAGACATTGAACTGGCGATTTGATCAACGAGCAAGGGATGAACTATATCCGCGTGATGGTTATCTAACTTGAGTGCCTAAGTGAATGACTTTATTAGGATCACATCATGAGAGCCTTGGGTTGTTCGCCATCAAGACTAAAGTCTCCGACCGTGGGCCGTGGAGCATGAATGCTCAAGTTTTACCGTTGGGTTTGAGACCTGAGAACGGTGGTGGGACCCTGGTTTTCCGATACACCGAGAACTTGCCCTGAGTGCGCGGAGCGTCGGGCCGTATGGTCGACGTTTGTGATATATTGATTGTGCATGAGTGCACGTCTTGTGATATATCTGCTTGTGAAAATGTTATGCCTGCAGGGAAGGAATACCACTGCCCCGGGAAGGGAGTAGGGCCGTTAAAAATTGGTCAGCTGAATGTTGACCGTTGCTTTTTTGCCACCATTGCGGTGGACTGTCCCCATGCAGGTGCTGGAGAGTCGAGCGGAAAATAGTGGGCTAAAGCCCTTGCTGTTGCTGTTGCTGTGCTGGCCCTCGAAGGCCAAATGAAGAAATGTTTTGTTATTTTCATGTGTTGTCGGCCTACGTGTCGATGTATGTACTCCACACTTGTGAAGAAAACCTGTAAGACCTTAAGGACAAACATTTTGTGTATTCTGTATAAATTCCTGTGAGATATATATAAATGTGGTTGTTTATATATAGTGTACATTCATGGTTAATGAGTTCAAGTTTAACCCCCAATGCTTCCGCTAGAATGCTCTGCATTAGGATGCGTGTTTTAGTCTTTGATATTAACTTGTAACCCCACCTCCTATTTGTGGCATATGGTGCGGGGCCTGGCCGGAACCTCTATTATATGTCATGTAACGAATAGAGATGTTACAAAGCACATGACCATCAAGTGAAAAAAATAATTGTTACAACACAAATCCAACATAGTCTCAGAAGTGAAAAAAACAATTGTCACACATTGTCCAGAAGTGAAAAAAATAATTCTTTTGTTGTTGTTCGGATAGGCGGAATTCAGGCGGGAATTGGATTTCCTCAAAACCCATGGTTTTGTGTTAGACCTATTCACAATTCTTGTGTCTGGAGGTAGGTTTTGCTGCAACTCATCTTCTTCCTGATTGTGCTTGCCTCCTTCCCGATCACTCATCCGCCTGCCTCTTAGCCTACTTCTTCTCTGTCCAAGAAGGGAGGACAATGTTTGTCTGCGACGCAAAGCTGCTCTAATATCTTTTTCTAAGGCATCTTTTCTTCTTTCGTCGGCGACACAGCTGATTTTTTCTTTTTCTTGCTTGTGCAACCTGCACAGTTAGCTCTGCCTCTTGTTCTTCTTCCTCTACTTCTTTTTCTTTATTCTCTCCTCTGGATTTGTTCTTCCTCAAGCAGGCAGATGAATACGACACCAAAACTTCTTGAGCAGGAGGCCGGTAATAACATTGTTGATTGTTAACAACAAAAATAAATATCTGAAATTTTTACCAGCAAAAATTAACAGCGGGATTCATCTAAAATTTTTCATTTGAGATTATTTTGTTATTTTTAATTGCAAAAATTATAGTGGAGCGTGATAGATTAATATCTGATCAAGAAGGGACCAATAGTTTAACATTGCCTTTGTTTACATATTATGTTTTATTTCTCCATTTTATAGTATTTTAAGTTCCAATTCCTACAGATTTTGTTCAATTCCATCTTACAGCGGAACATCACAATTGGAATTCATCAAAACCTTAATTCCCGTGGGTTTTGGAAATGATGAATTCTAATTCCTCAATTTCAATTCCATCGAGCACCCCGCAACCAATCCTATTGCATTGCTTAGGGATTCCTTTAACTGACTTGATCTTCCAGTCCAATATGTTGGGCGGCAAGGCGGCACTAGCATCCTCATGAAAGGCGCGAACCTGTTTGAAGCATAAGATATGAACCTAATACATTATATGAGGAGGAATTACACAGCAAAAAAATAAATAAAACATACCAAACTATGAAGAAATCTTTGATGCCGACCACATGGCATCGAGTCATAGAAATCTCATATTCACCGCTTTAGGTCGCACACTAGAAGACACCAATGATCTGGAGCATGCACTGGAATGAGTAACAAGTCCGCTTTATCGACGTTCTCTTTGGTGATACAACTAATAATTGTCTCGCAGTTGCTGACCTTGCTCATCTTGTAATACTGCAAAGTAGATTATATTACGAGCATTTTAAATAGGAGAAATTGAAATTTTGGCTAAAACAACTTGCAACACGATCAGGAGATACGTATAAAAATATTCTAAATTTTCCTGGTGATCACTTTCTTCTGGCACTTAGTGCTAGTGCATACGTATTTAAATGGACGTCTAACAACCAACCAACACCTAGCAAGTCATCCACTAATGACCTAGTCATATGTACATTCCCGCTATGGAAAATTGTTTGGTTTCTGCGATAAAGAAAAAATAATCATCCTTAAAGCCATCAACGATTTCAAATTGCAAGCATAGATATATGCCTTTTTGTAAATCACGTAAGAACAAATTCAATAATTTCACGTTGGCGCGCAGTTATTAGAGCTCTACCAGGATATGATTCCTCGAACTTCACATGTGGTCCTTTCTTCGGTGTACCTTGTTCCTTCTTCTTTTTATAAACCTTCAACTTGAGGTTTAGGCTGAACAAGCATCACCTCGAGTGTAGAAACATGGGTGGTATTAATAGAAGGAATTACTGCAGAAGGTTCAAGAGATTGTGAGGGAGATGGCTCAGTGCATGGAGCTGGAGATAGATCGGGTCTAGCACTTGATTGCTTAAACCACGGCTCGCATAAATCCCTTAGAGATTGGAAGTCCTTCCTAACCTCATCTATGGAAGACCGAAGACGATCCTCCATACATCTCAAACCCTCGACAGCCCTCGACATTTCCTCCTTCTCCCTCCTAACCCTTCGTAGGAACATCCTCTCCTTCTTTCACTTTTCCTTCTTTTCTCTCTACTCCTCCATTCTGTCACCTTCATTGATGTTAAAACTCACAACTTTTTCTTCTCCCTCACCCGCAAAGCAAAGTAGACATGAAATCCATGAGCTATATTTGCAAATTAGTTATGGTAACTTGAAAGGTTCTACCTTCTCTAGTTTTTTTTAATGGACTCAAAGTTTGAATCAACCTCCTGCTCCCCAAGAAGCACACTCTCCTGAGATATTATATGTGCAAATTTTGTTCTCACTTATAGTACAAAAATTATAATTTAAAAAAACTTGCAACTAATAAACAATCACACAAATTAAATGAAAAAAATTTGACAAACCTGATCGTCAAGATTGAGAGTACGTGGGAGATTAAAGCAGACCATGGATCTATAATTCAACTTTGAGGACCATCGACAAATCTGAGACAGTGCTATGAAGTCGACGACCAGCTGTATATTCGTGTGCTTATAGAGCCATCCCTGCAATAGTGTATGATAAGAGCACATTAAATGATTAAATAACATAAAAGTAGTGCCTCACTTACCAAAAGAACCACGAAGCAACCTTCAAAATAGCCCAAGTTTTTGCCTGGTTCTCCGAGGGCACTCCTGCTACTCAACTCATTGATTTGGCCATGAAAGAATTTGTGTGCGGCCTTAGGCCAATTGTACTTCAGAAACTCTTCAAGTCCTTTGATGATCATCAATGATGCATAAAGTTTTAATCTGATCCGTAAGAACAAGAAGATAACCACTAGATACCTAACCGGCCAGTATGTCAACGCTCTTTTTTGCCAAAGTCAGAGACCGCTCTTCAACCACCAGATCATTCATCTCTTCAATAGTTTTTTTGAGTAACCCGCGCATATGGTCTTCTAACAAAAGAGAAGTCAAGCCCACTATTTGGTAACCCCAGAATGAGCGCAATCTCATTGACAGTAAGAGAAACATAGTAATTGCCTAAGAAGAAAGCCTGTTTCTCATGATTATAACCACAAATAGGAATATATAGAAGTATGTTTTGTGGTATCTTCAGAATACTAAATAGTGGAAGGACTTGAGCAACATTTAGAACATTCCTTGACTCCTCAGATAAGACCTCAAGTAGAGGTTGGGCATTTGCAAGAAATGTTGTTATGACACATCTACAGTTCAAATAAGGGCTACATGGCACTGTATTTGGAAAACAATTCAATGAACATAAAACCTTATTAGATAGAAAAAGACTCTACATATCAACCATCAAATAATTCTCCCTTACTTGTGATGGTTCTTCATAAAATATAACTCGCCTTGCCAGCAAAAATAAGGCTGCAAAAATAAACTGGGAAGAAATCCGACTGTAAAACAACACAGAATTGTGACTGGATAAAATCTGGATAAAAAATCGACTATAAAACGACACATGTTTCTAACTGGATAACAATTGGGAATAAATTCGACTGTAATAGAGCACAAAAATCTAACTGGATAACATCTGGAGAAAAAGTTGACTGTAAAACAACATAGAATTGTAATCAGATAATAACTAAGAGGAATCCAACTGTAAAACAACACAGAAATATGAGTGGATAAAATCTGGAGAAAAAACCGACTATAAAATAACACAGAATTCTAACTGGATAATAACTGAGAATAAATCTGATCGTAAAATAACACAGAAATTTGACTGGATAAAAACTAGAGAATACACCGAATGTAAAACAATACAGAATTGTAATCAGATAACAATTGAGAAGAAATCCGACTATAAAACAACACAAATATTGGACTTAATAAGATCAAGAGTTTAAAACGACTATAAAACAACACAAAATTCTAACTTGATAACAACTGAAAAAATAATCGACTGTAAAATAACACAGAAATTCTACTGGATAAAATCAGGAGTAAAAACAACTGTAAAACAACGGATAATTTTAACTAGATGACAACTAGGAAGAAATTCAACTAAAAATTAGCTTTGAAATGTAACTGGATAAAAACATGAGAAAAATTGATTATAAAACAGAACAGAATTGTAACTAGATAACAACTGTGAAAAAAATTCAACTGTAAAACAACGCAAAAATGTAACTGGATTAAATCTGAGTAAAAAATCAGACTGTAAAACAACATATAAATTTAACTGGATTATAACTGTAGAAGCATATCAAGGTAAATCATATAAAGGTATATTCGGACGAATAATGGGCTCGGGGGCTTTGCGCGTGGGAATCCTAGGTTTTGCTCTATATAAACCTAGCTGGGGGCAACGGGGAGAGGGTTCCACTTTGACTCTCCTCCGGATGTTTCGAGCAGCGGTTACATTCTCGAAATCTCCTCTCCGTCGCCCTCTCTTCCTCGCTCGTTCGCGAAATTAGGGCACGAGGACGCCGTCGCCGTTCGCGTCTTCCCAGAAGCCCTCGCCATCGCGTCTTCCTCGTCGCGATCGACGGCGATTCGCGTCTTCCTCGACGCCACCGCTGCCGCGTGGTCTCGGAAAAGGAGGAAGTCGCCTGCTCTCTCTGTTTTGCTGCTCTCAAAGGAGGCCACCGCTGGTTTTTTCGCGATCCGCCTGGTCCCAGTGCCAGATCTGCCGCCTGCTAGGGCTCGTCGTTCGCTCTTCCCCGTCGCTGATCGGGAAGAAGATCCAGCCGCTACACTTAGGGCTTTCCCGATGATGAAGCTCTCACCAGTTCTTTCATCTCCAGTCACTGCCCTTAGGGCTTCTCCTAACATCGGAGACTTTGCCAAACTCGCCTCCTTCAGTCGCTCTACTCCCCGATCTTTGTCAGCCCTACTGCCTTCACTCTTCCGGCAAGGTTGTCGATCCAGATCTGGAAAAGTGAAGCCGATCCAAGGTTACTGAGCTAGTGAAGCAGATCCAGTGTAGCCGTCTCCATTCTGCTCTCTCTTGTGTGCTGGGTTTCTTGGATCCTGTTAGGAATTGCAAAGTAAGTCAGGATGAGGAACTCCAGCCTCTCCTCTCCTGTGCCCATGAACAAATTGGAGAAGTTCACGGCCTCCGAGTTCAACGATTGGAAGTTGAACACCCAGTTCGGGATGAAGTACCTGAACGTCTTCTACACCATCAAGACTGCTCATGCTGACGTTGCTGGGACTGAAGACGAGGCACTTTGGATTGAAGATGAGGACTTCTGCAGGGATTACCTGCTGAACTGCCTCTCCTCCAGCCTGGCCAAGAACTACATCAAGATGCAGTCTGCTAAAGAGATCTGGGAGGCACTGGAGGAGCACTTCAAGCAAGAGGAGGACCTCTCAAAGGCTCATCTGGTGGACAAATTCCACTCCTTCAGCTTCGACGAGGAGAAATTCATTCTCCCTCAGGTATCGGAATTTGAAAATTTAGTTGATTCATTGCATGGTGAGTCTATTAGTCTGCCCGATAGCTTTGTTGCGGGCACAATTATGTATAAGTTGCCCTCCTCGTGGTACAATTTCAAAATGGAAATGTACCGCAAGAAGATGCAAGTTGGTATGAACGACCTCAAGCATTTCATACGCATTGAGGACGAGAACAGGACGAAGCACGCCTTGGAAGCTGTTGGCAAATAGAAGGCTGCTACCAACATGATTTCAAGCTCTAAGCGTGCTCCTCTCCCTCACAAGACCAAAACGTCTCGTAGTAGCCCCCAGGTTGTAGGACCGAGTAGACCCTCTAAGAAATTTAAGGGTAAATGTTTTAACTGCAACAAGTGGGGACACTGCGCATCTGACTGCAAGTTACCGAAGAAGGAGAAAACTAGAGCACCACAAGAAGGCAACCAGGCCCATCTGGTTAGCCAAGCTGAGCCATCTGACTTTATTGCCATGGTCGGACACGCGCAGGCCAGCACGGAGTGGTTCCTGGACTCTGGGGCAACGTGCCACATTTGCAACAATGCTAAATTTTTGACAGAGCTGAAGAATGCAAAATGTTGGGTACATTGGAATGTATGTACCTGATTTGAAGAAGCCTCATCCTACTCAATGATATACATCAAGATGTATTTGATGTGCTTTGAGTTTATTTGTGCATGTTAAGTAGTTGCAGGGAAAGCATAAAAGATTCTAAGTCCATGTGTCGACACCTAGAAGAAAAGTGTCGACACTTAAGAAGGCTAGTGTCGACACCCAGAGAAGCTGGGTCGACACTTGGAGTAATTGTGTCGACACCAGAGAGGCAGAGTCGACATCAGAAGCAAAGTTGAAAGAACTAGTGCCTAAACACCTAGAGTGGGGGGGGTGAATAGGTACACTTAATCTTTTTTAATTTTTATGGCAGAAACACTGAATTATATGCAATTCTTCACAGCAATTCAGCACAGATAACAACAATCATACAAGCATACAATCACAGAGAGCACACAAGAATTATAGTGGTTCCCCAAGGTCTGGGTACATCCACTTTCCCCCTTCGCCTATCTAGTAGTGTATTAGATTCGGCCCAACTTCTCCACTACTCCTCAGATCCACAGATCTTACAGCTCAGAACCCCAAATAGGTTCCTACAACTCAGAGTGATCCTACTCCTACAACTCAGGCTCAATAGCCCTACCACTCAGTCTTCACCAAGACCTACACTCAGCCTTCAACAAGGCCTACACTCAGCCTTCAACAAGGCCTACACTCAGAGAAATGTATCTCCTACACTCAGGCACACAAGCCCTACCACTCAGCCTTTATAAGTATAGGCTTACAACTCAGATACCTTAGGATCCTACAAAAAATAAAGAGTACAAGAATAATAACCACAACTCTGATTGAGAAAGCTGAGTTGACTGGCTTCTTGATGAGTTCTTGAAGGAACTTTGCTGAGATCAACCTCCCTTGGCTTTCTTCAAAGCTTCTTGAATTAGAACACAGTAGGGTTGAATCTCTAGGCAGATGATCTTCAATCAACTACTGACTTGTGAATCAGATCTCAATCTGAAACTTTCTTTATCAGCCTGGTTCAATAACTGTCTTCTTAGAAGGAGCTTTCTCTCTCCAACTTCTTAGATCTTCACTTGAAGGTCTTCTTTTGGTTTGTTGTTTCTCACTTCAGTGATTGCTTCCTTTCTTCTGATTATTTCATCCTCTATTGAAGGAATAAGCCTTTATATAGGCTTTCTTCATGGTGACCGGCTGATCCGGTTTCTAACGATCTTCTGACATCTCTGACAGTAGCAGTTGACCGGTTGAAATGGCAGCTGTCAAGTCATCCAGCCACTTCTTGAAATCTCTGTCACTGTCTGAAAGTGTCGAGACAGACAGTCTTTATGTGTCGACACAAATAGACTAAGTGTCGACACAAGTAGGCTAAGTGTTGACACTAGCCTTCATGGTGTCGACACAACTCCTTGTGTTGTAGAAATTACTTCTCGACATTGCTTCTTCAGAATGTGTCGACACTGATCATGTGTGTCGACACAAGTCCTTCTTCTTTGATAATTAGTTGATTTCTGCTAAGTGTGGACACAAGTCCTTTGTGTCGACACATCTTCTTGTGTTGAAACTTGCTAAGTGTCGACATATCTTCTTTGTGTCGACACATGCCTTCTGTGTTGAAGCTTTTGTTGAGTGTCGACACATCTCCTTTATGTCGACACATTCTTCATGTGTTGAGACTTTTGCTGAGTGTCAACACATCTCCTTTGTGTCGACACATGTATTTATACTTTGTTGAAATTTGCGGAGTGTCGACACAGCCTCCTAGTGTTGACACTTGTACTTGAACTTTGTTGATGTTTTGTTGAGTGTCGACACAGCCTTCTAGTGTCGACACTTTTGATGTCGACAAAGTTTCTCTGGGTGTCGACACTGCTTATAAGTGTTGACACTTGTACTTTAGACATTTCTTTATTGTGTGTCGACACAGCCTGTATGTGTCGATACTTTCCTTCTGGTGTCGACTCTGCATTCCTGGTGTCGACACAATTACTCCAAGTGTCGACACTGCTTCTCTAGTTGTCGACACAAGTCTTCTTAAGTGTCGACACTTTTCTTCTAGGTGTCGACACATGGACTTAGAAACTTTTCTGCAAACCTGCAGTTACTTAACCTGCACAAATAAACTCAAAACACATCAAATACATCTTGATGTATATCATTGATTAGGGTGAGGCTTCTTCAAATCAGGTATATATATTCCAATGTACCCAACAATCTCCCCCTATTTGGAGAAGTCATAACCCTTAGTCAATGATATACACCATTCATAACAAATTCACAGTATGATGTATAACAATAATATATGACAGGGAAAATACTTAAACATGCATGAACAAAACATGTATATACCATTAGCTCAGAACAATTAATGTAATAGATGAACATATAACATTGTTCTTACAAATTCCAACATTTACATTAATCAAAAGTTTATATAAAGTTTACTACAAATGATTACAATTGTAAACTAAAGAAAATGCTATCATATTGCTGCTCAGGTTCCTTGATTACAATCCCCTTTCCAGATTGAATCTTTGCTTGAACTGGGGCTTCAGTGTCATCAGTAGCAACAGGCTTCTTCCCTTTGAGATCTTTCTTTTTCAACTCTTCAGCTTTGATCTTCTGCCTTTCAAAATATTGATAAGGCTTGGGGAAGTACTTGTTAGGCTCCTGTGCAGTAGGAGGTAGCTTTCCCATTTTAGCCTTTCTTCTATATCATACAATGACCTCTTGCCTATTCTCATGTTTCCTCCACTCCAGGTCAGAATACCACTTGCCTCTATCCAGGATATTGTCTTTAGCAGCCTTCCATGCAGTCAAGATGATATTCCTGGAAGTGGGGCTCCATTGTTCAAAATCAGGTCTCAATTCAGCTTGCTCTCTGAATCTTTTCTTAGACAATTGAGCCTCTTGTTCCTTTAATAAGGCCTCTTGCTCTTTTAGTATAGCCTCTGGCACAGGCTGAACAACTTTCTCAAGAATAATGTTCTGATTTCCCTCAGGAGGACTGTACATAGTCTGTATTTCTTGATGTATCATGTCAAAGTCTGGTGGAGGGTATATCACTTGAGCTACTTCAGCTGGCTCTCCTCCAAGGTATGCAGGATTGATTCCAAACTCTGCAACATTGTCATCATCACATAAGGGTGGATATCCAAGGGTGGCTCTGATGGAATTTGAAATCTATTTAGCATGATCAGATCCTGCCTTGACTAATACCCTCTCCCCCTTTATGACTTCTCTCTCAATGTGATCCCTAAGATCATCTTTCTGAAACCTTATCTGTGCATTCAAATAGTTGACTCCATCTTTGTAGAAAGGTTTTAACCTTTGGAGCTTTTCAGTTATTAGCTTCTGTGAATCCTGGAGGGCAGAAGTAACAGCAGTAAGATCTGCTTGTAATGCCTGATCAAATTCTGCCTTGGCTGTAGTCAGGGCTGTATTCTGGGCAGTTGCTATATTCTTCAGTTCAGTTACAATGGCATTGTGTGAAGCAGTGAGATTATCATTCATCCTTAGCTAGTTTTCCAGTACATATCCTTGCTTCACTGTCATGTCATCCACCTGAGTTTTGATCTTTTCTTGGTGAGTGGCCAAATAGACTACTGCATTTCCTCCTTTATGGAAGCAGTCAGTCATTTATTTCTTGTTTTGATTTATTTCAAATCTGATTGACTTGATGTCTTGTGCCAGATCAAATTGCAGTGACTTATGGCCTTCATCCATATACTTTTCTAAAGGTTGCCTTTGCTCATCCATTTTTATCTACAGAGCCACCATCAGTGAACTATAATCAGTAGATGGGGCTGGCTGTGGAGCAATTGTCTGTAGGGCTTTCTTATAGTTCTGGCTCCTTCTTTTGAAGACCTGGAACTTCCTATTCTTGGCTCTAGCAGCCTCTTCATCTTCTGAAGCAGAAGTGCTAGCTATATCCACTCTATCCTTAGGACTAGGATGTGAATCCTTCTCAGTCCTTGGTATCCCTACAGCATCTCTTGGCTCCTCAGTCTCTTTCCTTGCAGTTTCCTCTACAGTCTCCACATGCTCCCCCTCAATATTTACTTTCTCCCCCTCAACAGCAGCTATTTCTTTCTCAAGATCTGTCTGTACAAGATCATGGAATAGCTCTTCTAATGTAAACTCTTGTTAAGAAGGTGCTGGAGAATCTCTGATCTCATCAACCACTTTATCTGCAACAGATGTGTCCTCCATGACAACATCTTGTGGTTGAGGGTGTATCTGAGTTTGCTGATGAACATTAGGTAATAAATCAGTCAAAACTTCTTCCTCAATAGTGAAATATAATTGACTAATTTCAGTGATTACCTCTAGAATGGTTTGGGTAGCCCTTTCACTCTCTAGTGGAGTTGGCTCTTCCACAAGTAGAGGCTCCCCTGGAGTGAATCCTGGTGAACTGGGCTAGCAGAGGGTAGCTCCCCTTGCCTCTGTGCATCTTCTTGTCTTACTGGAGACTAACCAGCATTTCCAGTTTCTTCATCATCATGAGTAAAAACTACTTGCTCTTCAGAGCTGCTTGAGGAATCTTGAGCCACAGTGGCTGTCTTCTTATTTTTCTTCTGGGATGTTTTCTTCTGGGGTGTTTCCTTTTCTGGAGTGGGTAGTTCCTTTGTTAGCACCCTATCCCACCTAAAGAAGATTCTCAAATCCATTCTCCTCATGTGGTTTATCTTAGATCCAGCTGCTTGATTCATCACCTCTGGAATACTTCCAGCTAGGTATAAACTCAGAATCCTTCCCAGATTGGGCTTCTTCATACTCTCTTTTATCTTTTCAAATATAACTGCAGACCAATTAGTATTAAGTTTGAAGATAATCCTTGTCATCAAACTGAACATATAAGCTGAAATCCTATCATGTCCTCCAGGCTTGCTCAGGATGACCTTGCCAACTATTTCAGATAAGAACTTGCCCCGCATGTTCATTCCTTTTCTGTTGAATACAGATCCTATCTTCAGGTTAGAGTCAAGTCCACACCATGTTAGTCCCTCCCTTGTCTTAGAAGCAGACACATCTTCCTCTTCCTTTGTCCTTGGTAGTTGAAGAACTTTGCTTAGACTTTTAGGAGAGACCTTCACCTTTGCCCCATGAACTCTGGACTTAATCTTGAGTCCTGATTCATCTAGAGTTGCTCCATTCAGAAATTCGAGGACTTCCTTCTTCCATATCTTGATCGGTTCTGATACAAGAAATTCTAACCCAGTCTCGGCTATTAGGGTTACCACACCTTTGATTTCAGGTTTCGCGTCATCAAAGGCATGTCGCACGAGTTCATATCCTTCATTAACATTCTCTTCTAGCTTGGGCGCCATTAGGGTTTGAAGAAATTTGAATTTAGAGAAGAGAGATGTCGACACACAAGTTTGGTCTCGAAACTTTGGTGAGCGTGTCGACAAACAATGGTGAAAACCTATTTATACCTTTCTAGAATCGAAGGTGAAAAGGCGCATCAAAATACTTGAATTGTGTCGACACTGTTGAAAAGTGTCGACACTTACTTATAATATCTCGACAACTATGTGTCGACACAAGTATAGTCGACAGAATATATGTGTCGACACAAGTATAGTCGACAGAATATATGTGTCGACACTTATATATGTGTCGACACCACTTAGCTCGACACTTAGTCGAGACTCTACTAGACTAAATCTGTGTAAATCCTAAGTGTCGACACCACCCTGGATATGTAGACACCTACCCTGCATGTGTCGACACTAATTATCTGAAGTGTCAACACAGACTTCCTAGATGTGTCGACACCATTTCTCTAAAATGTCGACACCACTACTCTGTGTCGACACAGACAACTCTGTGTCGACACAGACAACTCTGTGTGTCGACACCAATTTACTTAGCCAATTTTTTTTTTGTAAACTATTCCAAGTTTATCATCCCTAATTCAATTTTAAATTTATTGAATTTAGTTTCATCTAAAGGCTTAGTATACATATCAGCTAGCTGATTATCTGTATTAATATACTCTAGTGAAATATCTCCTTTTTCCACATGTTCTCTTAGAAAATGGTATTTTATTTCTATGTTCTTAGTCCTACTATGGGAGACAGGATTATTTGCAATAGAAATAGCACTTGTAGAATCACAAAATAAAGGTGTTCTACTTACTTGAATACCATAATCTTCTAGCTGATGTTGAATCCATAGAAGTTGAGCATAGCAACTTCCTGCAGCAATATACTCTGACTCTGCTGTGGAGATAGCCACACTTGTTTGTTTCTTGCTACTCCATGATATCAGCCTTCCACCTAGGAATTGACAGGTACCTGTGGTACTCTTTCTATCTTCCTTGCAGCCTGCAAAATCTGCATCTGAATAACCTGTCAGTTCAAAATCTCCATTCCTAGGGTACCAAAGGCCTAGATAAGGAGTACCCTTAAGATATCTCAAAATTCTTTTGACTGCTGTCAAATGAGATTCTTTAGGGCAAGCTTGGTACCTAGCACAGACACATGTAGCATACATGATATCTGGTCTACTTGCAGTCAAATATAATAGGGAGCCAACTATCCCTCTATACAAAGTTTCATCTACAGGTTTCCCTGCATCATCTTTGCTTAGATACATGTTTGACCCCATAGGAGTTTTCATGGTAGTGGATGATTCCATACCATACTTCCTTATCAACTCTATGGTGAACTTAGACTGGCATATGGATAAACCATCCTCAGTCTGTCTAACTTGGAGTCCCAAGAAGAACTTAAGTTCCCCCATACTGCTCATTTCAATTTGTCCTTGCATTAGTTTTGCAAACTTTTTGCAAAGACTACTTTCTGTAGACCCAAATATGATGTCATCTACATATATTTGGACTATGATGATCTTGCCTCTGGATTCCCTAAGGAATAGAGTCTTGTCTATTTTCCCCCTTGTGAATTTATTCTCAATGAGGAAACTAGACAGGGTTTCAT
Source organism: Platanthera guangdongensis (assembly GCA_039583875.1). Classification (NCBI taxonomy): domain Eukaryota; kingdom Viridiplantae; phylum Streptophyta; class Magnoliopsida; order Asparagales; family Orchidaceae; genus Platanthera; species Platanthera guangdongensis. The sequence goes on along the minus strand of CM077160.1, from coordinate 108,522,290 downwards.
ACCAAGCCCTAGGGGCTTGTTTTAACCCATACAAAGTCTTCCTAAGTCTATAGACATAATTAGGTTTAGTAGAATCTACAAAACCTGATGGCTGTTTTACATAGACTTCTTCCTTCAGATTTTCATTCAGAAAGGCTGACTTAACATCCATTTGGTATACTTTAAACCCTTGATAGGTTGCATAGGCAAGGAACATCCTTATTTCCTCCAGTCTGGCTATTGGAGCAAAGGTCTGATCAAAGTCAATACCTTCTTCCTGCCTATATCCTTTTGCAACCAGTCTAGCTTTGTTCTTTATAATTACTCCATTTTCTTCCAACTTGTTCCTAAAGATCCACTTAGTTCCAATAATGTTGTGGTCTTTTGGTTTAGGAACTAGCTCCAAGACTTTGCATCTTTTGAACTGGTTCAGCTCCTCTTGCATAGCCTCAATCCAATGAGGATCTAGGATGGCTTCTTCAAATTTCTTTGGCTCTACTTGGGATAGAAAGCTGGAGTAGAGTACTGAACTTAGATTTCTGCTCCTTGTTTGTACCCCTTGTCTGAGATCACCAATAATTTGATTGGTTGGATGATCTTTTAGATGCCTATTTGCTGGAGGTAGCCTGTCTTCAGGTTGTAATCCTTCAGCTTCTTCAACTTGCTGCACTCCTTGGTCTTCTTCAGCATCAGGTGCATCTTGTACTCCCCCTAGACAACAACCACTATCATCCACTTGCTGACTTGCAGTAGAACCTTCTTCAATAGTAAGCTTGTCCATCTGCTCAGTCACACCTGTGGAGCTGCAAACACTTCTAGGCAATTCATTGTTAATGAGTCTGGCTTCATCAAAAACTACATGAACTGACTCTTCTATAACTTGAGTAGTCAAGTTGTAGACCATATAAGCCTTACTGTTGTTGATGTAGCCAACAAAGATCCCCTCTTGGGATTTGGCAGCAAACTTGGTTAAATAAGACTTACCATTGTTAAGTATATAGCATTTACAACCAAACATCCTGAAATAGGATAGATTTGGTTTTCTGCCCTTCACAATCTCATAGGGGGTCTTTTTGTGGCTCTTGGTGATAGTAGCCCTATTGATTACATGACATGCAGTGTTTACTGCCTCAGCCCAGAAATATTCAGGGAGAGATGTCTCACTTAATAGGGTTCTACCAGCCTCTATCAAGGTTCTATTTTTCCTTTCAGCAATACCATTTTGCTGAGGTGTTCTTGGTGAAGAAAATTCCTGAAATATCCCAAACTCTTCACATAGCTTTGTCATACTGTCAGACTGGAATTCAGTACCATGGTCACTTCTTATTTTGACCACTGTACTGTCTAACTCATTCTGAATTTGTTTGACAAAACTATAAAAGACACTAGGAGTTTCAGATTTCTGTCTAAGGAAGAACACCCAGGAAAACCTTGAGTAGTCATCTACAACCACAAATGTGTAGACCTTCCTACCTAGGCTGTGAACTGGCATAGGACCAAAAAGATCCATATGCAAGAGGTATAGGCACCTCACAGCATCTTTGTTCTCAATGCTATTAAAGGTGGATCTGGTCTGCTTGCCCTTTTGACAAGCTGAGCATATCACATCCTTAATACACTTAACCTGAGGACCATTCCTCACTAACTCTTTGCTAAAGAGTTGGTCAATTGTCTTATAGTTAAGATGAGCCAGCCTCTTGTGTCATTTAACACAATGTGAGACTTTCTCATCAACTACAAGATAAATAGGAGAAACAATGTTCTCACACATAATGTCTAGACAATAGACATTTCTCTTCTTATATCCTGTCAGAATGATCTTTTGATCACTTGACCTCTTGAAATGACAACCATCCTTGACAAATGAGATGTCATATCCTACATCACTCAGCTGACTTATACTAATTAGGTTATGTTTCAAACCTTTAACATAAGCCACTTGAGTAATAGTAATAAGGTTGCTAGAAATGTTACCAAAGCCTTTGATGATTCCTTTTTCAGAACCACCAAAGGTGAATTTAGGACCATCCTTGATTGGTGTATAGTGCTTCAGCAATACCCTAGTTCCAGTCATGTGTCTGGAACATCCACTGTCCAAGTACCATATTGGGGCATGACCACTTGGACTCAGCTGCAAAATAGATTACTTAATCTTAGAACCCAAATAATTCTTGGGTCCTTGGTGCAAGTTAGTCTGATTCTTAACAAATCTACCTGTAGGTTTACTAGCAGGCAGTTTGCTACTAAACTTGGCACTGGAATTGTGCTAACAATCTATGACGAAGTGGCCTACCTTGCCACAACACCAGCACTCAAATCTGTTGTACCTTTGTTTAGGTACAACTCTGGCTGTTTTATCTACAGCAGGCTTCTTGTTGAGTACTGGGGCTTTGCCCTTAGACTTGGACTGTACTGTCCTGGTAGGTTTAGTAAACCTCAATCCAGTTTTACCCTTTTGATGTACAAATTCATCTATCAAAGGTAAAATAGATTTTGGTTTAGAGAAACTTGCAACAATCTCTCTCTCCTTCTGAAGACTAATCTCCAGATTTCTAATTTGATCATTTTTAAATGTTATAGTCCCCATCTGAATAACAGTAATGTGCTTTAGTCTGGCTATTTCATTTAATTTCTGATCAAGCAACTTGTCAAAATCTGTTGTAGCAACTTTAAGACTGGCAATCTCCTTAGCCTGAGTTTTGGCCAAGAGTTTGCTTTTCTTCAAAGCCTGCAACACTACTCTATATTCATCAATCAACAGATGAATGTCTCCTTCAGATTCAGATCCACTAACATCACTTGATGCTGATGTATCTGAATCTGACTCAGTACTAGAAATTAAACTAGCAAAACAATTTTGTACCTGACTAGGTCCAGGCTGATCCTGGATTTTGTCTCCTTCTGATAAGGCCATCAGTCCCTTGCACTAAATGTCCTCTTGCTCATATATTGAGTTCATTAGCTGCATGAACTCATTTTCTTCTTCTTCAGCAAACAAGCCAATATAGGCTTCAGCATCTGAATCTGTTTCTGAATATGATATATCAGTCAGACTTTTATCCTTCTTGGCAACAAAGGACCTTTCCTTTTTGCCCTTGAACTGAGTCTTCTTCTTGTCTATTGACTCTTTTCTCTTTTCTGGACAATCAGCAATTACATGTCCTTGTCTATTGCAACAATAGCAAACTATCTTTGAGGATGTAGTTTTACTTGTCTTGGACTTTCTTCTTTCATTCTTTGATGACTTCTGTGAAGTGGATGGCTTAGACCTCCACTGTTTCTTCTTTAGAAACTTCTAAAAATGTCTAGTGAAAGCTGCAAAGTCTTCATCACTCTCACTGCTTTCAGAATTCTTGCTTTCTGACTCATCTGTCTCAGCCTCAGCAACTTTTTGAGGTGGAGATGAAGACTTACTTTTATATTTCTTAGTGGCTTCAGTCTTGAAGGCTACAACTCTTTCTTTGTGCTCCACTCTTGTAGACTTTTCTTCCTCCTTCCTTACCATTAACTGCATCTCATAGGATAACAGTTTGTCAAACAATGTTGGAGGAGGAATGTCAGCTAATTTGGCCATTTCCCTTATGGCACAAATCTTAGTATCTCAGTCTTTAGTTAGGGATCTCAAGAACTTATCATTCAGCTCATAATTGCTGAATTCTCTTCCATAGGACATTAACTCATTAACAATCCTATAGAATTTTTTATAACACTCAGTAATGCTATCAGACCTGCCTTGTCTGAAGCTTTCATACTCTTGGTTTAACAAAGACTTCCTGTCTTGTCTAACTTCTTCAGATCCCTCCATGTAAACTATCAGTGTGTCCCACATTTCTTTTGATATTTTACAATGAATCAGATTCTGAAATGTGGCATCATCAATTGCACTTACAATAATATTCTGGGCCCTCTTGTCCATAGTGACCAGAATTATTTCATCCTTGGTCATTTCAGAATAGTCTTTTGGAGTTCTCTGATTTACATCTAAAACAGATACTTTCATTGGCACATATGGCCCTTCTTTGACTGTAATGTAAATTCTGGGGTCAGAGGCTTCCATAAAAAGTCTAACCCTTTCTTTCCAAATGCCAAAGATCTCCTTTCTGCAGATTGGCAACTTCATGGATCCTAGCTCTTTGTGATTCTCAGTTGAACCCATTTTCTTGATTCTTGATTATACTGATTCTGCCAACAGGATCTCTACTCAGACAGTTATGTCCTTTTTGAGTAACCTGGCTCTGATACCACTTGAAAGAACTAATGCCTAAACACCTAGAGGGGGGTGAATAGGTGCACTTAATCTTTTTTAAGTTTTATGGCAGAAACACAGAATTATATGCAATTCTTCACAGCAATTCAGCACAGATAACAGCAATCACACAAGCATACAATCACAGAGAGCACACATGATTTATAGTGGTTCCCCAAGGTCTGGGTACATCCACTTTCCCCCTTCGCCTATCTAGTAGTGTACTAGATTCGGCCCAACTTCTCCACTACTCCTCAGATCCACAGATCTTACAGCTCAGAACCCCAAATAGGTTCCTACAACTCAGAGTGATCCCACTCCTACAACTCAGGCTCAATAGCCCTACCACTCAGTCTTCACCAAGACCAACACTCAGCCTTCAACAAGGCCTACACTCAGCCTTCAACAAGGCCTACACTCAGAGAAATGTATCTCCTACACTCAGGCACACAAGCCCTACCACTCAGCCTTTATAAGTACATGCTTACAACTCAGATCCCTTAGGATCCTAAAAAAAATAAAGAGTACAAGAATAATAACCACAACTCTGATTGAGAAAGCTGAGTTGACTGGCTTCTTGATGAGTTCTTGAAGGAACTTTGCTGAGATCAACCTCCCTTGGCTTTCTTCAAATCTTCTTGAATTAGAACACAGTAGGGTTGAATCTCTAGGCAGATGATCTTCAATCAACTGCTGACTTGTGAATCAGATCTCAATCTGAAACTTTCTTTATCAGCCTGGTTCAATAGCTATCTTCTTAGAAGGAGCTTTCTCTCTCCAACTTCTTAGATCTTCACTTGAAGGTCTTCTTCTGGTTTGTTGTTTCTCACTTCAGTGATTGCTTCCTTTCTTCTGATTATTTCATCCTCTATTGAAGGAATAAGCCTTTATATAGGCTTTCTTCATGGTGACCGGCTGATCTAGTTTCTAACGATCTTCTGACATCTCTGACAGTAGCAGTTGATCGGTTGAAATGGTAGCTGTCAAGTCATCCAGTCACTTCTTGAAATCTCTGTCACTGTCTGAAAGTGTCGAGACAGACAGTCTTTATGTGTCGACACAAATAGACTAAGTGTCGACACAAGTAGGCTAAGTGTCGACACTAGCCTTCATGGTGTCGACACAGCTCCTTGTGTTGTAGAAATTACTTCTCGACACTGCTTCTTCAGAATATGTCAACACTGATCATGTGTGTCGACACAAGTCCTTCTTCTTTGATACTTAGTTGATTTCTGCTAAGTGTCGACACAAGTCCTTTGTGTTGACACATCTTCTTGTGTTGAAACTTGCTAAGTGTCGACACATCTTCTTTGTGTCGACACATGCCTTCTGTGTTGAAGCTTTTGCTGAGTGTCGACACATCTTCTTTGTGTCAACACATTCTTCATGTGTTGAAACTTTTGCTGAGTGTCGACACATCTCCTTTATGTCGACACATGTACTTAGACTTTGTTGAAATTTGCTGAGTGTCGACACAGCCTCCTAGTGTTGACACTTGTACTTGAACTTTGTTGATGTTTTGCTGAGTGTCGACACAGCCTCCTAGTGTCGACACTTTTGATGTCGACAAAGTTCCTCTGGGTGTCGACACTGCTTCTAACTGTCGACACTTGTACTTTAGACATTTCTTCATTGTGTGTCAACACAGCATGTATGTGTCGACACGTTCCTTCTAGTGTCGACTCTACATTCCTGGCGTCGACACAATTACTCCAAGTGTCGACACAAGTCTTCTTAAGTGTCGACACTTTTCTTCTAGGTGTCGACACATGGACTTAGAAACTTTTCTACAAACCTGCAGTTACTTAACCTGCACAAAGAAACTCAAAACACATCAAATACATATTGATGTATATCATTGAGTAGGGTGAGGCTTCTTCAAATCAGGTACATATATTCCAATGTACCCAACAAAAGTGTCGACACATACAGACAGTGTCGACACACAGTGAAGAATTGTCTAAAGTATCAATGTCGACACTTAGAAGCAGTGTCGACACCCAGAGGAACTTTGTCGACATCAAAAGTGTGGACACTAGGAGGTTGTGTCGACACTCAGCAAACTTCAACAAAGTTCAAGTACAAGTGTCGACACTAGGAGGCTGTGTCGACACTCAGCAAACTTCAACAACGTTCAAGTACAAGTGTCGACACTAGGAGGCTGTGTCGACACTCAGCAAAGTTCAACACAAGAAGGCTTGTGTCGACACAAAGGAGTTATGTCAACACATAGCAGAAATCAACTAAGTATTGAAGAAGAAGTACTTGTGTCGACACACTCAATCAGTGTCGACACATTCAACAGAAGGCTTGTGTCGACACACAGAATCAGTGTCGACACATTCTGAAGAAGCTGTGTCGAGAAACAGTTATAACAACACAAGGAGTTGTGTCGACACCAACAAGGCTAGTGTCGACACTTAGTTTACTTGTGTCGACACTTTGTCTATCTGTGTCGACACATAAAGACTATCTGTCTCGACACTTTCAGACAGTGACAGAGAATTCAAGAAGTGACTGGATGACTTGACAGCTGCCATTTCAACCGGTCTACTGTAACTATCAGAGCCGTTAGAAAGTTGTTAGAAACCGGATCAGCCGGTTACCTTAGAGAAAGTCTATATAAAGACTCTTCTCCTTTGACAGAAGTAATTTTTTGAAGAATTGATTGATTGAAGCAATCAAGGAAGTAAAAAAAACAACACAACTAAGAAGAAGACCTTCAACAGAAGATCTAAATAGTAGGAGAGAGAGCTCCTTCTAAGAAGATAGCTATTGAACCAGGCTGCTAAGTTAGATTCAGATTGAGATCTGAATCTCAAGACAACAGTTGATTGAAGATCATCTGCATAGAGATGCAACCCTACTGTGTTCTAATTCAAGAAGCTTTGAAGAAAGCCAAGTGAGGTTGATCTCTGCCAAGTTCTTCCAAGAACTCATCAAGAAACCAGTCAACTTATCTCTCACTTTCAGAGTTGTAGTTATAAATCTTTGTACTCTTTATTTTCTGTAGGATCCTAAGGGATCTGAGTTGTAAGCCTATATTTATAAAGGCTGAGTGGTAGGGCTTTTGTGCCTGAGTGTAGGAGATACATTTCTCTGAGTGTAGGCCTTGTTGAAGGCTGAGTGTAGGCCTTGTTGAAGGATGAGTGTAGGTCTTGGTGAAGACTGAGTGGTAAGGCTTTGTGCCTGAGTGGTAGGAGTGGGATCACTTTGAGTTGTAGGAACCTGTTTGGGGTTCTGAGCTGTAAGATCTGTGGATCTGAGAAGAAGTGGAGAAGTTAGGCCGAATCTAATACACTACTAGATAGGCAAAGGGAGAAAGTGGATGTACCCAGACCTTGGGGAACCACTATAAATCCTGTGTGCACTCTGTGAATGTATGCTTGTATGGTTGCTGTGCTGTGATACTTGTTAAATTGCAATTACTGTACTGTATTTCTGCCTTTAAAGTTAAAAAAGATATAGGTCACCTATTCACCCCCCCCCCCCCCTCTAGGTGATTAGGACTGTTTCTTTCAAGTGGTATCAAAGCCAGGTTACTCAAAAAGGACTTAACTGTCTGAGTAAAGATCCTGTAGGCAGAATTAGTATAATGAAGAATCAAGAAAATGGGTTCAACTGAGAATCACAAAGAGCTAGGATCCATGAAATTGCCAATCTGCAGAAAAGAAATTTTTGGCATATGGAAAGAGAGGGTTAGACTCTTTATGGAAGCATCTGACCCAAGAATATATATCACAGTCAAAGAAGGGTCATATGTGCCAATGAAGATCTCCATTCTGGATGCAAATCAGAGAACTCCCAAAGACTTTTCAGAAATGACTAAGGATGAAATTATTCTGGCCACTATGGACAAGAGGGCCTAGAATATTATTGTAAGTGCAATTGATGATGCCACATTTCAGAACCTAATACATTGTAAAACATCAAAAGAAATGTGGGACACACTGATAGTCTATATGGAGGGATCAGAAGAGGTAAGACAAGACAGGAAGTCTTTGTTAAACCAAGAGTATGAAAGCTTCAGACAAGGCAGGTCTGATAGCATAACTGAATGCTACAAGAAATTCTATAGGATAGTCAATGAATTGATGTCCTATGGAAGAGAGTTCAGCCATTATGAATTGAATGATAAGTTCTTGAGATCCCTGACAAAGGACTGGGACACCAAGATTTGTGTCATAAGGAAAATGGCCAAATTAGCTGACATACCTCCTCCAACCTTGTTTGGAAAATTATTATCTTATGAGATGCAGTTAATGGTTAGAAAGGAGGAAGAAAAGACTATAAGAGTGGAGCACAAGGAAAGAGCTGTGGCCTTCAAGACTGAAGCCACTAGGAAATATAAAAGCAAGTCTCCATCTCCACCTCAAAAGGTTGCTGAGGCTAAGACAGATGAGTCAGGTAGTAAGAATTCAAAAAGCTGTGAGAGTGATGAAGACTTTGCAGCTTTCACTAGACATTTTCAGAAGTTTTTGAAGAAGAAGCAGTGGAGGTCCAAGCCATCCACTTCACAGACAAAAGATGACTATTATCAGAACAGGAAGTCATCAAGGATTGACAGAAGAAAGTCTAAGCCAAGTAAAACTACATCCTCAAAGATAGTATGTTGTTGTTGCAATAAACAAGGACATGTAGTAGCTGACTGTCCAGAAAAGAGGAAAGAGTTCACTGACAAGAAGAAGACTCAGTTTAAGGGCAAAAAGGAAAGGTCCTTTGTTGCTAAGAAGGATAAAAGCCTGATTGATATGTCATCTTCAGAAACAGATTCAGAAGCTGAAGCCTATATTGGCTTGTTTGCTGAAGAAGAAGAAAATGAGTTCATGCAGCTAATGAACTCAATATATGAGCATGAGGACAATCAGTGCAAGGGACGATGGCCTTATCAGAAGGAGACAAAATCCAGGATCAGCCTAGACCAAGTCAGGTACAAAATTGTTCTTCAAGTTCAATTTCTAGTACTGAGTCAGATTCAGATACATCAGCATCAAGTGATGTGAGTGGATCTGAATCTGAAGGAGACATTCATCAGTTAATTGATGAATATAGAGTATTGTTGCATGCTTTGAAGAAAAGCAAACTCTTGGCCAAAACTCAGGCTAAGGAGATTGCTAGTCTTAAAGTGACTGCAACAGATTTTGACAAGTTATTAGATCAGAAATTAAATGAAATAGCCAGACTGAAAAATATTACAGTTATTCAGATGGGGACTATTACATTTAAAAATGATCAAATTAGAAATCTGGAGGCTAGACTTCAGAAGGAGAGAGATATTGTTGCAAGTTTTTCTAAACAAAAATCTGTTTTACCTTTGATAGATGAATTTGTACATCAAAAGGGTAAAACTGGATTGGGGTTTACAAAACCTGCCTGGACAGTAAAGTCTAAATCTAAGGGCAAAGCTCCAGTACTCAACAAGAAGCCTGCTGTAGAAAAAACAGCCAGGGTTGTACCTAAACAAAGGTACAACAGATTTGAGTGCTGGTGTTGTGGCAAGGTAGGACACTTTGCCATAGATTGTTGGCATAATTCAAGTGCCAAGGTGAGTAGCAAACTGCCTGCTAGAAAAGCTACAGGTAGTTTTGTTAAGAGTTAGACTAACTTGCACCAAGGACCCAAGAATTATTTGGGTTCTAAGGTTATGTAATCTGTTTTGCAAGTGAGTCCAAGTGGTCATGCCCCAATATGGTACTTGGACAGTGGATGTTTCAGGCACATGACTGGAACTAGGGGATTGCTAAAGGATTATACATCTATCAAAGATGGGCCTAAGGTTACCTTAGATGGTTCAGAAAAAGGAATCATCAAAGGCTTTGGTAACATTTCTAGCAACCTAATTACAATTACTCAAGTGGCTTATGTAAAGGGTTTGAAACATAACCTCATCAGCATAAGTCAGCTGAGTGATTTAGGATATGACATCTCATTTGTCAAGGATGGTTGTCATATCAGTAGGTCAAGTGATCAAAAGATCATTTTGATAGGATATAGGAAGAGAAATGTCTATTGTCTAGACATTATGTGTGAGAACATTGTTTCTCCTATTTATCTTGTAGCTGATGAGAAAGTCTCACATTATGTTAAATGGCACAAGAGGCTGGCTCATCTTAACTATAAGACAATTGGTCAACTCTTTAGTAAAGAGTTAGTGAAGAATGCTCCTCAAGTTAAGTGTATAAAGGATGAGATATGCTCAGCTTGTCAGAAAGGCAAGCAGACCAGATCCACCTTTAATAGCATTGAGAACAAAGATGCTGTGAGGTGCCTATACCTCTTGCATATGGATCTTTTTGGTCCTATGCCAGTTCACAGCCTAGGTAGGAAGGTCTACACATTTGTGGTTGTAGATGATTATTGAAGATTTTCCTGGGTGTTCTTCCTAAGGCAAAAATCTGAAACTCATAGTATCTTTTATAGTTTTGTCAAACAAATTCAGAATGAGTTAGACAATACAGTGGTCAAAATAAGAAGTGACCATGGTACTAAATTCCAGTCTGATAGTATGACAAAGCTATGTGAAGAGTTTGGGATATTTCAGGAATTTTCCTCACCAAGAACACCTCAGCAAAATGGTATTGCTGAAAGGGAAAAATAGAACCTTGATAGAGGCTGGTAAAACCCTATTGAGTGACACTTCTCTCCCAGAATATTTCTAGGCTGAGCCAGTTAACACTGCATGTCATGTAATTAATAGGGCTACTATCACCAAGAGCAACAATAAGACCCCCTATGAGATTGTGAAGGGCATAAAACCAAATCTATCCTATTTCAGGATCTTTGGTTGTAAATGTTATATACTTAACAATGGTAAGTCTTATTTAACCAAGTTTGCTGCCAAATCCCAAGAGGGGATCTTTGTTGGGTACAGCAACAACAATAAGGCTTATAGGGTCTATAACTTGACTGGTCAAGTTGTAGAAGAGTCTGTTCATGTAGTTTTTGATGAAGCTAGACTCATTAACAATGAATTGCCTAGAAGTGTTTGCAGCTCCACATGTGTGACTGAGAAGATGGACAAGCTTACTATTGAAGAAGGTTCTTCTGCAAGTCAGCAAGTGGATGATAGTGGCTGCTGTCCAGGGGGAGTACAAGATACACCTGATGCTGAACAAGACCAAGGGGTGCAGCAAGTTGAAGAGACTGAAGGTGTACAGCCTGAAGATAGGCTGCCTCCAGCAAATAGGCATCTAAAGGATCATCCAGCCAATCAAATTATTGGTGATCTCAGAGAAGGGGTACAAACAAGGAGCAGGAATCTAAGTTCAGTTCTCTACTCCAGCTTTCTATCCCAGGTAGAGCCAAAGAAATTTGAAGAAGCAATCCTAGACCCTCATTGGATTGAGGCTATGCAAGAGGAGCTGAACCAGTTCAAAAGATGCAAAGTCTGGGAGCTAGTTCCTAAACTAAAAGACCACAACATTATTGGGACTAAGTGGATCTTTAGAAACAAGTTGGATGAACATGGAGTTATTATAAAGAACAAAGATAGACATGTTACAAAAGGATATAGGCAGGTAGAAGGTATTGATTTTGATCAGACCTTTGCTCCAGTAGCAAGACTGGAAGCAATAAGGATGTTCCTTGCCTATGCAACATTTCAAGGGTTTAAGGTATACCAAATGGATGTTAAGTCAGCTTTTCTGAATGGAAATCTGAAGCAAGAAGTCTATGTAGAGCAGCCATCAGGTTTTGTAGATTCTCTTAAACCTGATTATGTTTATAGACTTAGGAAGGCTTTGTATGGGTTAAGACAAGCCCCTAGGGCTTGGTATGAAACCCTGTCTACTTTCCTCATTGAGAACAAATTCTCAAGGGGAAAAATAGACAAGACTCTATTCCTTAGGGAATCCAGAGGCAAGATTATCTTAGTCCAAATATATGTAGATGACATAATATTTGGGTCTACAGAAAGTAGTCTTTGCAGAAAGTTTGCAAAACTAATGCAATGACAATTTGAAATGAGCAGTATATGGGAACTTAAGTTCTTCTTGGGTCTTCAAGTTAGACAGACTGAGGATGGTTTATCCATATGCCAGTCTAAGTTCACCCTAGAATTGATAAGGAAGTATGGTATGGAATCATCCACTACCATGAAAACTCCTATGGGGTCAACAATGTCTTTATTCAAAGATGATGCAGGGAAACCTGTAGATGAAACTTTGTATAGAGGGATAGTTGGTTCCCTACTATATTTGACTGCAAGTAGACCAGATATCATGTATGCTACATGTGTCTGTGCTAGGTACCATGCTTGCCCTAAAGAATCGCATTTGACAGCAGTCAAAAGAATTTTGAGATATCTAAAGGGCACTCCTTATCTAGGCCTTTGGTACCCTAGGAATGGAGACTTTGTACTGACAGGTTATTCAGATGCAGATTTTGCAGGCTGCAAGGAAGATAGAAAGAGTACCACAGGTACCTGTCAATTTCTAGGTGGAAGGCTGGTGTCATGGAGTAGCAAGAAGCAAACCAGTGTGGCTATCTCCATAGCTGAGTCAGAGTATGTTGCTGCAGGAAGCTGCTGTGCATAACTACTTTGGATGCAACACCAGCTAGAAGATTATGGTATTCAAGTAAGTAGAACACCTTTATTTTGTGATTCTACTAGTGCCATTTCTATTGCAAATAATCCTGTCTCTCATAGTAGGACTAAGCACATAGAAATAAAATACCATTTTCTAAGAGAACATGTAGAAAAAGGAAACATTTCCTTAGAGTATATAAATACAGATAATCAGTTAGCTGATATGTATACTAAGCCCTTAGATGAAACCAAATTCAATAAATTTAAAATTGAATTAGGGATGATAAACTTGGAATAGTTTACAAAATTGGCTAAGTAAAATAGTGTCGACACACAGAGTTGTCTGTGTCGACACATAGGAGTGGTGTCGACATTTCAGAGAAATGGTGTCGACACATCTAGGAAGTCTGTGTCGACACTTCAGAGAATTAGTGACGACACATGCAGTGTAGGTGTCGACACATCCAAGGTGGTGTCGACACTTAGGATTTACACAGAATTAGTCTAGTAGAGTCTCGACTAAGTGTCGAGCTGAGTGGTGTCGACACATATATAAGTGTCGACACATATATTCTGTCGACTACATTTGTGTCGACACATTGTTGTCGAGACATTAGAAGAAAGTGACGACACTTTTCAACAGTGTCAACACAATTCAAGTACTTTGACGCGCATTTTCATCTTCGATTCTAGAAAGGTATAAATAGGTTTTCGCCATTGGTTGTCGACATGCTCACCAAAGTTTCGAGACCAAACTTGTGTGTCGACATCTCTCTTCTCTAAATTCAAAATTTCTTCAAACCCTAATGGCGCCCAAGCTAGAAGAGAACATTAATGAAGGATATGAGCTCGTGCGACACGCCTTTGATGACGCGGAACCCGAAATCCAAGGTGTGATAACCCTAATTGCTGAGACTGGACTAGAATATCTTGTATCAGAACCAATCAAGATCTGGAAGAAGGAGGTCCTTGAATTCTTGAGTGCGGCTACTCTTGATGAATCAGGGCTCAAGATTAAGTCCAGAGTCCATGGGACAAAAGTCAAGGTCACACAGAAAAGTCTAAGAAAGGTACTTCAACTACCAAGAACAAAAGAGGAAGAAGATGTATCTGCTTATAAGACTAGAGAGGCATTGAAATGGTGTGGATTAGACTCAAATCTGAAGATTGGATCAGTTTTCAACAGAAAAGGGATGAACATACAAGGAAAGTTTCTGTCTGAAATAGTTGGCAAGGTCATCCTGAGTAAGCCTGGAGGACATGACAGAATTTCAGCTCATATGTTTAGTTTGATGACAAGGATAATCTTCAAACTTACAACTGATTGGTCAGCAGTTATGTTTGATAAGATAAAAGAGAGCCTGAAGAAACCCAATCTGGGTAGAATTCTGAGTCTATACTTAGCTGGTAGTATACCTGAAGTGATGAACCAGGCTGCAGGTTCCAAGATAAACCACATGAGGAGAATGGATTTGAGAATTTTCTCTAGGTGATTAGGACTGTTTCTTTCAAGTGGTATCAGAGGGATAGAGTGTTGACAAATGAGATGCCAACTCCAGAAAAGGAAACACCTCAGAAGAAGAAAAGAAGACAACCATTGTGGCACAAGAATCCTCCAGCAGCTCTGAAGAGCAAGTGGTGTTTAGTTCTGATGATGAAGAGGGAAGAAATGCTGGACAGTCACCAGCAATACAAGAAGATGCTCAGAGGCAGGGGGAGCTACCCTCAGCTAGCCCTATTCACCTGGATCCACTCCAGGGGGAGCCTCTACATGTGGAAGAGCCAACTCCACTAGAGATTGAAAGGGCTACTCAAACCATACTAGAGGTAATCACTGAAATTAATCAACTAAATTTCACTATTGAGGATGAAGTTTTGACTGATTCATTACCTGATGTTCATCAGCAAACACAGATACAACCTCAACCACAAGATGTTGTCATGGAGGACACATCTGTTGTTGATAAAGTGGTTGATGAAATCAGAGATTATTCATCCCCTTCTCAACAGGAATTCACCTTAGAGGAGCTATTCCCTGATCTTGTACAGACAGACCTTGAGAGAGAAATAGCTGCTGTTGAGGGGGAGAAGGCAAATATTGAGGGGGAGCATGTGGAGATTGTAAAGGAAACTGCAAGCAAGTAGACTGAGGAGCCAAGAGATGTTGAAAGGCTACCCAGGACTGAGAAGGATTCACACCCTAGTCCTAAGGATATAGTAGACATAGTCAGTACTTCTGCATCAAAAGATGGAGAGGCTGTTAGAGCCAAGAAAAGGAAGTTCCAGGTCTTCAAGATAAGAAGCCAAAACTATAAGAAAGCACTACAGACAATTGCTCCACAGCCAGCCCCATCTACTGATTATAGTTCACTGATGGTGGCTTTGCAGATTAAGCTAGATGAGCAAAGAAAAGGTCTAGAAAAGTATATGGATGAATGACATAAATCCCTGCAATTTGATCTGGCACAAGACATCAAATCTATAAGATTTGAAATGAATCAAAACAAAAAGGAAATGACTGACTGCTTCCATAAAGGAGGAAATGTAGTAGTCTATTTGGCCACTCATCAAGAAAAGATAAAAACCCAAGTGGATGACATGGCAGTGAAGCAAGGCTATGTCCTGGAAAACCAGATAAGGATGAATGATAATCTCACTGCTTCACATAATGCCATTGTAACTGAAATGAAAAATATAAGTACTGCACAGCCTGCAGTAAGTGCCACTGCCAAGGAAGATTTTGATAAGAAGTTACAAGAGAGCCTTACTGCTTTTAAGACTGTGCTTGAAGATTCACAGAAGGCTATTACTGAACAGCTTCAGAAGTTTAAACCTTTCTATAAGGATGGAGTTAACTATCTGAATAATCAAATAAGATTCCAGAAAGATGATCTTAAGGATCATATAGTTAGAGAAGTCATAAAGGGGGAGAGGGTGTTAGTCAAAGCAGGCTCTGATCATGCCAAATGGATTTAAAATTCCATCAGAGCCACCCTTGGATATCCACCTTTATGTGATGATGACAATGTGGCAGAGTCTGGAATAAATCCTGCATACTTTGGAGGAGAGCAAGATGAAGTGGCTCAAGTGATATATCCTCCTGCAGATTTTGACATGATACATCAGGAGGTACAGTCTATGTATAGTCCTCCTGAGGGTAATCAGAATATATTTCTTGAGAAAGTTGTCCAGCCTGTGCCAGAGGCACTCTTAAAAGTGCAAGAGGCTTTGTTAAAAGAACAAGAGGCCCAATTATCTAAGAAAAGATTCAGAGAGCAAGCTGAATTAAGTCCAGATTTTGAACAATGGAGCCCCACTTCCAGGAATATCATCTTGACTGCTTGGAAGGCTGCTAAGGACAATGTCCTGGATAAAGGCAAGTGGTATTCTGACCTGGAGTGGAGAAAACATGAGAATAGGCAAGAGGCCATAGTACAATATAGAAGAAAGGCTAAACTGGGAAAGCTACCTCCTAATGCACAGGAGCCTAGCAAGTATTTCCCTAAGGCTTATCACTATTTTGAAAGGCAGAAGATAAAGGCTGAAGAGCTGAAAAAGAAGGATCTCAAAGGGAAGAAGCCTGCTAATGCTGATGATAATGAAGCTCTAGTTCAAGCAAAGATTCAATCAGGAAAGGGGATTGTAATCAAGGAACCAGAGCAGCCATAGGATATCATTTTCTTAAGTTTACAAATTGTAATCATTTGCATTAAATTCTATGTAAACTTTTGACTAATGAAAATATTAGAATTTGTAAGAACATTGTGTCATGGTTCAAATCTATTACATTAATTGTTCTGAGATAATTGTTTATACATGTTCTGTTCATGCATGTTTAAGTATTTTCCCTATCATATAATACTGTTTTACATCATACTGAAAATTTGTTATGTATGGTGTATATCATTGACTAAGTGTTATGACTTCTCCAAATAGTGGGAGATTGTTGGGTACATTGGAATGTATGTACCTGATTTGAAGAAGCCTCACCCTACTCAATGATATACATCAAGATGTATTTGATGTGCTTTGAGTTTATTTGTGCAGGTTAAGTAGTTGCAGGGAAAGCATAAAAGATTCTAAGTTCATGTGTCGACATCTAGAAGAAAAGTGTCGACACTTAAGAAGGCTAGTGTCGACACCCAGAGAAGCTGGGTCGACACTTGGAGTAATTGTGTCGACACCAGAGAAGCAGAGTCGACATCAGAAGAAAAGTGTCGACACATACAGGCAGTGTCGACACACAGTGAAGAATTGTCTAAAGTATCAGTGTCGACACTTAGAAGCAGTGTCGACACCCAGAGGAACTTTGTCGACATCAAAAGTGTCGACACTAGGAGGCTGTGTCGACACTCAGCAAACTTCAACAAAGTTCAAGTACAAGTGTCGACACTAGGAGGCTGTGTCGACACTCAGCAAACTTCAACAATGTTCGAGTACAAGTGTCGACACTAGGAGGCTGTGTCGACACTCAGCAAAGTTCAATACAAGAAGGCTTGTGTCGACACAAAAGAGTTGTGTCGACACACAGCAGAAATTAACTAAGTATTGAAGAAGAAGTACTTGTGTCGACACACTCAATCAGTGTCGACACATTCAACAGAAGGCTTGTGTCGACACACAGAATCAGTGTCGACACATTCTGAAGAAGCTGTGTCGATAAACAGTTACAACAACACAAGGAGTTGTGTCGACACCAACAAGGCTAGTGTCGACACTTAGTTCACTTGTGTCGACACTTTGTCTATCTGTGTCGACACATAAAGACTATCTGTCTCGACACTTTCAGACAGTGACAGAGAATTCAAGAAGTGACTGGATGACTTGACAGCTGCCATTTCAACCGGTCTACTGCAACTGTCAGAGTCGTCAGAAAGTTGTTAGAAACCGGATCAGCCGGTTACTTTGGAGAAAGTCTATATAAAGACTCTTCTCCTTTGACAGAAGTAATTTTTTGAAGAATTGATTGATTGAAGCAATCAAGGAAGTAAAAAATAACACAACTAAGAAGAAGACCTTCAACAGAAGATCTAAGTAGTAGGAAAGAGAGAGCTCCTTCTAAGAAGACAGCTATTGAACCAGGCTGCTAAGTTAGATTCAGATTGAGATCTGAATCTCAAGACAGCAGTTGATTGAAGATCATCTGCATAGAGATACAACCCTATTGTGTTCTAATTCAAGAAGCTTTGAAGAAAGCCAAGGGAGGTTGATCTCTGCCATGTTCTTCCAAGAACTCATCAAGAATCCAGTCAACTCATCTCTCTCTTTCAGAGTTGTAGTTATAAATCTTTGTACTCTTTATTTTCTGTAGGATCCTAAGGGATCTGAGTTGTAAGCCTATATTTATAAAGGCTGAGTGGTAGGGCTTTTGTGCCTGAGTGTAGGAAATACATTTCTCTGAGTGTAGGCCTTGTTGAAGGCTGAGTGTAGGTCTTGGTGAAGACTAAGTGGTAGGGCTTTGTGCCTGAGTGGTAGGAGTGGGATCACTCTAAGTTATAGGAACCTGTTTGGGGTTCTAAGTTGTAAGATCTGTGGATCTGAGAAGAAGTGGAGAAGTTAGGCCGAATCTAGTACACTACTAGATAGGCAAAGGGAGAAAGTGGATGTACCCAGATCTTGGGGAACCACTATAAATCCTGTGTGCACTCTATGAATGTATGCTTGTATGGTTGATGTGCTGTGATACTTGTTAAATTGCAATTATTGTACTATATTTCTGCCTTTATAGTTAAAAAGATATAGGTCACCTATTCACCCCCCCCCCCCCTCTAGGTGATTAGGACTGTTTCTTTCACAAAAGAATCAGTGACCGTGGCCAATGGACGAACAACTGACGTATTGAAGGTGGGGAACGCAACTATGATGCTCTCCTCAGGTAAGTCTTTAATTTTAAAAAATGTAAAATTTATTCCTTCTTTATCTGTTAACTTAGTGTCTATAAGTTTATTGTGTGATGCTGGTATGTCAGTTAACTTTTGTAGCGGTAGAATGACTCTGTCAGTAAACTCTCACTATTTTGGATGTGCTTACGTCCAAAATAGGATGTACCGTCTGAGTCTAACAAATGAGGTAGTGCAACAAATTTAATTGAACTTAGTTAGCCCTAGGACCCTACATGAACGACTAGGACACGTAAACTACAGGAAAATATTCCAAGTAGCTAGAACTCACAAGATCACATTAGACACTAAGTCTCCTCTTGGAAAATGTGAAGTGTGTGCTCAGATTAAGATCACTAGGAAACCTTTTGACACGGTTACTAGGAGCACAACACCTGTTGAGCTTATACATTCCGATATTTGTGACTTCAAGAGTTTTGTCACTAGAGGTGGAAGGAAGTATATGATCATGTTCATAGATGACTGCACAAGGTTTTGTCATATTTCGTTGCTTAAAACTAAAGACGAAGCGTTTGAAAAGTTTTGTCTTTTCAAAACCAGGGTAGAAAACCAATTAAGCATGAAAATAAAGAGATTTAGTAGTGATAGAGGAGGAGAATATATGTCCAGTGAGTTCAGATGCGTCCTTGCTTCACATGGCATCATAGCAGAAACCACTGCTCCTTATTCCCCCCAATCTAACGGCATAGCCGAGCGCAAGAATAGAACGTTAACAGAGATGTTGAACTCTATGCTGCTCACTGCAGGCATGCCTTCTGCTTAATGGAGAGAAGCAGCCTTGACTGTGAATCACATTCTGAATAAAGTTCCTCATGCTAAGTTAGAGGTTACACCCTACGAGCTTTGGTTTAAGAGACCCCGGTCTTTAACTAGACTTAAGACCTGAGGCTGTATAGTCTATATCAGGGTTCCTGACCCCAGACGGTCTAAGGTTGGACCTAGGACCAATACGTGTGTCTACTTTGGTTATGCTGAAGATAGTGTTGTAGATAGATTCTTAGACCTGTCTAATAATATAATTATTGAATCTATGGATGCAGTGTTCTTCGAGGATAAATTCCTCAAAGATAAGAACTTAACGATCCCAGGTATGCAAGCAACTATTACTGAGAAAGATCCTGAATCAGTACTGAGCACCTCCTATTCCGTTCCGGTAGATAACTCTGGCCTAGAGTCTAGGAGGACTTCAGTGAGAGAGAGAACCCCCAGAACATTCGGTAGTGATTTTGTCACTTACCACGTTGAGGATGATCCATCTACCTTTAAGAAAGCGTTGAGATCAAGGGATTCCCTACTCTGGAAAGAAGTCATTGAGGATGAGATGAACTCTCTCCTTCAGAACGACACCTGGACGTTAGTTAATAAGCCAAAAGGGGCTAAAACTGTAGGGTGCAAGTGGGTTCTGAAAAGGAAGCTAAATCCCGATGATAGAGTAGCTAAGTATAAAGCATGCCTGGTGGCTAAAGGTTTCACACAAGTAAGCGGAGTGGACTATTTTGATGTATACTCACCCGTGTGTCACTTAGCAACCATTAGGGTTCTTCTTGCTATTTCGGCCATTGAGAACTTTAGTGTTCATCAAATGGATGTTAAGACTGCGTTCTTGAACGGAGATCTGACCGAAGAGATCTACATGAGTCAACCTGAAGGTTTCATTGTAGACGGTCACGAAAACAAGGTCTGTAAGCTATTAAAATCGCTATACGGATTAAAACAAGCACCAAAATTATGGCAAGAGAAGTTTGACTATACTGTAAAGAATATGGGATTCATGTCGAGACTCTCGGACAAATGTCTTTACATACGTCATATATCAGACAAAGTCGCCATAATATGCTTGTACGTGGATGATATGCTGATTCTTGGTTCTGATCAATCTGTGGTGGATGATGTTAAGTCAGAACTAATGCATACCTTTAGCATTAAAGACCTAGGTATAGCTGAGACTATACTAGGCATGCAAGTGAGCTTTGGGAAAATGGCATTTTCCTAAGTCAAAGCCACTACATCCAGTCCATGTTGGACACATGGGGATACAGTGAACGTAAAGCGGCTGAGACACCATACGATTATTCTAACCGCTTAAAGCCCAATGATGGAGCTGCGGTTCGACAGTTAGATTATTCTAAACTGCTTGGTAGCCTCATGTACGCTATGGTTTGTACGAGACCTGACATAGCCTTTACGGTCGGCATGTTAAGTAGGTTCACTAGCAATCCTGGCCAAGACCATTGGGATGCCCTTGATAGGCTGATGAGATACTTAAAGCACACCCGATAGTATGCTTTATGTTATAGCGGTCATCCTCTAGTTCTGGAAGGATATTCTGATGCATCTTGGTGCTCAGAAGTAAACGACAGCAAGTCTACTAGTGGATTCCTCTTCACAATAGGTGGAGCAGCTGTAGCCTGGAAGTCCAAGAGACAGTCGTGCATTGCACTCTCATCTATGCAATCTGAACTCTATGCTCTAGCTTCAGCTAGTGAAGAGGCAGAGTGGATAAGAGATTTGGTGATGGACATTCCACTGTAGAGCCTGAAACTGAGTTTTGTTGCAGTTTACTGCAACAATCAGGCTATTAAAACGATTGCCACGAACACTTTGTTTAATGTCAAAAGAAGGCAACTTAGGATGAAACAGGCCTGGTTGACCTCTCTCACAAGCCAATGGATTATGACCCTGGTTGATGTGAGATCAAAAGATAATGTTGCAGACGCCTTGACTAAAAGATTAAATAGAGCTCTCACAATCAAAACATCGGGGGAAATGGGATTAAAGTTCATAGAAATATGAAACTTTCCTCCAACGTTTATGTTTTGATACGTACGAGCCTATAGCTGCCAACATTCAAGCATCTAATAAGTAACAGACTGAAAACCCTAAATAATTTTTTGATGAAAACCCAAGATGGTTGGATGCTGGTTATTCCACACCTGATAACCTAACGTCCTCTCATTGTAAGTTGATTCAAGAATTATTCAACTGGGAATTGAAAGTCGTTGTAAATGTTAATCTAAATATTATTGGTCACAACACATTATTCCACACAGGATAATGTTGCACGTGATGTGTGCCCACATGTGTTGGTGAGGCATATAGTGATCAACAATGAGTAAGATAACGTGACTAGTCCTAGTTAGACTGGATGAGATGCTGACATAGTTACTTCACCGTTGCTAGAAGTGCTAAGCTCATTTAGTAAGAGCTATTTTACTTTAAACGTTACTGCATATGTTTGTGAATTCATAGAGTCTGACTCATGAAATTTCTTGCAGACTATGATGGAGATTATGGAGGAGAAGTAGACCTGGACATGAATGACGATGATCTACTAGATGAGTAGAATCATCAAACGTTTAATTCATGTTTTGTTTTGTTTTGTAATAACTACTCAGACTATGTTTTGGGATAGAATCTGTGTGGCGGTTTGCCATTTAGGCAAAACCTTTCTCATCTTGTTAATTAGTATGATCTGTCCTGAATGTTTTGTTTAGTTTGGATTATTATTTTGTCTACTCTCCAGCACCCCGAAACGTTGTCGTTATTTGTCACGAATATAGGAGGAGACTGTAAAGGTATATTCGGACGAATAACGGGCTCGGGGGCTTTGCGCGTGGGAATCCTAGGTTTTGCTCTATATAAACCTAGCTGGGGGCAACGGGGAGAGGGTTCCACTTTGACTCTCCTCCGGATGTTTCGAGCAGGTGTTACAAACCCAACCAACAACAACAATCTAAGTTGTTCAACACCAAAAGTGCAGGAAGCACATACCCTAGTAGTCTTCCATGTGGGTGACTAAGGCAGCAACCGACAATGGGGCGTTTTGTAGCCTTCAACGACGACTTTGCGGTGGGGAGGATGCTGCAATAGGGGCCTGCTGAGGGGAGGAGGTTTTGACAGCGGTTGCAGAGATCTGGGGAAGGGAGAAGTTTAGGGTTCGAAAATGGGAGGTGCGGCACCGACCAGACGGAGTCGGGAGAGGAGAAAAATGACTAAATATTTTGAAAATATGGTGGGCCCAGGCTATTTAAACACGCAGAAATTTTCGGTGCGTATAATATATAGAAATTTTACCGGTTTCCTGTGGCGGGATTTCTAATAGGCAGGATTAATCCCGCATAAATCTGCGGGATTAGACCTAAATAGGCGGGACGGGATTAAAATCCCACCTATTAACTTTAATATGCAGGATTTTAATCCCGCCTAAAGAAAAATCGGGCCGGCCTGGGCCTGGCCTGGCCAGGCCCGGCCTTGAGGGCCTTACAAGCCGTCTTTTCAAGAGGGAGCCCGAGTCCGGCTCATGTCGGGCCAGGCCGAGCCCGGCTGGCAAACAGCTCGGGCACGATCAGCTCAGTCCCAGCCCGACCCGACCAGATTTTTTGGACACGACTGCTATTGAATGAATAGTTTTTTCAGTTACCTACTCTAGTTTAAATTTGATTAATGAATTTGAGCCGAACGGTTTTTCTTTTCTCAAATCCATTTTGATCTGTTTTTCTGATTTCTAAAACAGGTTTTTTTTTCAATTTCAAATTATTTTGAAGATTGTGTGAACTATTGAAAAAATTGAACGGGTAAAAAAGAATTTAAGTATAAAATTGGACTTTTCTTCCTAATATATAATTATTCTCTTATAAAAATTATTTTATAGGCCCAAATTTCCTATTTATGTTACTATGTTTTTTTTTAAAAAAAAAAATAACCAATAGTAAGATAAAATTGATCATCTATACTAATATAAACATAAACGTTGCATTGCTATAATGCGTCTGTTATATTTAAACTAACGGTTTTACCTCCGAGCTTCACTGGCGATCCATTTGAAAAAAAATTTAAATGAAGGCCATCGCCGTCGGCAGGTGTAGAGATGGCTTGATCGAACCCCACCGACGGGGTAGCTGGATATCGGCAACCCGGCAAGGGTAGACCGGAGGTAGTTTGTCAGGGACACCACCAAAAGTGGTCATGTCCATGACAGCTAGTTTTAAAAAATACTCCTCTACCACCGTCAGCGGAGCCTGACTGCATCCCAACGATGAGATCGCCGAACGCCTGGGACCACAGAGGGGGTAGGCCGGAGGCGCTCACAGTTAGGGCCACCGCCGACGGTGGCCTTGCCGGACCGCCTCCAGCCTATCCCCGCTAGGTTCGCCAACGTCCAGTGACCCCGTCGGTGAGGTCCGATCAGACCGCCGCCGGCTTCACCTGCACATGTGGCCACACTCCTGGAGTGAATAGTTGTTTTTTTCATATATATAAATATATATAATAAAAAATTAAAATAATAAATAAATAGTAAATAAACATAAGTAAATAATATAATATATTAAAATAAAAAGTAAAATAAGTAAATAATAAATAAAATAAGTAAATAATAAAATAATAAATATAAACTAAAATAAACAGAAATAAATAAAATTAAAATGTATAAAATAATATATATTAAAAATAAATTAAATTAAATTATATAATTAGTAGAGAATACATGAGTATCTTCGCACCCTACGCCCGTGCTCGATCCTCTCGAGCGGTCTTCGGCTACATCCAGGCAGGCTTCGCCTGATTCCGCACGGGCTTCACACATGTATAATGCTCCGAGAGGTCTTCGGCCACAGAAGCGGGCTTTGCCCGCTTCCACGCAATCTACCAGTTCGGCACCGCACCCGCCACACGCCCCCCCCCCCCCCCCCCCCCCCCGGAGCGCATATACAAAATCAAACAACCATGGAGCTCTGAGGGGGCCGCGAGTGGCGGGTGCGGCGCCAAACTGGTGGATTGCGTGAAAACGGGTGAAGTCCACTTCTATGCAGCCGAAGGCAGCCCGAATCATCAAGCTTGAGCGAATCCAGCGCAGAGGCGGGCTGGATGCGGTCGAAGGCCGCTTGAGAGCATCAAACAAGAGTGTAACTCATGCAAAGATGCTCGATTTTATGAAGCATATTCTTTTCATACTATAGGTAAAAGAGCAAGGCTCAGTTTGGCATGGTGAATGTCTGATCTCACCCAAAAAACTTCATCCAGGCCAAACAGGAATTCTATGACACTATGACAGTAGTACTTTGTCGGAACTCACCCCCAAAAAAACATCAAACAAGGGGAGAAAAGAGTGAACAAATTTAGATTAATTTTGATTTTGTTATTATTTTAGGGTGCTGATATTAACACCACACTTTTGACTATTCACACTAACGGCCAACCACAAGCACAGTTTTGAAGGATTGGCTATCCGCAAACATTATTTATATCTACACACCATTATATTTTCATTTTTTAATATTTAGAAAAATAAACTTATTTAAATATAAAAAAATTTAGTACAATCATAAATTTGAAAAGCAGTTTTAAAGATTTGATAGCCTACAAGGCTACAACTAAAAAACTAATGAAAATATAATTAAAATCATACTAATATACATTCAATCAAACCAATTGTTTCCATCAATTCCCTGAAACTATAAAAAGAGGCAAGATGTTGGTAATTTTTTTGTTGGGCAAGGTAAAATTCCTAAAAAAAGATTAAACAAAGAAACTAAAAATAAGCTGAAGAGAAATAAAAAGTCCCTGTAAGTTATCCTCTCCACTTCTCCTACCTCTAGCTATCTTCACTCTGCCTCTTCATCAGAGCTCCAAAAACGGAAATGTTAAAACCAGCGGCAGTGCGAGCAAACATTGCGGTACAAATAGCAAAAATTGCGATACGGATATCAGCATCCTTATTTTATTAGTTAAAAATAGAATGATAGTTTTTAAGAGAATTTTACATTGCCACCGTCCCACGGCAATCCTGGAGTCAGACGATGACACGCACGACAATAGAAGACCAACAACATTTGGAATGAGCGCTACGAGTCCGAAATAGTAAATTCAGCAGCTTTGCAGTCCAGTTCACACGATATTGGCTTCAAACAATCCTGACCGTAGAAACTCCAAACAGTAGGAGAAGAAAGATTTTCATGGGAACGGTCAACAAAACCAAAAGCTGAACTAAAAAATGTCAGAAGCCTGTCTATAAACTAAATATTTATCTAACCCATATTCACATTGAATTCTAGTCAAAATTGTTGAAGATAAACCCCTAAACCCTAGAAAAACTGGAATCTAAATGCACAAATTAATCCGTGATATTATTTAAAAAAAAAAGAAAAAAAATGATCAGGATACTCCTACTTTGAAAAATGGTTTTGAAGCCCTTCTGATCTCCAATAAGCAAATCACAAGCCCCGGCCGAGCGAATTCAATTCTGTGCCATTTCCATTCTAGTCGTCCGGATCAATTTCCTCGCTCTGCTCGCTGACTCTACCCTCCTCCACTCTGTTTCTGTCGCCAGAATCCTCCGGTAGCACGAAATCAGGTACGTCATCGGGCAGCTCGTCGGGGTCATCTTTCACGTCGCCGGAATCCACAAGGACCATTTCGAGGCTGCGCAACAACCACTCGGGACAGATCTCCTCATCCCCATAGAGGACTCGACCGTCGGGCCCTTTCACGGGATCTGGTACTTGGGATGGCTTCGATGCTCTGCAGGAACATTCGGGGAGCGGATGTGAAATAAATGATTTGGGTTTCGATGTTTTTGCCTCTGATATTAAGCCACTGACGCCGAGACTATCATTGAGATGACGGCGCACAGATGCCGTCCAATTGTTTCCTGGGTGATACATATTGTCTCTCATAGTGTCTAGAAGTCTGACAATTGATTTCCTGTTTCAAGGAGAGTGTGTTTATGATTGCTGCTAAGTATAAGAGAATCACTCTTCTTTACTTATACAATTTTGAAGCGAAATAAGACATTAATGGCTTTTGCATATAAAGAAGTGTCATTTACATGGACCATCCCTCCAACCTTGCATAATTACAGGGTGGCTTCCCTCCAACTCCTAAAATGACCAAAATTTCTCAGCCAACAATAGAAATTTAGAGAAGTAGAGGGGAAGTCCTAGTAAAGAGGGGAAGTCCTAGTAATTACGCAAATTTGCGGGATAGTTATTCGTAATTATACTATAAATAAAAGAAAAGATATGAATGAGAGAAGTGCATTTTTATTAGGCTTAGAACAAGTCCCAAATTTAACCAACTCTATTGCTGAAAAAGAAAGAGAACTTCGAATGGCTATCACAGCTCACAGATACAGACAATGAGAGCTGATGATTTTGACGAAGGGCGGATATAAAGAAAAAAGTGAACCCTTCTTCCTCCTTCCATACATAGAAGCACAGGTAGCTAGTCATTTTGAGCAAAGAATTTGGCCACACAATTGAATCTCCTACATAAATAGATGGAGACTTAGGCTCTGATTGGGGGGGCTTATTTTCACCGGTCAAGCGGTTACGACCGCATGAACCGAACCTTAATTAAGGTCCGATTCATGCGGTCGTAACTGCTTGACCGGTGAAAAAAAGTCCCCTCAAACGGAGCCTTAATAGAGTTGCTACAGAGCCTGACATTGCTCTCATATGTGAGTACCAAAAGTTCAAGGAAATGACTGTAACCCAATGAAAGTGAGTCTTACAGCGATTAACATCAGCAAAGTATTATATTCTGACCAGCCCGACTCAAATTTACTCCTAATGGCTAACCTGAAGAGAAAAAATGCGTGTTGGAACCGGTTGGAAATATTTAGTCAATTCAATATTTAATGTTTTTCACTTGTGCACTATTATTATTTGATACTGTGGAATGGAATTTACGGTTTGACATGATATCGGATCGGAGTGTGTCTAGCCGCTCGCCCGTCCCTCGCCTCCGCTCGAATCTGCAGCCGTCGGCCTCCCACCTCTCCTCTCTACTTCCACCGCAGATCCCTCTCCCGTCAACTTTCTCCCCTCCCGCCGGGTTTGCTATTACAGTAGAGTGCTGATCAGCAAACCGGCTGCCTTCAGCCTCCGCCGGCCAGCGTCGTCGCACCGTCACCGGCACCTTACACGGGCCACGGGCCGTCAGAACTGCGGCGGGGGGGGGGGGGGGGGGGGGGGGTCGTCCATCTTTTCATGAAATTTGGCGATTCAGGTGACCGAAATGAAGCGATGTCATTCGCCAACTCATGATCTAGCACGTCCCTCCAGAAAGCTATAAAAGGGCCCCTAGACCTTCAGTTGAAGACAAACAACTCAAGAGACTAGAGAAAACTCTGAGAATTGCAGGCGAGAACGTGAGACTTAGATTATTTCTCCGCTTGGAACTCGCTCCGCTTCCTATCTAGCGTGCACACCGCCATGCGCTCACTTGGACGCTTTTGTGAGCTCGGGAGAAGGCACCGGAAAGCGCTCCCGCGGATGCTCGTGAGAAGACACTCCAAGGCTTCAAGGACTTGGCAGTTTTCTCCACGAGTACGCTCTCATCCAAGCCCCATGGACTTGGTTTATTTTCCGCTCTTTTTTCATTCAAAGTTGTAACTGAGAGGTGACCGACCCATCACCATCTGAGGAGACTCATAATACTTGTAACTCAAAGCTAAATATTGGATTTTGGCCCGACAGACCCGGCTACATGGTTTTTCACCCTTTTCGGGTTTTCCATGATAAAAAAGCCTCATGTCGTTGCTGCTAGATTTTCATTGACTGATTGCTCGTCCAGTACTCCTCCGAGCTAAGGCGGTCCAATTCTCTAGACCGGAGGAAAATTAGGTGACTCACAATAGTTTAGCGCTATCTGTGGGAAGGTGTTCTCAAAAGTTCTAAGGAATCTCACGGATAGCGCTTATACAATGCAAGCGCTTCCAACCAGTAGCAACGACGCAGGAAAGGCCTGTAGCTCGACCCGCACCGTGGTTTCTGCTGGAGCATCACAAGGCACAGGGGGCATGCTCGCAGGCATGAAGGTTGAGACGATTGCGGGATCCTCTGCCTTAGTCAGCCAGTTTTTGTCGTAACACGACATGAGAACCACCTTGACAAAAAGGTGCGACGAGACAACACCATCCGCTTCGAGGATGAGGACCTGATAGGAGCGCGCCCCTCGTCAACAATGCTGAGAAAGGAGAACCTTGCCTCAAAGTCAAGAGGATTCTCGTGGACAACAGGAGTTCGGTCAATGCCCTTTTCATGTCCGCATTTCAGAGCATGAAGATCCGTGAGGAGTCACTTTGTCTGGCAAGCAGACCCTTCTACGGATTCAACAACCGGCCAGTCCTGGTGCGGGGAATGATCTTTCTTCCAATAACCATGGGGGAATACCCGAGACAAGCAACCTGCAACCATGGTTGTCGGGATCGCGATCCGGATCCTAGGATTTTACGATCATACAATCCAGATTTTATAAATCGATCCTGATTTTGTAAAGCGATCCTCGATCTAACAATACCATCTGATTCGATCCTACCTCAAAATAATCTCATCTAGAATTTCGATCCTGACAATCTTGCCTGCAACATCTAGTTCATGGTCATGGAATACAACTCCGACTACAATGCCATCTTCGGCAGGCCTCTGCAAGCTGCATTCAGAGCGATTCCCTCCGTCCCACATCTAGCGATGTAGTTCTTAACATCCGGTGGCATAGACAATGTTCAGGAAAATCAGGCGATGGCGCAAATTTGCTATCTGAACCAGGCTCAGCCACTACGGGGAGCAACTCATCACATCGATAACTTTGATATGCGGGATGAAGCCACAATGCAGCGGGCAATAACAGTGGAGGGTCTGGTTGAGGTTCCGCTCCACGCAGGGGACTCTACCCGCATGGGGCAGATCGGGTCGCTCTTGTCCCCGAAAGAGCATGAGGAATACACAATTGCATGGAGTCCCTACGACATGTCAGGAGTGGATCCGCGGGTCATCACGAACTCGTTGAATATTAACCATGCGTGCAGATTCGTAGTCTAGAAGAAACGCAACTTCGCACCCGAGCGGCTCCAGGCCATAGAGGAGGAAGTCACAAACTTTTGACCGCACAATTCATCCGGGAAGCGGGATACCCCACTTGGCTCGCCAACGTGGTAATGGTAAAGAATGCTTCAAAAAAACGAAGGATGTGCGTCGACTACAACAATCTCAACTAAACCTGTCTGAAGGACTGCTTCCCACTCCACCACATCGACCAGCTCGTTGACGCAATAGCGGGACAGGAGCTCCTCGGCTTCATGGACGCCTACTCACGATACAACCAGATCTGGATGAACCTGACGGGTGAGGAGCACACTGCTTTCCGCATGAACAAATGGGGTATACTACTACAAAGTGATGTCGTTCGCACTAAAGAA
Source organism: Platanthera guangdongensis (assembly GCA_039583875.1). Classification (NCBI taxonomy): domain Eukaryota; kingdom Viridiplantae; phylum Streptophyta; class Magnoliopsida; order Asparagales; family Orchidaceae; genus Platanthera; species Platanthera guangdongensis. The sequence continues at coordinate 108,492,441 of CM077160.1, read as the reverse complement.
CACTAGAGCTACCTACCAGAGGCTGATGAACCAAGTGTTCAAAGATCTCATCAAACAGACCATGGAAGTATACGTCGACGACATGCTAGTGAAGAGTGTCTGACATGGCCGCCACTTAGAAGATCTGGACAAGTGTTTCCAGCTCCTCTGTCGTTTCCAGCTACTCTTAAATCCTTCCAAATGCGTGTTCGGGGTTACTGCGGGAAAATTCCTCGGCTTAATGGTGACGCGACGCGAAATTAAGGCCAACCCTGAGAAGATTAAGGCATTGGAAGACATGTCTCCCCCTCGCACTATCAAAGAAGTTTAGTGTCTCAATGGAAGGATAGTTACATTCTCCCGCTTCCTGGCTCAGACTGGGGATAAATACCTCCCCTTCTTCAAAGCACTCCGTAGAGCGCAATACACTGAGTTTCAGTGGACGGATGAGTGTCAGGCCGCCTTCGAAGAACTCAAGTAGTACCTGGCCGCTCCCCCACTACTCTCCATGCCCACCACGGGGGAAGCCCTTTTCCTATACTTGGCAGTCTCGCCACAAGCACTTAGCTCGATCCTGGTCAAGGATGAAGGAGGGATCCAGCACCCGGCCTATTACCTCAGCAAGCGCCTATCTGACACCAAAAGCAGATATCCCGCGTCAGACAAAATGGCTCTGACCATAGTATTTTCCGCAAAAAAGCTTTGGCCATACTTCCAGGCCCATACCATCAAAGTACTCACGCATGCACAATCCTGCAAAAGCTGGAGTTGTCAGGAAGGCTAGTTAAATGGACGGTGGAGCCGAGAGAGTTCGTCATTCAGTTCTTAATGAGACCCGACAACAAATCTCAAGTCCTGGCAGACTTTGTAATGGAATGCACAATCCCACTAGAGGATGCGCCCAGCTCTGACAGCATGGCTCCCGCGCGGTGGAATTGTACGTCGATGGAGCATCAGGAGCTGAGGGGGCAGGTACATGCCTGCTGCTAAGAAGTCAGGAAGGGGCCAATCGTTGGGGAATCAGGAGATGAGGGGGCAGTGTTGGAGCCTACGGTTCGCATCTTTTCAGTTTGACAATATCAAATCTCAAGTTGTATTTGATCACATTTGTGTTTGGTATACTGTGCGGGTTTACATTTTCAAAATAATCAAAGAATTTTAACTCTGCGACCTACTGACGCGCTCTAGCGCTACCGCCGAGCACTAGCATGGATTTAATCTGAATGGGCGCTCGGGGACCTACCGTGTGGCGCTAGAGCTACCGCCCGCACTAGCTTCGGGAATTACTCTGGACATGCGTTCGGTGACCTACCTCGCAACGCTAGCTTCCTACCACACAACGCTAGCTTCCTACCGCACAACACTAGCTTCCAACCGTACAGCGCTAGCTCTCTCAACGATCGTCGAGAAGATTGCGCTACTTGGGTACCGCGACACTCTAGCACGAAAAAGCGGAAATATATATTTTCGAATTTTTTTCCAAATTTGTCACATCGACGTGCAACGACCTACCACCGGGCGCTAGTCATACCGTCGGCGGTAGCCTATTTTTCAAAGACGTATAAAAGGACTTTGTTTCTTCGTTCCATGAAAAAGGAGAGACATAATTTCATTTTAGGGTTCGTGTGCTGTCTCTGAGCAGCGTTCCACCGTCTCCGTCGAAGGAAGAGAAAGTCGCCTCCCTCCCGTTCGCGCACGAAGATCTCCGACGAGCAAAAGACTACAACGGCCAAAAGGAGTTGATCGGTTGCAATAAAACGAAGATCGTTAGCATCGATCACGCACGGCTCAACGGAGGAATTGTCTTGAGGGAGAATCACTTTTGAAATCTTCTTTACTCCTTTTGTATTTTTCTCTTTTTTGATTGTTTGAGGGTGAGGTAAATCGACCGGTGAAGGTCGCTGGAATCCGGGAAGGGTTCCGTGAGAAATCGTCTTGGGGAAGGGACGTCTGGCTTAGTTGTCAAGACGCGCGCCTGGCGCGCCTGAGGCGTCGGCCGCACCGGGTGCAGCCCGCCGCGCCTTAGCACGGCTGAGGCGGGCGATGTGCCCTAGGCGCGCCTGAGACGCGCGTCTTACAGGCTCCCCGGCGCGCCTGGGCATTTCAAGGTGTTTTTTTAAAAAATTTTGAGATGAGCAAAAATATGATCTCAGACGCACCCGAGGCACACTTGGGCACCCAATTTGCTCAACTTAGGCGCCCAATTCGCTGAAATTGGGCGTCTAATTCGCACAATTTCAGTGAATCGCACAATTTCATCGGGCGCCCAACTCGCACAATTTCAACGAATTTGAATTGGGCGCCCAACTCCCACAATTTCACCGAATTGGGCCCAACTCGCACAATTTCACCGAATTGGGCGCCCAACTCGCACAATTTTACCGAATTGGGCGCCCAACTCGCACAATTTCATCGAATTGGGCGCCCAATTAGCACAATTTCCGCGAATTGGGTGCCCAATTCGCTCAATTTTTTTTTCTCCCATTTGTGCGCCTCACGTACCTCAGGCGTGCGCCTGCGCCTTGCGCCTAGGCTCCAGGGGCCCTTTGCGCCTCGGTGCGCCTTGCGCCTTTGATAACTTAGACGTCTAGATCGGGGGATCTAGTAGGCTCTAAGATACTTCCTTGTGTGAAGGTGAAGAGCCGGCTCGAAAACCTTTCGTGGAGGAAAAGAGAGAGAGTCAACCGGTCCGACTAGTGGGTCGGTATAGAAAACAAAAAGAAATTTGAATTTCACCGTCTTTGATCCCGACGTCATGGAGATCTAGTGCTTGTAATTGTAAACCATTATCGTTTCTATTTGAATAAAATTATTTGTAGTTCTTCATTCTGTGTGTGACTTCGTGTTTGTATGTCGCTAGATCTCTGAAAGGTGTGTGCGTCTCCAAGGAGGAGTTTGTCCAAGAAAATGAGTTATGTGACCTACCGCCGTGCGCTAGCAAGCTAGCGCCCTCACGGAATAAGATTTTAAGTTTTAATTAAAAAAATTCAAATAATTTTACCCAGGAAAACTTGAGTTTAAAAGTTTTAATTATATGATAAATGCCTGATAATATCATGTGTTTCCCCCCTCCCCCCCTAAGATTGGCGGTACAACAAGTTATCAGCATTAGGAGCAGAAATATCTTCTGCTTAGATTTTCTTAGCTTAGATTCATCTACCCCCGTATGCCAATGCGATTCATGCTTCCCCTGAGGGACAAGGTGTGAGTAGACCTCCACTGTTTATGGAGAGTGATTACAACCACTGGAGAACGCGCATGAAAATTTTCTTGATAACACAGAACATAAACGTGCGAGTCATGATCGAAACGAAATACATTGCACTCACTATCACTGTAGGTGATTAAGTTTTGGAGAAACTGCATGACAAATGGAATGACTCTGATAAACTAAAATGTACTAACAATGTAAAAGCTATGAACTCTCTTTTCTGTGTGTTAGACAAAACTGAATTTAATCGAATTTGCAATTGTAAAACTGTGTTTGATATATGACGATTATTAAAGATAACACATGAAGGTACTTCTCAAGTAAATGAGTCAAAGCTGTTTCGACTTGAGTCTGAATTTGAACAATTCCGGATGGAGATCGACGAGGTGGATAGCATGTACACACGTTTCACGAAAATCGTTAATGCCTCTAGATCTCTCGAAAAGACATTCTCAAATGGAAACTTGGTGCGAAAAATCTTGCGATCACTTCCTCTACGGTTCAATCCAAAAGCGACCGTCATTGCGGAGTCACACAATATCAACACCTTGAAAATTAAAAGCCTCACTGAGAATCTGAAAACCTATAAACTATAGCTGAAGATACAAAGTGAGGAATATTCAAGGGAGCCAAAGAAGAAAGCTCTAGCACTGAAAGCAGAAGATTCTGATGATGAAGGTGAAGAAAGCTTTTATGTTCGGCAATTCAAAAATTTCTTGAAGGATCCCAAGAGGCAAGAGAAGTTTAAAAGTTTTATGAAGAAAGATGTAGTAGAGAAGAGGAGATGGACCAAACTATCAAACGGGGTCAGAGAGTGACGAAGAAAAGCCTATTCATGAGTGCTTTCACTATCACAAGTCTGGGCATATGAAAAGAGACCGCCCGAGAAAGGGACGTCTAGATCGGGGGATCTAGTAGACTTCAAGATACATCCTTGTGTGAAGGTGAAGTGTCGGTTCGAAGACCTTTCCTGGAGTGAAAGCGAGAGAGCCAACTGGCCCGGGTAGTGGGTCGGTATAGAAAACAAAAAGAAATTTGAATTTCACGCCTCCAATCCACGGCGTCATGGAGATCTAGTGCTTGTAATTATAAACCACTATCGTTTCTATTTGAATAAAATTATTTATTGTTCTTCATTCTGTGTGTGACTTTGTGGTTGTATGCCGGTAGATCTCTGAAGGGTGTGTGCGTCTCCAAGGAGGAGTTTGCCCAAGATAACGAGGACTATGACCTACCGCCGCGCGCTAGCAAGCTAGCGCCCCGCGGTAGCATCCAGAAATAGTTTTCCTAGGTAAAATTATTTGATTTTTTTAATTAAAGCTTAAAACCTTATTCACGCCCCTAAGGTTGGCCACGAGATCCAACAAACAATTGCAAACCTACTGCTAAGAAGTCCTGAAGGGGCCACTCCGCACGATCCTGCAAAATCCGGATGTTGGAACCAAAAACCGGCCCCAACGAGAGTTCGGATCCTAGGGTGTAGTCGACACCTACTTCTCTCAAGCCCAGACCCCTGACCAGCCACAAAGAACAAAAGAACTAACCCTAGGCTACAGCACGGAGGTCACTCCACTAACCCGGAAGATCTCAGAGCACTTCCCCTCCTTAGCCAAGTGCTGAGCTAAGGATACATCAGAAAGCGCTGTAAGACTTCAGGAAATGAGAAAGATTGCCTTCTGAGGTACCATGTGGGTCTATTTAGAGATTTCCAATATCTGCTCTGCCAACAGCGTAAATCCGTTGTTCAAAAAGGCTATATACAGCCCAAAATGGTCTGTTAACAGCCAAACTGCGCTGTTCTAAAGAGCTAAATGCAGACCTCTAAGGGCATTCATGTAAATTTATCTCTGGACCCTACTATGGCGTTGAGTGGAGAAGCATCACTCAACGCCAGGGACTGCGGCGTTGAGTGGAGAAGCATCACTCAACGTCAAGAACTCCGGCGTTGAGTGGAGAAGCATCACTCAACGCCAGGAACTACAACATTGAGTGGAGAAGCATCACTCAACGCCAATAACTACGATGTTGAGTGGAGAAGCATCACTCAACGCCAAGAACCTGAAGGCTTCCCGCAAGCCCTGGCGCAAACCTTCCTGCAAGCCCTGGGTGAGAACCCTTCCGCTTCAAGGGACTAGGGAGTTGAGTGGAGAAGCATCACTCAACGCCAACTCTGGGGGCTAAGGCGGTGAGTGGAGAAGCATCATTCAATGCCAAAGACTAAGACGTTGAGTAGAAAAACATCACTCAACGCCAACTCTGCGGGCTAAGGCGTTGAGTGGAGAAGTATCACTCAACGCCAAGGAATAAAGTGTTGAGTGGAAAAGAATCACTCAACGCCAACTCTGCGGGCTAAGACATTGTGTGGAGAAGCATCACTCAATGCCAAAGACGAAGACGTTGAGTGGAAAAACATCACTCAACGCCAACTCTGCGGGCTAAGACGTTGCGTAAAGAAGCATCACTCAACGTCAAGGACTAAGGGCTAAGACGTTGAGTGGAGAAGCATAACTCAACGCCAGGGACTAGGGGCTAAGGCGTTGAGTGTAGAAACATCACTCAACTCCAGGGACTAGGGGCTAAGGCGTTGAGTGGAGAAACATCACTCAACGCCAGAGACTAGGACGTTGAGTGAAGAAGCATCGCTCAACGCCAGCCCTGAGGGTCTCCCGCACCGGGCGCAAACCCTCCCGCCCTGGGCGGGAACCCTTCCGCCTGCACTACTCGCCTGACCCGGTTAACTTAAAGTCTACTCAAATCCGGGGTCCTAGGACTTTGGGTCTCACTTAGCGAATATGAGGTTATACACAATCCCCGCTCTTTGCGAGCTAGTTTTACGCTCAGAAAGAAACATCCAGCCCCCAGTATTCGATGAGTGTTTGCTGACCTGAAAGAGAATCTTTGCGGGCCCTATCACGACCTTATATAAATATATGTCAGGACCCGTCTCCAAGACTTCATTCCTCTTGCTGCAGCTTATCGCCTGAGCTCTCGCATTGCCGTGAAGATGTATGCCAAGCGAGGCGCGAAATAACTCTCACAGGAAACCCAAAATCATCTCGCCGCCGCTCAGGAAAGGGCCCTCGCCAATTGCGCTGGGTTCGCGCCCTGGCTCATGGGCAAGAGACCGGCTGAATCCGCCTACCGCCAAAAAAAGGCCAAGTCCGTCCGGCGGAAACGTTCCAAGGGTGAACCGTCTTCGCCGACTCCAACCCCGACCCGCGAGAACCCTCCTCCTCTGGGGGAAATATCTTTTCTTCCTCCGGATCTTGACGCGAAACCCCCCAAAGCGGGCTCGTCGAACTGATTTGTTATCCTTGTCGCAGGTGACGGTCCCGGAAGGTGTCGTCGGCGATCCTCCAGCGAATGCTGAGTCGGTCCGGCCTGGTGACAAAAATCTTCAGATGGTCTTGGCGGTGGTCCCTACGGAACTCCCAGCCGAGCCCTCGATTGCTCCCTGTAATCTTCTTGTTTTGGTTTTCGCTTCTATCTGGCTTATGCATTCCTTCGCTCACTTGTTATACCGCAGGCACTACCCAGGGCATCATCCACCAGAGCCCCAGGACTCCCGCTGCCGAGAGACCTGTCATTCCAAAGCCTGATCCTCCCCTCTCGCCCCAGAGGGTCACTAGTAAACATCCTGCTCCCGCGCCAGGTTCCCGCCCTTCTGCCGAGGAAGGAGTTGTCCCCCCGCCTCCGGCCGAGACCAATATGCTGGAGCGGACCTCACACCCCACCAGGACGGGGAAAACCACGCCTCCCGCATTTTGGAAAGCCTTTCGAAGGGCGGCCTGAGATCTCTCGCCGACCTTCAGGTGAGCCAAAACTTGATTTTCTTTTCCACCTTGTCGACCCTGACATTGTCCCGCCCCAGGTCCTAGGGAGGCTGCGGAATCACCCGGTGCAGACGAAGAGGTGATCTCGCCACCTCCTTCCCCCAGCGAAATGTTGAGATTTCTTGAAGCCTCCAGAGATGTCGAGGATGAGAGGGAGAGGGTGGCGGGAGTCCTATCCAAGCTGGTCTGGATGGGGCGAGAAGACTCCCAGCAGGCGAGTGCCTTCCAGGCTAGGATGGAGTGGTGATTAGCTGTGATTGAGCAGGACTACGCCCATCTCCTTGGCGAGACGGATCGCCTGAGAGGTGGGAGCGAGGAGACTTCCCCCGGGAGGCATATCGCACGAGCCCGGGACCAGCTAAGCCTAGTCCACCAGGAGCTTACAACGGTGACGGCTTACCACTACCCGCGAGTGCCCCCGTGGGGGCAGGGAGGCGAGGTCGGGGTCGCTGGCGGTGGGAACAATACTAAGTCCCGAGGGTTCTCGCCTCTTCTTCCCCTAACCCCCAGCCTTCCCTTCCCGCATGTACCCGTCTCGTGCTTGTAATAAACATTTGATATTTTATTAAATTAATAATTTTATTATGCCTCTCGCCCGGCGAGAGGCCTACTGCTTTTTAATCTCATTTTTTCATGTCATTCTAGTTCACGCCCCACTTCTCTCTATATATTTGTTTTGCTCTTACACTGGGACCCCCTCCCGGAGGCTTTCGCCCTCTGCAGGTATACAAAACGTTGGCGGGACCAGACGGAAGACGAAACGTCGCATTGCACAAAATTGCTATCCGCACTTCTGTTAATAGGAAAAATGTCATGATTTCCGCATATATTTTTTTATAAATAGGTCGGTTCACCAACCGTATTTACTTCCACTTGATTCCAAGTCTTCGTTCTCCTTCCCTCTTGCTCTCGCTTCTTCCGCAACGCAATCCTTCTTCCCAGTCCCTTTCTCTTTCCCCTTTCCGCCAACTCACAAGATGTCGGGCGAAACTGAAGACCGCACCAAATGCGCGCAAAACTTTCTCGAGCATAAATTCCCCGCCTGCCGCCTGACCGAGAAGGAATTCGCCTCCATAGTGGCGGACTACATTCCGGCGGGGTTCGTCGCGCGCAACCCTGGGAAGGAGGATAGGGTTAACTTCCTGTCGGAAGGGGAGATTGTCGTTCTGCCGGAACACTTCAAGGTGGGGTTCCGCCTCCCCCTCCTGCCAGAAATGCGACAGGCCTTTCGATACTACGGGGTGGTGCCGGCCCAGCTCAACCCCAATTCCATGACACTGCTGGTGGCCTTCGCCTGCTACATGCGCGCGGAAAGGATCGAATTCAACCTTTCCATCTTCCGCAAGTTGTCCAACTTCCGCGCCAAAGGCGGGGTTGTCATCTTCTCGGGCCAGACAGTGAAGAACAGCGGTCTCGCCAACAAGAACCATGACTGGTCCCAGAGGTTTGTCTTAATCTCGGGGAACTTCGACAGCATACCCCTTTTGCCGGCTCAATACGATGAAGCCACCTACAGGCCTCCGACACTGGCGGGGCGCGAGACCGCCCTTCTCGACTTCTTCGGGACCAAGAACTTCGACGTGAAGTTCTTGCGGTGGGATGTCGACGCCCTCCCACCGGTTTCCGCCGGTGAAGGTACCATTCCGCCCTACCCATTCAATCTTTACTTCAAACTTCTAAGACTAACCTTTTATGGTTTTCGCAGGTGAGCGGGAGATCCCTCTCAACCAACCATTTGATGAGACCAGGGGTTCCGCCACACCACCCCGGCTCTCGCCAAGTCTGCCGCCCTCGCTTGCCGGGATAAGCCCGGCTCTTCCTCCCAGCCGGGTGCCCGGAAGCGGAAGCCCGACGCTCCTCCGGCCGCTTCCAAGAAATCAAAACCGTCCCAGGCGGACAAGGGCAAGTACGTTGCTGAGTCCCCCGCCGAGACCCCATCTGTCGCGGGCACAGCGGGTTCCGTGAGAAATCGTCTTGGGGAAGGGACGTCTGGCTTAGTTGTCAAGACGCGCACCTGGCGCGCCTGAGGCGTCGGCCGCACCGGGTGCAGCCCGCCGCGCCTCAGCACGGCTGAGGCGGGCGATGTGCCCTAGGCGCGCCTGAGACGCGCGTCTTACAGGCTCCCCGGCGCGCCTGGGCATTTCAAGGTGTTTTTTTAAAAAATTTTGAGATAAGCAAAAATATGATCTCAGACGCACCCGAGGCACACTTGGGCACCCAATTTGCTCAACTTAGGCGCCCAATTCGCTGAAATTGGGCGTCTAATTCGCACAATTTCAGTGAATTGGGCGCCCAACTCGCACAATTTCAACGAATTTGGTGCCCAACTCGCACAATTTCACCGAATTGGGCGCCCAACTCGCACAATTTTACCGAATTGGGCGCCCAACTCGCACAATTTCATCGAATTGGGCGCCCAATTAGCACAATTTCCGCGAATTGGGTGCCCAATTCGCTCAATTTTTTTTTCTCCCATTTGTGCGCCTCACGTACCTCAGGCGTGCGCCTGCGCCTTGCGCCTAGGCTCCAGGGGCCCTTTGCGCCTCGGTGCGCCTTGCGCCTTTGATAACTTAGACGTCTAGATCGGGGGATCTAGTAGGCTCTAAGATACTTCCTTGTGTGAAGGTGAAGAGCCGACTCGAAGACCTTTCGTGGAGGAAAAGAGAGAGAGTCAACCGGTCCGGCTAGTGGGTCGGTATAGAAAACAAAAAGAAATTTGAATTTCACCGTCTTTGATCTCGACGTCATGGAGATCTAGTGCTTGTAATTGTAAACCATTATCGTTTCTATTTGAATAAAATTATTTGTAGTTCTTCATTCTGTGTGTGACTTCGTGTTTGTATGTCGCTAGATCTCTGAAAGGTGTGCGTCTCCAAGGAGGAGTTTGTCCACGAGATACAACAAGTGATATCAGAGCAGGTTACTTCAAAAAGGAATTAAAATCCTGAAGTAAGATGGCCAATGCGATTCACGCTTCCCCTGAGGGACAAGGTGTGAGTAGACCTCCACTGTTTATGGAGAGTGATTACAACCACTGGAGAACGCGCATGAAAATTTTCTTGATAACACAGAACATAAACGTGCGAGTCATGATCGAAACGAAATACATTGCACTCACTATCACTGTAGGTGATTAAGTTTTGGAGAAACTGCATGACAAATGGAATGACTCTGATAAACTAAAATGTACTAACAATGTAAAAGCTATGAACTCTCTTTTCTGTGTGTTAGACAAAACTGAATTTAATCGAATTTGCAATTGTAAAACTATGTTTGATATATGACGATTATTAAAGATAACACATGAAGGTACTTCTCAAGTAAATGAGTCAAAGCTGTTTCGACTTGAGTATGAATTTGAACAATTCCGGATGGAGATCGACGAGGTGGATAACATGTACACACGTTTCACGAAAATCGTTAATGCCTCTAGATCTCTCGAAAAGACATTCTCAAATGGAAACTTGGTGCGAAAAATCTTGCGATCACTTCCTCTACGGTTCAATCCAAAAGTGACCGTCATTGCGGAGTCACACAATATCAACACCTTGAAAATTAAAAGCCTCACTGAGAATCTGAAGACCTATAAACTAGAGCTGAAGATACAAAGTGAGTAATATTCAAGGGAGCCAAAGAAGAAAGCTCTAGCACTGAAAGCAGAAGATTCTGATGATGAAGGTGAAGAAAGCTTTTATGTTCGGCAATTCAAAAATTTCTTGAAGGATCCCAAGAGGCAAGAGAAGTTTAAAAGTTTTATGAAGAAAGATGTAGGAGAGAAGAGGAGATGGACCAAACTATCAAACGGGGTCAGAGAGTGACGAAGAAAAGCCTATTCATGAGTGCTTTCACTATCACAAGTCTGGGCATATGAAAAGAGACCGCCCGAGAAAGGGACGTCTAGATCGGGGGATCTAGTAGACTTCAAGATACATCCTTGTGTGAAGGTGAAGTGTCGGTTCGAAGACCTTTCCTGGAGTGAAAGCGAGAGAGCCAACTGGCCCGGGTAGTGGGTCGGTATAGAAAACAAAAAGAAATTTGAATTTCACCGCCTCCAATCCACGGCGTCATGGAGATCTAGTGCTTGTAATTATAAACCACTATCGTTTCTATTTGAATAAAATTATTTATTGTTCTTCATTCTGTGTGTGACTTTGTGGTTGTATGCCGGTAGATCTCTGAAGGGTGTGTGCGTCTCCAAGGAGGAGTTTGCCCAAGATAACGAGGACTATGACCTACCGCCGCGCGCTAGAAAGCTAGCGCCCCGCGGTAGCATCCAGAAATAGTTTTCCTAGGTAAAATTATTTGATTTTTTTAATTAAAGCTTAAAACCTTATTCACGCCCCTAAGGTTGGCCACGAGATCCAACAGACAAGTGCAAACCTACTGCTAAGAAGTCCTGAAGGGGCCACTCCGCACGATCCTGCAAAATCCGGATGTTGGAACCAAAAACCGGCCCCAACGAGAGTTCGGATCCTAGGGTGTAGTCGACACCTACTTCTCTCAAGCCCAGACCCCTGACCAGCCACAAAGAACAAAAGAACTAACCCTAGGCTACAGCACGGAGGTCACTCCACTAACCCGGAAGATCTCAGAGCACTTCCCCTACTTAGCCAAGTGCTGAGCTAAGGATACATCAGAAAGCGCTGTAAGACTTCAGGAAATGAGAAAGCTTGCCTTCTGAGGTACCATGTGGGTCTATTTATAGATTTCCAATATCTGCTCTGCCAACAGCGTAAATCCGTTGTTCAAAAAGGCTATATACAGCCCAAAATTGTTTGTTAACAGTCAAACTGCGCTGTTCTAAAGAGCTAAATGCAGACCTCTAAGGGCATTCAGGTAAATTTATCTCTGGACCCTACTATGACGTTGAGTGGAGAAGCATCACTCAACGCCAGGGACTGCGGCATTGAGTGGAGAAGCATCACTCAACGTCAAGAACTCCGGCGTTGAGTGGAGAAGCATCACTCAACGCCAGGAACTACAACATTGAGTGGAGAAGCATCACTCAACGTCAATAACTACGATGTTGAGTGGAGAAGCATCACTCAACGCCAAGAACCTGAAGGCTTCCCGCAAGCCCTGGCGCAAACCTTCCTGCAAGCCCTGGGTGAGAACCCTTCCGCTTCAAGGGACTAGGGAGTTGAGTGAAGAAGCATCACTCAACGCCAACTCTGGGGGCTAAGGCGGTGAGTGGAGAAGCATCATTCAATGCCAAAGACTAAGACGTTGAGTAGAAAAACATCACTCAACGCCAACTCTGCGGGCTAAGGCGTTGAGTGGAGAAGTATCACTCAACGCCAAGGAATAAAGTGTTGAGTGAAAAAGAATCACTCAACGCCAACTCTGCGGGCTAAGACATTGTGTGGAGAAGCATCACTCAATGCCAAAGACGAAGACGTTGAGTGGAAAAACATCACTCAACGCCAACTCTGCGGGCTAAGACGTTGCGTAAAGAAGCATCACTCAACGTCAAGGACTAAGGGCTAAGACGTTGAGTGGAGAAGCATAACTCAACGCCAGGGACTAGGGGCTAAGGCGTTGAGTGTAGAAACATCACTCAACTCCAGGGACTAGGGGCTAAGGCGTTGAGTGGAGAAACACCACTCAACGCCAGAGACTAGGGCGTTGAGTGAAGAAGCATCGCTCAACGCCAGCCCTGAGGGTCTCCCGCAAGCCCTGGGCGGGAACCCTTCCGCCTGCACTACTCGCCTGACCCGGTTAACTTAAAGTCTACTCAAATCCGGGGTCCTAGGCCTTTGGGTCTCACTCAGCGAATATGAGGTTATACACAATCCCCGCTATTTGCGAGCTAATTTTACGCTCAGAAAGAAACATCCAGCCCCCAGTATTCGATGAGTGTTTGCTGACCTGAAAGAGAATCTTTTGCGGGCCCTACCACGACCTTATATAAATATATGCCAGGACCTGTCTCCAAGACTTCATTCCTCTTGCTGCAGCTTATCTCCTGAGCTCTCGCATTGCCGTGAAGATGTATGCCAAGCGAGGCGCGAAATAACTCTCACAGGAAACCCAAAATCATCTCGCCGCCGCTCAGGAAAGGGCCCTCGCCAATTGCGCTGGGTTCGCGCCCTGGCTCATGGGCAAGAGACCGGCTGACTCCGCCTACCGCCAAAAAAAGGCCAAGTCCGTCCGGCGGAAACGTTCCAAGGGTGAACCGGCTTCGCCGACTCCAACCCCGACCCGCGAGAACCCTCCTCCTCTGGGGGAAATATCTTTTCTTCCTTCGGATCTTGACGCGAAACCCCCCAAAGCGGGCTCGTCGAACTGATTTGTTATCCTTGTCGCAGGTGACGGTCCCGGAAGGTGTCGTCGGCGATCCTCCAGCGAATGCTGAGTCGGTCCGGCCTGATGACAAAAATCTTCAGATGGTCTTGGAGGTGGTCCCTACGGAACTCCCAGCCGAGCCCTCGATTGCTCCCTGTAATCTTCTTGTTTTGGTTTTCGCTTCTATCTGGCTTATGCATTCCTTCGCTCACTTGTTATACCGCAGGCACTACCCAGGGCATCATCCACCAGAGCCCCAGGACTCCCGCTGCCAAGAGACCTGTCATTCCAAAGCCTGATCCTCCCCTCTCGCCCCAGAGGGTCACTAGTAAACATCCTGCTCCCGCGCCAGGTTCCCGCCCTTCTGCCGAGGAAGGAGTTGTCCCCCCGCCTCCGGCCGAGACCAATATGCTGGAGCGGACCTCACACCCCACCAGGACGGGGAAAACCACGCCTCCCGCATTTTGGAAAGCCTTTCGAAGGGCGGCCTGAGATCTCTCGCCGACCTTCAGGTGAGCCAAAACTTGATTTTCTTTTCCACCTTGTCGACCCTGACATTGTCCCGCCCCAGGTCCTAGGGAGGCTGCGGAATCACCCGGTGCAGACGAAGAGGTGATCTCGCCACCTCCTTCCCCCAGCGAAATGTTGAGATTTCTTGAAGCCTCCAGAGATGTCGAGGATGAGAGGGAGAGGGTGGCGGGATTCCTATCCAAGCTGGTCTGGATGGGGCGAGAAGACTCCCAGCAGGCGAGTGCCTTCCAAGCTAGGATGGAGTGGTGATTAGCTGTGATTGAGCAGGACTACGCCCATCTCCTTGGCGAGACGGATCGCCTGAGAGGTGGGAGCGAGGAGACTTCCCCCGGGAGGCATATCACACGAGCCCGGGACCAACTAAGCCTAGTCCACCAGGAGCTTACAACGGTGACGGCTTACAACTACCCGCGAGTGCCCCCGTGGTCAGGGAGGCGAGGTCGGGGTCGCTGGCGGTGGGAACAATACTAAGTCCCGAGGGTTCTCGCCTCTTCTTCCCCTAACCCCCAGCCTTCCCTTCCCGCATGTACCCGTCTCGTGCTTGTAATAAACATTTGATATTTTATTAAATTAATAATTTTATTATGCCTCTCGCCCGGCGAGAGGCCTACTGCTTTTTAATCTCATTTTTTCATGTCATTCTAGTTCACGCCCCACTTCTCTCTATATATTTGTTTTGCTCTTACACTGGGACCCCCTCCCGGAGGCTTTCGCCCTCTGCAGGTATACAAAACGTTGGCGGGACCAGACGGAAGACGAAACGTCGCATTGCACAAAATTGCTATCCGCACTTCCGTTAATAGGAAAAATGTCATGATTTCCGCATATATTTTTTTATAAATAGGTCGGTTCACCAACCGTATTTACTTCCACTTGATTCCAAGTCTTCGTTCTCCTTCCCTCTTGCTCTCGCTTCTTCCGCAACGCAATCCTTCTTGCCAGTCCCTTTCTCTTTCCCCTTTCCGCCAACTCACAAGATGTCGGGCGAAACCGAAGACCGCACCAAATGCGCGCAAAACTTTCTCGAGCATAAATTCCCCGCCTGCCGCCTGACCGAGAAGGAATTCGCCTCCATAGTGGCGGACTACATTCCGGCGGGGTTCGTCGCGCGCAACCCTGGGAAGGAGGATAGGGTTAACTTCCTGCCGGAAGGGGAGATTGTCGTTCTGCCGGAACACTTCAAGGTGGGGTTCCGCCTCCCCCTCCGGCCAGAAATGCGACAGGCCTTTCGATACTACGGGGTGGTGCCGGCCCAGCTCAACCCCAATTCCATGACACTGCTGGTGGCCTTCGCCTGCTACATGCGCGCGAAAAGGATCGAATTCAACCTTTCCATCTTCCGCAAGTTGTCCAACTTCCGCGCCAAAGGAGGGGTTGTCATCTTCTCGGGCCAGACAGTGAAGAACAGCGGTCTCGCCAACAAGAACCATGACTGATCCCAGAGGTTTGTCTTAGTCTCGGGGAACTTCGACAGCATACCCCTTTTGCCGGCTCAATACGATGAAGCCACCTACAGGCCTCCGACACTGGCGGGGCGCGAGACCGCCCTTCTCGACTTCTTCGGGACCAAGAACTTCGACGTGAAGTTCTTGCGGTGGGATGTCGACGCCCTCCCACCGGTTTCCGCCGGTGAAGGTACCATTCCGCCCTACCCATTCAATCTTTACTTCAAACTTCTAAGACTAACCTTTTATGGTTTTCGCAGGTGAGCGGGAGATCCCTCTCAACCAACCATTTGATGAGACCAGGGGTTCCGCCACCACCCCGGCTCTCGCCAAGTCTGCCGCCCTCGCTTGCCGGGATAAGCCCGGCTCTTCCTTCCAGCCGGGTGCCCGGAAGCGGAAGCCCGACGCTCCTCCGGCCGCTTCCAAGAAATCAAAACCGTCCCAGGCGGACAAGGGCAAGTACGTTGCTGAGTCCCCTGCCGAGACCCCATCTGTCGCGGGCACAGCGGGTGTCGTTGAGTTGGCCACCGAGACTCCCGCCGAAACCTCCACCAAGCCGATGTCGAAAGGGCATCGGAACTTTGGCCTCGACGAGAAGTTCGTAGATGAAGAGGACCGGTACCTACTCCGGTGGGACCCCGAAGCCAACCGGGTCTCGATCTCGTCGCTCTTCCCCTCCTGGATGGAGCAGACACGAACACTGGCGAAGCCTTCGCGCTGGGCTTCGGGCTTTACAACCGGGTAGTCACTACTGTATATGACCGGGAGACTACCCGGGCTCTCTCCTATGACTCCGTTCGAGCCCAGATGCGCGCGTTAGAGCTCGTGCACATGACTGCGCGCCGCAGTATCAGCATCGAGCGCAACCTTGTCGAGGCGCTCAAATCAAGGGATGTCGCCGTTGCTGAGGGCGTCACCCTAAAGGCCGACCTGGAGGCCTCACGGCAGCTTCTCGCCCTCCGCCCATTGATTGAGGTATATAAATATTCAAAAAACTCTCGCTTGTTGCAATTTCCTGTTAGTTCTAACCCCAAATTTCTCGTAGGATTCCGCCCAGGCCCAGCTATTGCGCGCGCGGGAGGCTTCTCTCTGGTGCGAGATCGCTCTGCTGAAGGCAGAACTCAAAAAAGTGCAGGAAGCCAACGCACCGGTCCCGCCGCCGCCCGCCGAGAAGGTCCTGCGTCATCAATACTCTCACTACGAAATAGAGGTAATGATGCACGAAAACGCCCAGGCGGCCTCCAGGACCGTGATCCAGAAACTGCGGTCGTCGAGGTTCCTGAACGAGGGCGGCGAGACGCTTACGGCACGCGGGATCCTTCCCTGGCTGTACGAGCTCATCCCAAAGCTTGGGGGAGGACGACTCCCCAGGTGAGGATGACGAGATAATCCTCGGCGAGAGAGACATGTCCACTGACGAATCAGCCAGCGAGACGTCCGACGACTCCCCCTGAAGAGCTTCCGCATTTTCATTTTTAACATATTATTTTTGCTTTCATGAATCTGTAAGGGGCGAGATCCCTCAAACAAGATGTAACAATTTTGACATGATACGAAAAGATCTGTCTTTTTACCGAAATGGCTATTGTTTTTCATGCTTTTCTCTGCATCTCACGTTTTAATATCTGTGTATGAATTCGCGCCTTTGCGTAAGACTTAGGCTCTTAGGTGATGACCGCCACCCGTTCGAAGAATAGACTAAGTAAAGTCTGCTGAGAGATACGTGCCGAGAGCCCTGCCGAGAGGGACATGCCGAGAGCCCTGTCGAGAGGGACATGCCGAGAGCCCTGCCGAGAGGGACCGCCGAGATGGAGCTACTTTTCCTTATCTCTACTTAGGATTAGTGCCAACTATTGTAGAACCTGTTGGCGAAGCACTTCGTAATGCTCGTCTTGGGCCTAACTTTCTCGTCAGCTAGGCGAGAGTCTGACAACGAGAACGGCTCCAGATCTAATTATTCCAAACATCCTGCATCTTGCCACCGAGCGGGTCTTCGAACCTGCAAACCTTTTTTCCTTTCCCCCCAAGCGAGTCTACAACTCTGCCAGCTAGTGAGAGCCTGACATCGGGTCTACTCCGGGACGAGTGCACCTTCCAACCCTGCCAGCTAATGGGAGCCTGGACAGCGAGATCCTCTCGGGGTTTTTCAAAATCACAACCCTTTTCTTTCCTTTTTGTTGGGTCTAGCGTTCCTTCACTTGATCCGTGACGCTCTGCTACTTATTTAAGAAATTAAGTAACACCCTTTCCAACAGTCCGAGCTTTTGGAACAGTTGGGTATGCACTTGATCCTATATTTGGTATCAAAGGAGGTCACGGGTTCAAGACCGGGGGGCTATTAAATCCCGATTTTTCCCTTCTACCTGTGTGGGTCCGGCAGGTCAGGCAACCGTGGACATGTGGTAACCCCACCTCTGAGACAAGTGGGCCATGTGGTAACCCCACCTCTGAGCCAAGTGGGCCATGTGGTAACCCCACCTCTGAGCCAAGTGGGCCATGTGGTAACCCCACCTATGAGCCGACAGGTTGTGTTGGACGCCAGGGGGGGGGATTGTTGGGTCCGGCGTTCCTTCACATGATCCGTGACGCTCTGCTACTTATTTAAGAAATTAAGTAGCACCCTTTCCAACAGTCCGGGATTTTGGAACAATTGAGTACGCGCTTGATCCTACACTTTCCCCCCAAGCGAGCATACGACCCTGCCAGCTAGTGAGAGCCTGACAGCGGGTCTACTCGGGGCCGAGTGCGCACTCCAGCCCTGTCAGCTAATGGGAGCCTGCACAGCGGGATCCTCTCGGGGTCTTCCGTTACCCCCCAAGCGATCCTACGGCCCTGCCAGCTAATGAGAGCCTGACAGCGGGTCTACTCGGGGCCGAGTGCGCCTTCCAGCTCTGCCAGGTAATGGGAGCCTGGACAGCGGGATCCTTTCGGGGTCTTCCCTTGCCCCCCAAGCGAGCCTACGACCTTGCCAGCTAGTGAGAGCCTGACCCTCTACTCGGGGCCGAGTGCGCCTTCTAGCCCTGCCAGCTAATGGGAGTCTGGACAGCGGGATCCTCTCGGGGTCTTTCAAAATCACAACCATTTTCTTTCCTTTCCCCCCAAGCGGGCCTACGACCATGCCAGCTAGTTAGAGCCTGACAGCGGGTCTACTCGGGACCGAGTGCGCCTTCCAGTCCCGTCAGCTAATGGGAGCCTGAACAGCGGGATCCTTTTGGGGTCTTCCCTTATCCCCAAGCGAGTCTACGACCCTGTCAGCTAGGGAGAGCCTGACAACGGGTCTACTCGTGGCCGAGTGCGCCTTCCAGCACTGCCAGCTAATGGGAGCCTGGACAGCGAGATCCTCTCGGGGTCTTTCAAAATCACAATCCTTTTCTTTCCTTTCCCCCCAAGCGAGCCTACGGGCTTGCCAGTTAGTGAGAGTCTGACAGCGGGTCTACTCGGGGCCGAGTGCGCCTTCCAGCCCAGTCAGCTAATGGGAGCCTGGACATCGGGATCCTCTCGGGGTCTTCCCATTCCCCCAAGCGAGCCTACGACCCTGCCAGCTAGTGAGAGCCTGACAGCGAGTGTACTCTGGGTCGAATACGCCTTCCAGGCCTACCAGCTAATGGGAGCCTGGACAGCGGGATCCTCTTGGGGTCTTTCAAAATCACAACCCTTTTTGCCATTTTCAAAAGAAACAAACATGAGATAGTTCAATGAATTTATTATAATAGAATTTACAATCATACCCCCCAACTATGGGTAGAAACGCTTCAGATCGTCGCCACTCCAAGTATGCCTAAGGATCACCCCCTTCACATTCTGGAGATGGTAGCCTCCCGACCCCAGAGCCTTTTCAACTATGTAGGGACCCTCCCAGTTAGGATTGAGCTTTCCTGACAAGGAACTGACCCTAGGCAACATCACGGAGGTCCCTCCACTAACCCGGAAGATTTCAGAGCGCTTCCCCTCCTTAGCCAAGTGCCGAGCTAAGCATAACTCAAAAAAGCGTTGCAAGACTTCAGAAAATGAGAAAGCTTGCCTTCTGAGGTACCATGTGGGTCTATTTATAGATTTCCAATATCTGGTCTGCCAACAACGTAAATCCGCTGTTCAAAAAGGCTATATGCAGCCCAAAATGGTTTCTTAACAGTCAAACTCCGCTGTTCTAAAGAGCTAAATACATACCTCTAAGGGCATCCAGGTAAATTTATCTCTGGACCCTATTATGGCATTGAGTGGAGCAGCATCACTCAATGTCAGGGACTGCGGCATTGAGTGAAGAAGCATCACTCAACGCCAAGAACTACGACATTGAGTGGAGAAGCATCACTTAACGCCAGGAACTACGACGTTGAGTGGAGAAGCATCACTCAACGCCAAGAACTACGGCGTTGAGTGGAGAAGCATCACTCAACGCCAAGAACCTGAAGGCTTCCCGCAAGCCCTGCGCAAACCTTCCCGCAAGCCTTGGGCGGGAACCTTTTCGCTTCAAGGGACTAGGGCGTTGAGTGGAGAAGCATCACTCAACGCCAACTCTGCGGGCTAAGGCATTGAGTGGAGAAGCATCATTCAATGCCAATGACTAAGATGTTGAGTGGAAAAGCATCACTCAAGGCCAACTCTGCGGGCTAAGACGTTGAGTGGAGAAGCATCACTCAACGCCAAGGACTAAGGCGTTGAGTGGAAAAACATCACTCAACGCCAACTCTGCGGGCTAAGGCGTTGAGTGGAGAAGCATCACTCAACGCCAGAGACTAAGGGCTAAGGCGTTGAGTGGAGAAGCATCACTCAACGCCAGGGACTAGGGGATAAGGCGTTGAGTGGAGAAGCATCACTCAACGTCAGGGACTAGGGACTAAAGCGTTGAGTGAAGAAGCATCACTCAACGCTAGAGAATAGGACGTTGAGTGGAGAAGCATCGCTCAACGCCAGCCCTGAGGGTCTCCCGTTGGATCGGGCGCAAACCCTCCCACAAGTCCTGGGCAGGAACCCTTCCGCCTGCACTACTCGTCTGACCCGATTAGTTTAAAGCCTACTCAAATCCGGGGTCCTAGGCCTTTGGGTCTCACTCAGCGAATATGAGGTTGTACACCGGAGGTGCCAGGAAGGCTAGATAAATGGGTGGTGGAGCTATGAGAGCTTGATATTCAGTTCTTAATGAGACTCGTCATCAAATCTCAAGTCCTGGCAGACTTTGTAATGGAATGCACAATCCTACCAGAGGATGCGCCCATCTCTGATAGCATGGCTCCCGCGCGGTGGATTTTATACGTCGATGAGGCATCAGGAGCTGATGGGGTAGGTGCAGGCCCGCTGCTAAGAAGTCTCGAAGCGTTCACTCTCAAGTATGGGCTCAGGTTGAAGTTCCCAGCCACTAAAAACATCGCGGAGTACGAGGCCTTAATCGCAGGCCCTTTGCCTGGCCATCGACTGCGGAGCGAAAAGCTTGACCATCAACACCGACTCTCAGCTAGTGGTCTCACAGGTCGAGGGGGACTACGAAGAAAAGATGAGCAGCTTTTGCAATACCTTCAGCTGGCGAGATCTCTCCTCGGGAAATTCAAGTCTAACTAGATCCTCCACATTCCTCGGGAGCAAAACACTAGAGCTGATGCTCTATCCAAACTCACCAACTTCCCCGCGAGGTACTCGTCCTGGTGCCTCCGAGTCGAGGACCTGCTCACTCCCGACATCACCGGCCCGTGGGAAATCGCAACCATAACAGGAGGGGAACCATGCTAGATGGATCCTATCATTGCTTACTAGGAGAGCGGACAACTACTTGCGGACACAGTGGAGGCCCGACGCCTACAAATCCGCGCCGTATCATTCTCCATCATCGTCGACAAGCTCTACAAGCGCTCTATCTATGGGCCTTACTTGGAGTGTTTACGCTCATCCGAGGCAGACGATGCTCTAAGGGAGGCTCACGAAGGCATATGTGGGGAGTAACTAGGAGGCAAGACTTTGGTACTAAAAGTCCTATGTCAAGGACTCTATTGGCCCATACTAAAGGACGTGCTTGGCTTTGCTCGAAAGTGCCAAAGCTGTCAGCTTTGTAACGGCCCTTGTCCGTCACAGAGGAACAGTATATAATATAAATTTGCTTATTTGAAAAGCCAACCAACATCTTATATTTCTAGGCCACAATAGTATTGAAATAACATTGCAAAAAAAACTCGTATTCCATAATTTACATATAATTACATGTCCACAATAAAAGTATACGATAGTTTCATAATTTACAACTAATAATTAAAAGTCTTTCTTAGCAAGCAGACAAAGTTTAGCACTGAAACAACTCTTTCGAGTGTTGGCCACTTCAAAAATGCCTACTAGTCGTTTATAGCACGCTCGATGGAGTTCCAGCTTACTCTGATTTTCGTTTAGTATCTAAAAATTTTATAATGAAAGGATTAGTATCTAAATAAAAGACTAAGCAAGGAATTACTTCTTTATAACTATATGTAAATAAAAGTGATATAGCAAATGTGCACATGTATCTATATGAAAGCAATAAATGGAGTTAGCCATTTTCATTTCTTCCCATAGTATGGATATCTTTAGATTTTTTTGGTTCTTATCATAAAATAGTTGTTATTAGCATAGTTAAGGGTTACTGCATTTCAGTACACTTTGTTGGTCGAACTTAGTGCGCACAACTCGCTTAAGACCTATAAGGCCCAACTAAGTTGACTCATATATGTTATCCCGTGCGCACAACTCGCTTAAGGTCGATTAAAGACCCAACTGGACTTATATCATTCTACAGATACCCTTAACACAATTTCATCAATGCATTTCTTAAAACATTCCATTTAATTATTTCCAGATGGAGTGGGCTAAAAAATTAAGAAGATGATATAAAATTTAAACTATTGTAAAGAAAAAACCCTCACCACAACTTTCTCCTTGTTTTTGACATTTCATGGATCATCACCTCGTCGATCAGGCGACACCAACCTTTTGTATAATTGTTAGCAGTTAATAATCATATGTCTATATAAGGAGTAACGTCTTTATGTAAGGAACATTCTTCCAAATAAAGTGTTTATACTTATTTCAGCAATAACTCCTAACACGATTCTCACGCAAGCTTAATTACATAAATAGTCATACAATATGAATTTAGGAATAACTCTTTTCTACAATAATCTCCAAATAACAACATGCTTGTTAGTAATACTTTTAAATCCCTAAGAAAATCAAACCATCATGCCAGTGTAAAATTTTGTACATCAATCTTTCATCAAATTTAACATACATAACATTCATTTAGGGCATAAATCCAACACAACATGTATATCTTTACTTGATTTTTTATATCATAAAATTAACATCTCACCTCTCCTATATTTAAATTTCAAAGTAAAGTAAATCCCACAATTTCTTCGAATGTATGAAATTAAAATCAGCAAGCTCTCTAGATTTCTACATTAATAACTTAATTTTCAAATTCAAATAATACCAAGCTTAATTCCCCCAAGAACCCTAATTTTGTTTAGAATATAAATCTAGAAATTATTTGTCTAAAATCAGCATGCATGTAAGGTAAACATCATTATTGCACTACAATCATAATCTTTTGCATGCCCTAAATCCCAAGTGTTTCAAAATTTCCAAACTTAGAATTCAATTTCACAAGTGAACAAAGCGAAATAAGAACAATATACTTACATCGAAGAAGAGATGAAAAAACTTGAGGTGTCTTTGCTCCGTTTAGGCTTTGAATCTCACGGAGAACTAGGGGAAGAGAAGGGCTAGCTTCTCCCCCAAAACTGAAGCCGAGAGTTTCCGCCCGGCGTCGAAATCGGAGAGACGTTCCCCAAATCTGAAGCCAAGAGGTTTCCATCCAGCGTCGGGATCGAAGGAGTAGGACCGAAGAAGTGCGGCTGAACTCGGCTTCCGCCTACCCTAGGCGCGAGTGCGATGCGGGAGAAATCATTCTCGGAATTCACCTCTCTCGGGATTTTAAGTATCCACTGCTTAAAATCATCGGTCTACTCTGCAAACTCCACGCCTAAACGCACCGCCTAAGTCTCCATCGTTTAATTAAAACCTTATTGAAATCTTAAATGTTTGATTTGAGTAAATCGTCTACATAAAATTACTAATGGCACACCCATTAACACTGATATTTTTTAAATTCTGCCTAAAATTTAAATAACAAAATTTAAGTAGATATTCTACATAATAATTTTTCATATACTTCAATTAACGTTGGGGGGGGGGGGGTAGTTTAAAATTCTATTGTCTATAAATTTTCTTTGGTTCATCATGCAACGACATTTGGGCGTCACAAGCTTCATTCCACATCAACACCCGGTCGACCTCATCCCGCTCCGGAGTGCGCGACCCTTCACGCAGTTAGGGATCGATTTACTCGGCCCCTTCCTGCCAGCCTCCGGGTAGAGGAAGTTCATCATCTTGTCCGTCGACTACTCCAAATAGGACGAAGCAAAGCCACTGGACATAATCACTGAAGAGAACGCCAAGCGATTCGTTTGGAGAAATATCGTCTGCCGCTTCGGCATTCTGACAACCATCGTTGCCGATAATTGGACACAATTTACGGTGAAGGACTTCACCAAAATGTGCGAGGACCTGAAGATATAACTCCACCAACCAACGGGCAAACAGAGATCACCAACCACACCATCCTTAAAGGTTTGAAGACTCGCCTCCAAGAGGCCGGGGGGAAGTTGGTGGACGCTCTCCCCAACGTCTTATGGTCCTACAGGACAACGAAAAGAACCCTGACCGCAGAGACGCCCTTCAACCTTTGCTATGGGTCAAAGGCGGTTATACCAGTGGACATCGGCATCCCAAGCCCCATTGTCCAAAATTTCGACCCAACGGAGAATGAAGCACTCCTTCGAGAAAACGTGAACTTAGTCCAGGAAGTCCAGAACAAATCAGCTCAAAGGATTGCCGCATATCAGAGTCGAATGACTCTCTTCTACGATCGGAGAGTGAAGCAGAGACTCATCGAAACCGGAGACCTTGTCCTTCGTAACCTCGAGGCGGCGGGAAAGGGACCCCAAAAGAACAAGCTCACCCCAACATGGGAAGAGCACTTCATCTTCACTGCGGTAGTAAAACCCGAGACCTCCAAGCTAAGGGCTCCGGATGGGAAGTCGCTCCTCCAGAGTTGGAATGCACAGAACTTGCGTCGGTTCTACCAATGACCGAAGTCCCCTACAATGGAAAAACGCAAAACCGGGCTCCTGCACTCATGTATCTTCCCTTTTCCATCGGCAAAATTGGCCCACTAAATAAGCAAGCCCCGTGTCCCCCTAATACTAAGGCGAGTGAACAAAAGTCCTTCTGCACCTCTTATGCGAGATGGACGAAAATCCTTTTGTACCTCCCAGGCGAGATGGACAAAGTTCCTTCTGCACCTTCACTTGGATGGACCCCAGTCCTCCTGAGGCGCGAACGAACAAAGGTTCTTCGTCACCTCCACTTGGACGGACTCAGATTCTCCTGAGGTGCGAACAAACAAAGATTATTTGCCACCTCCACCTAGACGGACCCCGATCCTCCTGAGGCACAAACGAACAAAGGATCTTCGTCACCTCCACATGGACGGACCCCGGTCCTTCTGAGGAACGAACAAAGGTTTTCACCATCTCCACCTAAACGACCCCGGTCCTTGTAAGACACGAAGGATCAAAGGTTCTTCGTCACCTCCACCTGAGCGGATCCCGGTCCTCCTGAGGTGCGAACAAACAAAAGTTCTTCGACACCTCCACCTGGACGGACCCCGGTCCTCCTGAGGCGCGAACAAATAAAGGTTCTTCGCCACCTCCACCTGGATAAATCTCAGTCCTCCTGAGGCATGAACGAACAAATGTTCTTTGCCACCTCCACCCGGACGGACCCCGGTCCTCCTGAGACGTGAACGAACAGAGATTCCTCGTCATCTCCGATATAATGGATTTTGAGTCCTCTCGAAACCCAACAAGGGCCCTTAAACTCACAGAAGCACGCTATGACCAAAGCAATGCGCACGACAGCGACTGCTGATCACTCGTCTAATATCAACTATAGGATATTCACCTCACAAAACTGACACCGAGTCATGTCGAGACACCAATGATGCCGCAAAGAGCCTCTAACAACAAGTAATTCGCTAAGCAAAGAATCACGACCCCAAGAAAAAAGTTAATGTAAAACATTTCGGGCCCGTTGCTTCATTGATCACGGCCCACGGAAATTTGGGGACATTTGATGGGGTTCCCCCAAAATTTTCTAAGTCAAACAGGAAAGATTTCGACAAGGACATGGAGGCGAACTAATCTGGTCGCCCGCTGCAGGCAATGTGGGACTAATCCAACCACGGGATGGCGGGGATATTCCGCCACACGGGGGGCCCACCGGGGTCAACACCCAGACCTGGAACGCGATGGGGAAGCCCAAATATGCGGTCCCACACACACCCAATCCCGCTGGACCTTGGTCCTCAACATCGAGCAAGCCGCACAAACCAAGACGAGCTCGCCTAAAAGGCCCCAAAACACCCTGAAATGGGAGCGAAGCCAAGCGTGCATGCACGCACAAGCCCGCATGGGAGGTGCACGTGCACGGGCAATGCCCCCATGCGCTGGTGGACAACCCACGCGAGGGCGAACAACCCAAGCACACTCGTACAACCTTCGCGCGCGCGAGAACGACCCTTACGTACGCTCGCGGGCGGCTGACCCACACGCGTGTGCGGCCACGCGCGACCCGCACATGCACGTGTGTGCACTGGCAGTCGACGATGCCACCAGCCACCTCAGCTTCCTTCAGCCTCCGTTGGCCACCGCCAGCCGCCGCCATCACCGGGCACCCTGCCCGAGATGCCCAAACTTCCCGGGGGGCACGCCCGTCTTTTCATGAAAATTACCAATCCAGGTGACCAGAATAGAGCGACTTCATTCGCTAATTCAGGATGTAGCCCGACGCAATTACCAACACATCCCTGCATAAAACTATAAAAGGGCACCCATGACTTCATTTGAAGACAAGTAACTCAAGAGATTAGAGATAGCTCTGAGATTTTCCGGCGAGAATGTGGAACTTAGATCGTTTCTCCGCTTGAAACTCGCTCTGCTCCCTCTAGCGTGCATAGTGTCTGACGGTCACTTGGACACTTTTATGAGCTCGAAAGAAGGCACTGGAAAGCGCTCCCGCAGATGCTCGTGCGAAGACACTCCAAAGCTTCAAGGACTTGACCGTTTTCTCCACGAGGGTGCTCTCATCCAAACTCTGTGGACTTGGTTTATTTTTCGCTCTTTCTGCATTCAAAACTTGTAACGGAGAGGTGACCTGTCACCCTCCGAAGAGACTCCCAATACTTGTAACTCAAAAGTAAATAGTGGATTTTGGCCCAGCACAGATCCAACCACGTAGTTTTTTACCCTTCTCGAGTTTTTCACGGTAAAGAAAATTTCATGTCAATGCTGCTGGATTTTCATTGACTGATTGCGTGTCCGGTCCTCTTTCAAGCTAAGGTGGCCCGATTCTCTGGACCCGAGGAAAATTGGGTGACCCGCAACAATACTGAATCTTATATACATTTCTGCAACACTTTCTTCAGTTTTCCTATTGAAGTTCTCATATTGAGAAATGAAAAAGGATCTTTTGTCCTTCTTTAAATCAGAACTTCCTTCCATAATTCTAGATAGAAATTCCCAGATCTCCTTGATTGAATGGCAGTCAGAAACTTTTTGAAATACTTCATCTTCCATGATAGATACAAAAATGTTCATGACCATGACATCACAGTCTTTTGTTTTCTTCTCATCTTCTATCCATTCAGGTCTAGGAGCAATTTCTTGGCTGGTATTTCCACCGGTATTGCATTGAGGGTCATGTAAGGATTGAATTAAAGAAATCTTCATCAATACAGTTCATATACGACTTAATCCTAGCTTTCTAGAGTATAAACTTTTTCAGGATACACAATGGAGGTCTTGTGGATACAAATCCTCTAAAATTATTTGAACTCAATTTTCAAAATAGGTTTATATACTAGTAATTATAAAATTATAACTGTTCAAATTTTTATGATCAAGGTGTTGGACTTTTCAGATCAATCTCGTTCTGCTACCAATTGAAAGTGAACAGTTAAACCTATGAGAATTCTCTAGAAAGGTGGATGAATCAATAATTAAAAAATATTTATCAAACTATTAACGAGATCGGGTAAACTTTAAACGCATCCACAAAAACACAACCACAATTAAGTCATCACATCAAAAGTAAATGCAGGAAATAAAAAAAAAAGCATAAAAAAGTCACAGAACAAATGAACACAAGAGCTATAGTGGTTTCCCAAAATCTGGATACATCTACTCTTTTACCCCGTTGATAGGAATCTACTATCTCAGTGCCTGAATCTTTTGATAAGAATACTCTTAGAACCAGTGCTCAACTCTTTTGATAAGAAGACTCTAAGAATCACACAATATGATTTTTGATAAGGTGATCTAACCAACAACTAAATCCTATCAAGAGGGATTCTAAAAACTTCTTTCACAAATAAATAAGTGAAAAGAGAAAGAAAAAAATGAGGATAAGATGTAGAAATTGTCTTCTAATGTGAATCCTCCATCAGCAATATCTTTGAGGATTCCTTGGCACTTAAATGGATTGGATCTTCGGAAATTGATTAATCTTTGATGAAGAAGAAACAAGGATTGTATGCTCTGATCCACTTCTAAAAAATTTTGTATGTGAGAGGAGGAAGAAGAAGAATTGCAGTTTGTGAGAATGTGCTTCGTTACTTCTGTGTGTTCTTCATTTGAAATCCAAGCATATATTTTTCTATACCATTTCAAAATGTTTCCTCTAGATGATTGTCTTCAAAAGGAAGAGAATAATAAATGTTAAAATCTTTCTAAAAGAGTTTTTAATAATTTCGTCCATCTCTTCAAATTTCTTCCAAATATTTCTTCAAAAATTCTGTAGAAATTTCTTCCCATAAATATTTGTCTAATAGCTCTAATAAAACACAACACTCAAGCCTTTATCCCACTACAGTGGGGTCGGCTATATGGATCCTTTATCACCATTGTGCTCTATCTTTAGTCATAATCTCACTAATGCCTAAGTACATCATGTCTTTCTTTATAGTTTCATTCCAAGTCTTTATTGGTCAACCCCTCCCTCGTTTAACATGCCTAGTAACTAGACTCCCATAACGCCTAACAGGTGCCTCTAATGGTCTCTTGTGTACGTGTCCAAACCATCTTAGTCGAGCTTCTCGCATCTTCTCTGCAATTGGTGCTACTCTTGTCTTATCCATGATACATTCATTCCTAATTTTATCTAGTCTCGTGTGTCTACACATCCAACTAAGCATTCTTATCTCCGCAACTCCCATTTTTTGCTCTTGTACACAATTCACTACCCAACAGTCGGAACCATAGAGCATCATTAGTCTAATTGCAGCACAGTAAAACTCACCTTCAAGTTTTAATGGTACTTTACCATCACATAAGATCCCCGATGCGCCTCTTCACTTCAACAAACCCGCTTGAATTTTATGTGTTACATCTTTACCAATACTTCCATGTTTTTGAGCTATCGATCCAAGAAATTTAAAACTCACTATGGGGAATGTCTGGATCACCCAACTTAATAACGAAGTCATCTGTCTTTCTTGCACTGCTAAATTGAAGCTCCATATACTACATTTTTGCCATGCTCAACCTAAGACCCTTCTTTTCTAAAGTGTCTCGCCAAGATTCAAGTTTTGTGTTTACACCATCGCGCATCTCATCAGCCAAAACGATATCATCTGCAAACAATAAACACCAAGGTATTGTTTGTTCTAACAGCTCTAATGATTCAAATAAATTCTAAAATAGATCTTCCGATTTTCCTTTCTGGAAGAATGTCGACGCTACGTCGAGTTCAAACTGAAGGTGCGCCGACTTAGGTTTACAAGAAATATATGCCAACATATCAGAGTAATCGACGTTATCGTCGATTACTTATCGACACTTATGTCGACTTCTGCTTTGGAGATGCGTCGACTTCACTTCAGATGTGTCGAATATCAGTCGGAGTTACATCGACTTCTAGTCAACGTTGCGTCAACTTCTACTGACGCAATTTTTAAATTAGCAGATTTTTATCATGATTTCAAATTATTGCCTTCTTCAGACCTTTGATTGGACTGGCTTTCTAGGACTTCTAATGACCAAATTACCTTCTCTATACAATATTGGTAATAATCCTAGATTACAAAATCACTTAGAAATAATTCGTTAAGTTAAATATAAAATTTTTCCAAACACCACCCCCTCGTGAGGAGGGGATGATGAAGCTCCCTTGGGCGAGATGAGATTCATCTTCGTCGCCCCTACCTAATGAGCATAATTTTTTACTCAAGAAAGATAATATTTTTATGACTTTGCTAACTGGGGCATACGTAGCTCATGGTGTCGGCGAGGTGTCCAGGACTTCGCCTTCTTCTGAGTATGTTGTTTTGGCGACTCCACCGGATGCGAAGCTACTACCACCCCGCCCGAGTATCAAGGTCATCCTGAGTCTGAGCTGCCTTCAAAGACCACCATCGGTCGTTGTTTCTTCCGCCGAGCCGGGCTTGCCGTCGATTGCTCCTGGCCCTCCTCAGTCGGGGGTTCGTCGACTACCTATGATGGATAGTGTCTTGGCGGCATTACATGTTTCTTCTTGCGTCGACAAGCATACGCCTCGCGGGAAAGAGCATGTGGTGTTTCCCCGTTTAAATGTTGGCGAGCCCTGTGGGGTTCATCAACGACATAACTCACGAGGCCACCGTTATGATCGCGAGGATAGACAACCTCATCGTCCTTCTCGCGCTCACTCCCCCACCGAGGTGGGGAGATCCCGGACATCGTCGAGGTAGGTGACCTACATTTGAACACTTTGTCAAGTACACAACCAAATATTTACCGTCCTACTTTTTTCAGATCCAGCTCCTCCCACCAAGCCGCATTGCCGATGTGCCACCTTGTCTGTCAGCGATTTCCTAACCGGGAGCCTTTTGGCGAATTCAAGGCCCGCTTGGTCGTTGTGGTTGCTTCCCAGGAGATGTGGTTGAAGATGTTGATTGTCAGCGAGCTAAATCATCGTGTGGCTACAGTTGAATCTCGACTGATCTTGGTGGAGGAGTTTGCGCCTCGGGTCGAGAGTGTCGAGGGCAAGTACTTCAAGATCCAGATCCAGGAGATGCGGATGGACGACGTGGAGCATCGCCAGAAGCTGCTGGAGGACAACCTTCACAACTTTTCTAGGAGCACGAGCGGTCTCGGGGATATGACTAAGATGGCAGAGCATATCCGGCGATCAGGGAATATTATTCACCAATATGGGGAGAGCTCGTGTAGGCTGGTGGCTCATTCATGTCTCGCCTCGTGATGTCGGGACCCTTTATTTGTGCCCAGAGGGCCTCACCTTGAACAAAACTTTTTTCTCCTCACTTCGTAACTTTTATTTGTAAAGTTGCGTATTATGATATTTACAATAATGTTGCAACCTGATTTGATACAGTGCTTATTGTTTTTCCTTGCTACAATTTTTTAACGTTTTGTTTTCCAGTCGCGTGCCGACCTCGCCACTTGGCGAGGTCTTTGCAGTTGCACGAAAAGAACTCACACTTACTGGGCTCACCTCGCTTGGTTTTGGGCCTAAGCGGGGCATCTCTTGCTTTTGAGCAGAGGACTCATCGTGTGAGCTTGCTGAGCCTCGTTCGCATGTGGCAGACAGACCTCGCCATGAGGACCGTCAGCCCGACAATGCCAGGTAGATGGTCAACTCCTATAAATAGGGGACCCCCTTACCACAATAACTGTGCTTTTTCTTCGATCGAGATATTTTTAGCGACGTGAGTATTGCTAGGTGGAGCTCTGTTCGCTACTCTTCCCGCTTTCTTTTTGAAAAAATGGGTTCACCTGTAGTAGAGGGCTGCCTTCATTGAGCGGCAAATTTTTTGGAAAGTGCCTTTCCCAAGTCCGCGACAACAGTTGACGAGCTAGCGGTCTTCCACGTCCATCATTTGTCGCTTGAGTAAAACGCCTGGAGAGCTGGGGAAATGAGCACATCAACACTTTCTTTGAAGACGAGCTCATCTTCCCCCTGGCCCACTTAGACATTGTTCTTCGCCTTCCTTTGTGGACGGATGTTCGGCAGATCCTTATTCACTTCGGCCTCATCTCTGCTCAGATAAATCATAACGGGTTTGTGGCTATCATCACCTTGATTTGCTTCCCCCGCGAGGCCGGAGTGACTTTTGACTTCGCCGTCTTCCTGAGGCTTCTAACAATGAAGGCGACCTCTGAGGGGATCGCTTGTTTCAACGGAGATGCGGACCCACGGTAGAGGCCTTTTTTTGGTGCCCTATATGTCGTCGTGCCCTGCTAAAAGGGCCAAAAAGGGAGCGAGCCGAAGGGGCCTCACAGGATTAAATATTTCATTCCACCTATGAACCTTGTTCTGCATCAGGATGCCCATTGTTTTCTTTGCTTCTCAACTGAATAATAGTCGCAGAAACCAACTCCGTGCAAAAATGAACTAGCGCCATGTAGCGAATATACCT
Organism: Platanthera guangdongensis; assembly: GCA_039583875.1. Taxonomy (NCBI): domain Eukaryota; kingdom Viridiplantae; phylum Streptophyta; class Magnoliopsida; order Asparagales; family Orchidaceae; genus Platanthera; species Platanthera guangdongensis. Next base: position 108,460,602 of record CM077160.1, on the reverse strand, counting down.
TAACTGAAACATTCAATGTTACCGAACCTCCCCAGCCAGAATTTAGGTCATATATTAACAAGAAGACCCTAGTTTAAATCAGCATTAAGCCATTGAACGAAGCATCCCATCTAAAGAATGTGAATCCAAGTTTCAAGTTGCCCCGACAAAGTAGGGCCTACAAACAACTAAAATTTGGTATAATCAACTGAGAATATAGATTTTATGACTTCCACATGGATTTTAGATTTCCCTCCAAAAAAAGATTTAAAAATTATAAACCCACGTTAAAATGGAAGGTAATTATGTAAAAACAGTTTAGATTACGGCTGTGCTTCCATATACAAATGAAGGAAAATTTGTAGTTTAGGGCAGAGCTAGTCATGGCTGTAGGCAACAAATCAAACTATGAATTAGTTAAGTCCACCACTCTTGCTACAATTCTAATTTCTGCAAATTTTGAGAATTCTCTTTTGCTTCCATTTTGTCACTTGTCCATCTCTGTGTCCCACGTGCATTAGAAAAAGAGCACAGAGGTTACCACTACCAAGAATCAATCGCTGCTTAGTTCATCCCTATCTTCTGGCTTGTCGCTAAACTGTACCTCGTGCTTCAAACATGATTGATTTTGATCAATCATTTTTGACTTGGACTCAAACTTGATTCATGTTGAAAATTTACTTTTTTTTAGAAAATTACACAAATTAGGGGATTTGTGTTCCGGGCATAGGCTAGTGGCCATATTATGCAATAAATAATGTGTCAAGTCGTGTTTTTAATTAATGTGTATCACATCTTAATTTAATGTCGTATCTTTATTTTTATATATCGAGTCTAGCGTAGGTTCTTTAAATTATGACTTTATGAGAGTATTAGTTGTTAAGAGTTATAAGTCATTATGAAAGTGTTGGTCTTTAAGAGTTTTTAGTTGTTATTACTATCATGTAAGCCTATTTAAAGACATGAGATGTGTTTGAATGAAGGTATCCAAGAATTAAGTCTATTTTCCTTGTCTTTGTTATGAGATTGTTGTAGCTCTCTTTCCCAAGCACACCACACTTAGTCTGCCTCGATTCTAGCTTTATAGTATCCTCCACCATTGTCATCCATGATCTCCACCTCTTGCCACTCCACCACCATGGTTGCAAGTTCCCGGTGGAGGTTTCCATGGACAACAAAGTGCCCAACCGAATCTTGCCTTGAGGGCAGTCACTGGAATGAGGACGTCAATAGCACTAGTCCATAAATTAGGTGACAGTAGGATTAAATGCCCTCTGAGCTTTACGAGCTCAGCCACTTGTTGCTGGTTGTGGTAGTCACTTGAAAATAGTTGAGGGGGAAGGGGCGAGGCACTAATACCAAATTGTTAGTCTCCTCGTAGAACGAAGACCGAAGGTGGAGATGATGGAGTGGTTGGAGGGGGAGATACGGGGATGACGAAGGGTTGAGGATACTGTGGAGCCAGAACCGTGGCTGCCTAAGTGGGATGTTTTCATGAGAGAGAGATACAACAAAACTCATAATAAAGACAAAAAAAACTAGACTTAATTCTTGGATACCTTCATTTAACACATCCCATGTCTTTAACTTGCCTTACATGAGAGTAATGACAACTAATAACTCTTAACAATTAACACTCTTATAATGACAACTCTTAACAACTAATACTCTCATAAATACTCATCACAATTTAAAGAATTTACACTAGACTCGATACGAATAAATAAAGCTGCGACATTAAATGAAGGTGTGATACACATTAAATAAATACACGACATGACGTACATAATTTATAGCATAATAAGGCAACTAGCCTCTACCCATTACAATTTCCACAAAAATATCACCCCTGCAAACAATCAAATCATAATCACAAGTAACACCACAATGACTTGTTCAAAAACATCAACTAACTAATATGATAACTTTGAAGGAAAAATTGAACTCTCGAAATTGCAGTATTAAGTATTTTCAGTGATACCTATCGGGGCGAAATGTCCTCGAAGAAGCCATTTGGTACAAACGATGGCCCATGACTAGACTTGAAAAATCAGGCCAACCACTTCCGTCATGGTGAAATCCAGGAAAAAATGCATCAGCTTCTACAGAAACATGGTAATCAAGGGCATTCCATATCAACCTATGCGCCTGCATCCTCATATCCATCAGTGAAGGATCTGGTTCAGTGCCATTCTCCGCAATCCAACCATACCAGCCCTCCTTTTCATACTGATAGAAGGGTCTAGAAGGAGGTGGAGGAAGAGGCCGTGGTCGAGGACCAGCTTTGTTCCACTCTTCCATAAGTTGTTCCTTCGTTTTTTGAGGTGGAGGATTATGGAGGTTCGTAGGAATAGAGGACTCTGAGCCCAATAAGGTAGACAACTCCTTTTTACTACACAATGATGTCCGTCAACCAAGTTCGTGTACATTGCACGCAAAGGAATAAGACTTCGTTGACCACCAAATGTCTCCGCACCTGCCACATATATAACTACGTCCGAAGGATATCCCATTGCCCTAAGAATAAGTCCGACCTGAAATTAGGGCAAAAACTGTCATAGATTCGAATGAGTAAGTACTGAATCAAAATTAAAAAAAATGAATGGTGTTGCTCTTGATGGTGCAAAAATGAAAACAATCCAAGATCATATGCACAAACATTGATCTACATGTTCATATAGGTTGATCTACAAATGATGTTGACTAATATTACGAGATACAAGAAAGGAAAGACAAAGGAAATAAAGTATCTTTGGACTTAGTAGTAGAAATAATACGGTTAAAACTACTCCTTAGCCAGTACGATGAAAATACGCAAAATTGTTACAAGTTTTTTAGGAATAAACTGAAGATTATTTCTACATTGAAGGGGAAAATCAGAGAAGCATGCTGGAAGTAAATATATTGACTTGTAAAAGTATTTGAACATGCATTTAAGGAATTATTTACCGCAAAATATCGAACTAATTAGTCATGAATATGAAGAAAGCTAGCGAATAAGATGAACAATAGG